>JAKSZT010053791.1:3254259-3547454 GCA_026826555.1 Tolypeutes matacus | reverse complement strand
TATTTTATTTTATTTTATTTTATTTTATTTTATTTTATTTTATTTTAGATAAACTTTTTTTATTTTTTTAAAAGATACTTAGGTTACATAAATGTTAATAAAAATATATAGGGGCGGGAAGCGGCTGTGGCTCAATCAGTAGGGCTCCCGTTTACCATATGGGAGGCCCCGGGTTCGGTTCCCAGGGCCTCCTGGTGAAGGCAAGCCCGCCCGCACGGCGTGGTTAGCTGACCCAGCGAGCACAAGCAGCAAGGGGGGGATAAATGAATAAATAAATAAAATCTTAAAAAAAAAAAAAAAAAATATATATATATATATATATATAGGGGATTTCCATATGCCCCACTCCCTACCCCTCCCACATTTTCCCACATTAACAACATCCTTCATTAGTGTGGTACATTTGTTACAATTGATGGACATATTTTAGAGCATTGCCACTATATTGTTTACATTGTAGTTTACACTCTTTCCTACACAATTTTGTAAGTTATGACAAGATATATAATGGCCTGTATCTGTTATTACAATGTCATTCAGGACTGTTATTACAGTGTCATTCTCAAGTCCCAAAAATGCCCCATTTACACTTATTTTTCCTTCTCTCTCCCCTCAGAACCTCCAGTGGCCACTGCCTCCACATCAATGATAAAATTTCTTCCATTGCTAGAATCACAGACATTTTATATACATAATCCCAACCACCCTTAAGATAAAGAACCGCAACAGAAACTCATACATTTTAAGAAGCACCTCCATTGTCACACAGCTAAAATGTTGCTGAGCCAGGATCTGAATGTGTATACTGCTTGAAGTTTTCTTTAAACTCCACCACCCAGATATACCACTGTTTTCTGAAGTTCCAAATAGTGAATTTTTCAACTGACTCATAACTAAATAAGCCCTCAGGCCATTTATTTGTATTAATTCTTAGACTCTGAAAAACTTTACTTCCTTTTTTAAATTCCTCATTTTTCTTTTCATCTTTGTGCTCCCTACATTATCTATTACAGTGCTGTGGACATAGTAGATGGTCAAAAATTTGATAGATTTATTAAACATGGTTTTCCTGGTTTATACGGGGTTTTCTTATGTGTCTCAGACTATATTCATTTAGGAATGTTTAGCTCCCCACATTTGTATGATTCCAGGTTCACATTGAAGTTTATTCATAAAGCACCTTATTCACCATTTCCTGTTTTGCAGAGTTATTAGGTAAGACTTCATATTCTACAACTGACCCTAATAGCTTCAACAAACAAGAAGCAATGATAGAATGGCATGCTGACTGAAAAAAATAGATAAATGAAATTTTAATGAGTATCTTTATCCTAACATCATTCATTCTAACAACAAATATATATTTAAATATAATTTTTACAATATGTTATAAGATTAGAATCTTGGTATTCCTAAAATTAAAATTCCTTCATATGCAGGTAGAATGATTCATGACCCATACCTCAAATGTCATAAAGATTATCATATAAATACTGGTTAATAAAATTCAGATGTTCAATGCTAATAACCGTACCATCTAACACAATTAAAATTGTCCTTCAGAAATCACTATGATTAGTGTTTTAACCTGAATGGAAACCCATTTTTATGAGAAGTTGCTGCCAACCTCCTCCATAATACTTGGCAAGTCATTATAATAACCTCAACCATAGATAACACAATTCTTATTAAAATGAATGTGGCTTTTATTATGTTTTCTCTTTTTAATTCAGAATACTATATTTTATATCTAAAGTGACTTTTATTTGGCTTGGTTTTATCCTCTAATAGCTGCAGTAATGGGACACAACAACTGAAATTTCAAACAAGTGCTCTAGAGTCTATCTTTACACTTTTTATAATTTTTATTTTAACTCACTCATCTATAAAATGAATTCTTGGACTAGATAATTTCCAAAATCCCTTCCAGCTTGAACAATCTTTGTGCCTCAAATTGATGGAAAACAGTGTACTGCCCAAGCATAGAAAACAATTTTCAGGCTCAAATACACACTTCACAATTTCAAGTCCAATAGTTATTGCCATAAAATTTTGCTAAGAGTTTTATATCTTGCTACTTGAGTCAGGGCACTTCCATTTCAATATATAACAAATTATAATATAAATTCCTCTTTTTTGCACATAGGCAATTATATACAGAGAGACAGGACATGAAAGTTGAGTTTATAGTAAAAATAAGAGTTAAAAATTAAGAAACCTTAAAAGCAGTTTGCCTTACTTACATTCATCATACATCTGCCTTGCAATCTTCTTGACAGCTCTCTTTCCTTCCCCTTACCTCAAATCTTACACTGAAGTAACATGTCATTTATTGCAAGATAAAACTCCTATGGGTGTTTCAATAGAATTTCAGGCAGAGTTTATAGCTCACTCCTTTTGTTTACTCGATTCTTTAATGTATTCCTTGGCAGATGGTAAAAGCAAAGTAATTAAGCAATACAACTTTATTACTGATTATGGATTTGATATTTGTGACCAGAAGGTAATTTATAATCTTTGATTCTAAATGTCATTATCCAAAGGAAATGTTTTATTTACACTTTCAAAAGCATAGTAACAAGATAATAGGGTGGACTGAATGAAAACAAAAATGCAGTCTTGGAAAAATTTGACATTTATAATTAAATATTCATATTTCTAAATTCCTAAATAAAAAATTTAAAGTCATGAGACTTCATTCCTCTCTGTTTCAAGGCACTTTTTGGAACTAAGTGAAAGAGAAAGAAAAGGAGATGAGTAGTGGAGCTGCTACATGAGAAAGCATGAGGGAAAGACCTAGGAAAGAATGAAATACAGGGTTTGGTAGAAAAACCTCTATGAGAGTAGGACAAGGAGGCACACAGTATTTCAAGGCTGATAACCCAGATGAAAAAAAGGAGGGGTAGGAAAACATAATTTACAGAAATATTAGAGAGAGAGAGCTAGTGGGTATATTTTGTAAGAAAAGGCAACCTAAACTAAACTCAAGACAGTGAGGACATGGCTTTTTTTTTTTTTTTTTTTTTTTTAATAAAGGAGGCTATAGGTAGGCTGCGGTAGGTACTACTCTCTTTGGGAGTATCCCAGGAAAATTTGTGGTTACTACAGTCATTTGGAAGTTGAAAGGAAAATTTAGTAGAATCATACTTATTATGTGACTGCAAGGCTTTTCCATGCAATGGGTCACGTTATAAGAGAAAGAAATCCTTCTTAAACACAAGAATACCATTCACAAGATCACAAGGAGAAGTACTAGGAAACTGAGGCTGCTTGGGGAACAATGGGTTAATTTCTCACTTCAGGGCACATACTATTGTGTAGGATGGTAGGCAGAATCACCACATTCCTAAATCATAGTCTTTTCTTGAGAGAATGCTTTTTTGTTTGTTTCCTTTTTAAAATTTCTGCTTTGTTCTGTTTGCTTTTGCTAAACATGTATATTTGAATTTTTATAGGTTTAGTGCAAAATAATATGGCTGCCGTCTACGAATAGAGTTGTTTATTATCTCAATAGAATTGTATGAAATGTCATTATAAACAATGAAATAATAGAAGAGATTTGTGCAGGAAAATTCTTCCTTCTATATAGTCTGCAGAAAAGAATGAGCTTAGGGTGAAATGACCCTGTCACCACCTGCTCCTTCCACCGCAGCAGGTTTTTGTACAGCACCATGCAGTCAAAAGTTACACTGCGTATAGGAGATGGGATTCCTGGGCAATCAGACTTGCCAATGATGGACAGCACTGGGATTTTCATTCAACATGGTATGTTAATTTCGTTTCCCCGTTAATTCTAGTGTAGGAAAACAACGATACAAACATGGTTAAAAATAGTAAGTGATAATGAGCATCGCGGTCAGAAAGGCATTAAGAAATGTTTGAGTGTGTGGAAAATGGAGAATGCCTGCCCACCCAAAGAGGGCTGCTGCTATCCAGCACCAGCCGTTTTGTTTTTGTTTTTGTTTTTTCCTTTTTCCTTTCTATTCTTTTCTTTTCTTTTTTTATTTTTAAAGAAGCTTTAGATAACATAAATGTTACATAAAAAATATAGGGGATTCCATATGCCTCCTTCCCCATCCCACAATTTCCTACATCAACATCTCTCATTAGTGTGGTACATTTGTTACAATTGATGAACACATATTGAAGCATTGTTACTAACCATGGACTATAGTTTACATTATAGTTTACACTTTGCCCCACACAATTTTGTAAGTTATGACAAAACATATAATGGCGTTCATCTGTCATTGCAATGTCATGCAGGACAATTTCAATGTTTTTGCTGTGCAAGAAGATGAGCCAGAGTTGCCATCTTCCAGTTGTGCAAAAGAAGCTGGAAATCTAGATTTTTTTTACTTGGTATCCGTATATTTCTAAATTTTGGCGATCAATTCTGTGCTGACATTGGTCCAGGCATCAAAGCACATCTTTAGATGGAGACCACCTAAGTCAACGGGGCAGGCACAATGTTGTGTGGCCACTCCAAGAGAAATAATTGAAGGAGAATCTTCGATCCTGAAGATCAAAATTGTGTTTTTCTAAAGAAATACTATCAGGCACAGGATGTTCCAGGATAACATCATTCCCATAATCCCCTGAATACTGACCTGTCCTTATACAAGCTGAAAACCCTCTCTTATTCATACCAAGTATATAAGAAGTAAATATTACATGCCTGACAATAGCATTTTCTATGCCCCTTGCATTATGTCTTACTAATGTGCATCCCAGGGTAAATAAGTAAGAGAATGAGGAAAAACTAGGTTAGAAGGTAATGTACATAGAGGGAGAATCATATTTGTATGGAATTGTGAGAGCGTATGTCATGGTGAACTAGCAAAAACCAAGTTGAGAAAGCTCAGCGATTTTTTAAAACAAGATACAAACATTTCTAAAAACAAGAATTTTTATTAGAAAAACCATTTAAGAAGCTATCTTTGGTTGCAACTAATTTAGTATCAAGTAGACTTTAAATTCCTTAATTACATATATTTTGTCTTATAGCTCTTCATAGTTTTACTAACACTTAACACAATACCTTGCACACTGCAGACAGTGTGTGAAGTTGATGGATTAATTTGTCATTGCAAAGACAGGAAAATAATATGTACTAAAATGCTTTTTTCTACCTCAGTGCAAAAGTCTAAGGTATTTGAAAAGAAAATAAAGGAGAAAAAGAGACCTGTAATTAGGTAATTACAGGTTTCTTTCATTTCTAATGTAAATTTTCTAGAGTCCACAGCTAGTTTAAAATCAGAGGAGAATCTATCCTACTTTGCCTCAAAACAGTGGGGAAGAGTAGTGGGAAAGAGACAGGTCAGCAGTATCTAAACAGTTTTTTAAAAGCCTAAAGAGAGGGACATTACTACAGTTTATGGAAGTTACTTGGTTTTAATTGTTCTAAGAACACCAAAACTGACATGTTTAAAGAAATAAAGTTGTGATTTATGAAGTAGAATAAGTACAGAAATAATAGCTATGCATTTCCCAATTATATTTGAAATAGCCTCAAATTCCTTATTGAAATATTATTTATATCAGTAAAACTCATTTAAGTGCATAATCTGAGGAATTTGGTAATTATATGAAATTGTAAAAGCCACTATTACTATTGAAATGTGTTACTATTTTAGAACTTTGAAAGTTTCTCTCATGCCCCTTTGCAGTTAATACCCTCTCCCCACACCCTACTCCTAGAAACCATGGTCTACTTTCTATCACTATACTTCTACCTTTCATAGACTCTCATATAGAGTCATAGAGAATGTAGTCTTTTGTATTTGACCTATTTACTTTAGCATAATATTGTATCCATGTTGATACATCTCTTAATATTTTATTTCTTTTTTGTGCTAAACACTATTTCATAGTATTAATGTACCTCAATTTGTTTATATATTCACCAGTCAATGGGCATTTGGGTTATTTCCAGAATTTTTGGCTCTTTTGAAAAATATTGTTAAACTGATCCACATGCAATTATTCATGAAGATATGTTTTCATTTCTTCTTGGTGAACACTTAAGAGTGATATTGTTGGATCACTGTATAAATACATCTTCAATTTTTTAAGAAAATGCCATAATTTTTTCCAAAGTATGTGTAGCATTTTACATTTACACCAGAGTAGAAGAGTTCCAGGTGCTCCACATCCTTGCCAACACTTGATAATATCAGTCTTTTTGAACTTGGTCCATTCTAATTGTTTAGAATGTAAAGTATAAAGTGGTGTCTCAAAGTGGCTTTACTTTTCATTTCCCTGATGATTAGAGATGTTGGGCACTTTTCATGTGCCTATTGACTATAGACATATATTCTTCTGAAAAGAGTCGCTCATAAGTTTTGCCAATTTTATGAGATTGCTTCTCCTTATATTTTCCAGATGTCTTTTAAATATATGCATAATATTCTTATATATTTCAAAATATTAATTCAAAGTGGGTTCCATACTTTTCAGTATTACATTTTTATATTAATATAGTGAAATACATACTATTTAAATGCAAAATGAATAGAGTTTTCCAGCCCCAGTTTAATACATGTGTCTGAGATGCTGTCACTGTCCTCTCAGCAACTACAGCATATCACTCTTCCTTCTTCCCCCCCCCTTCTATTTCACTTCTCTCTTGCTCTTACAGTCAGCAAATACCTTATATAACTTATCAGTTCCAGATATAGGTATAGTTCAAGTTAGAAAATATTATGCTAACAACTTTGAGATTTGACAATAGAGTATGATTAGTTTTATTCTATGACAGAAGAACTGAACATATTATGAGCAAAGTCAACATCCCTAAAATAATGGTTCATCTTCCAAAGGGAATATTTTGAAGGACCACACTCAAGGAAATGTATTGATAAACAATTTACATAAAATAAAATGCACAATTTTTTATTCTTGGAAAAATGTTATATGTCTGTAACAACCCAACTCCTGAAGGGCATGAGTTGGGGGCAATTCAAGACCAAAGAACACACCTGGCATTTAGTCAGGCATAAGCTTTATTGGGACTTATGAACAGGAGAGACTATTTGATGGTGACCAAAGAATGAATGAAGTTAGCATTCTGCAAAGAGATGAGAAATTGAGGGGTGATATATAAGGGTTTTCAGAACAAGGACATTCATGGGGTATGAGAACAGAGTTCCTGCTAGGGTCATATGAAGCATACACATGGGATGTGGTGATGTTTTCATTATGCTCGTAGTAAGGATGTTTACCAAGGATGTTTACTGCTTCGGGAAGATTATAGCTCATAATAGCATCTATGCATTCTCTCCCCTCTGGGGAGGGTTGTTAACCTTTAATTTATGTCTAGGTCATGCAGGTGGCTACATGCTGAGGACTTAGGGGTGGGGCCTGGGTCCCCACAATCCACCTCCATGTAGTGGCCTACTTTGACCACAGTACAAGAATTGCATCCACATTCCACACAACAGTATAAAAAACAACAGCTAAAACCATCATGTGTCTTTCAGTGACAATTGCAGTTCCACCTGGCACAAAAATTGGTCAATGGGTAGAACCACCAGGGGGTATGTTTTACTCTATATCTAGCCTTGATAGTAAAAGTACACAACTCAGGGAATAACCACCCCACATCACAGATTCCCTCTTGTGTGGTTCCATGCAGACAGGAGTGATGAAATCTAGGGTGACAGGCTCAGCTGTTAACCATCCTAAACCATTATATATAGCACATCCTAATAAAGGCCTGGGCTTATTCACCTGCTCCCTTACAAGGGAAAATATATAATTACAAGTCTCTTGAAAGATGGCAGCTTAATCTCAGTCTTAAATGAGAAGGTCTTGTTCCAAACTTGTTGATGGGTCATATTCTGCCATGTCAGCAAGGTGTTCCATGCTGTCCCCTTTGCAGAAGTTATGGTCCAAGAAAGGCCAGTAGCAACTGAGGATGGTAAGCCTGTGCAAATCCAACATTGGGTTCGATTGTGGGTATGGGTTGCTGCTGAAGCCCACTGTAGAGAAGTATTGGCTAGGGCACTACAGGTGAAAAGAAAAATGTTTATGGAGAACAATAAGGGGCAAATCATGCTGGTCTAATAGTATACAAGCAACATTTCCATTAGTAGATAACAAAGTAGTCCAGGACTTTCAAACTGGACCTCATGACCCGGGTCTTTGGCAGGCTTTATTCTGACCAGCCCACCTTCCCTGTTTCCTATACTAACTTGCCTCAATTACCCCATCAGAGTTGACACCCTTATTCTGAAAGAGGAGCTGAAGGGCAATGGTCATTCTTCTGTAGTTGCTTTCTGCTCTTTAGGGGCAGTAGACCCTGCCTGACAAGGTGTGAGACTCTCTGGCTATTCTATTAAGGTTGAAGGAGGGCAAATCCGGCACCATGATTGGAACTGGATGAAATCCCCACAAGACTAATACCTTGTTCTGTAAGGTATTGATTCTGGAAGAAATAAACTTAGTTAGAATTTTGAAGATACATGATCCTACTAAAAGGATAAAGAAAATGGTCATACATGACCCCAAAAAGGGGGCCAGTCATGACATACTAGACCATGAGAATGAGAAAGGCCAGGTGTCTCCAGAGACTACATCTTCCCGAAGCTGATGGGCTTGATCTTGTAAGTTTCACATGCTGTCTAGGAAGTAGCCACTTCCAGTTCCCACAGTGATGGTTGTTCATAGGACAGCTAGGAGAGGTATGAGAAGAGGCATGACCTTAGACATAAACTCACAAATACAATATCAGTAACAACAAGATAATATATGGCAAGCAAGATAAAGACAAGGAGCCACTCTTTTGTCTTATAGGCACATTCATTAATTACTTAGAGATTGAATTAAGTTTACAAAGACTTTTAACATGTTCAGTATCCTTCTGCATATAATCTAGAGGAGAAGAGATATTATTATATTCATTAGGTATATAGTTACAACACTTAATACTAAACAAGTTCCTCTTTGAGCTGCAGTTAATAGATCTAAGCACCAGCTTTGCAATACCATACATATTGTCTCTCCATGAAAGCAACCCATAATGTCAATTGTGTCTGTTTAGGTTCTACTCACATTACTCTGGTAATTATTGCTCCACTTGTAATATCTTTCACACAGCCAGCATGCTGCAGCATCATTGGCCCTTGAAGGGAAGCACCAATGTTTCACCAGCTTGGTGCATAGCTACTGAAATAGAGCCAGTATGGAGGCAATGTAAATCTGGCCATATTGAGCCATTACCGGCTGCTGCAGGAGTCTGAAACTGCAACGTACTTTCCATCCACTTCAGGAGCCATGTCCAGAGATGTGGTAGATCCTTTTATTATATTAGGGGTCATAGTGACTGGCTTAGCCAATAACTCAAATGGAGAGGCACCATGCAGAGCTCTGGAGACCTGATTTGAACGCACAAGAAAGTTTGACAATACTGAAGTCTACCTCTTAGTTTTTATATACTTTCTAAATAATTCCAATGCATATTAATTGTATGTAAGTATTTTTAGTACTTTACTTTTTACTCTTACACCTTTAACATGATTATGTTAACAGGTATTTTACTCTAGCAATATAAGAAAAACTACTTTCTCCATTATTTTATGAAAATCTAAGATTCCCAGTGGAATCAAGATTATCTTCTCCTTACTATCACTTTAATATGCAGATTGAGGTGGTCTCTAACAGGTTATTTTTTTCTGCTATAAAGTTACCCTTTGTTATTAATATTAACTTCTTGATTTCTATTTCTAATAACTTCCCAGAATCAGTCACTCACATGATAATCTTTCAGTTTAGAAAATGCTTTTACAAACTTCCCATAACCACATAGACTATTTTAACTTCAACTCAAGACAAATTTCACCTTTACAAAACACATTCCCTTACTTAATACTACCTTCTACAATACCTTCTACAACTTTCTATATTCATTCAAGCCTTGTCTTATATATTCCCACTCTGATTTTATGAAAACCTGCCATCTTATCTTAGGGCAAAACACATTCCCTTAAATAAACTTATGAAATTTTAGTCGGCATTGACTATGAATTCACCTCCACAGAACTTTTACTTCTTTCTATATCCATTTAAGTTTCATATCCCTCATTCTATTCTGTGTGAAGAAAAAAAAGCTATTCATTTCTATTTATGCAAAAACAATTTTTAAAGAGGTTTGTAATAATTTCATTAACCAAAAACTTGCAATTTTCATCATCTTAAAGAGTTAACAGGCTTAATACTACCTTATTTTATTAGCACCATATAATCCTAGGGAGATTACACCCAAGCTAAATAAAATTGGAACCATTATAGTTTATGCAAGAAATGTTCTTTTTTCCTTCCTTCACAGGAGGCTAAGACCTTATTTTTTCCTTAATAAAATTCTAAAATTGTGAATAACCTTAAAAGCATAATGGTTGCTAGGTTCTGGAGAATATATTATAATTGTTTAATTTGTTTTAATCATAATTTAGAAAAATCTTTCCATAGCTTTTAAGGACTTTTTCTTTACTCACTGAAATATGGCCATTGGATTATTACTGTCATCTCAAAAGCTGCTAAAATTTAACTGGGGAATTACAGAACAGACTACACAAAACAAGATTTATTCTGTAATATCCCCTCTGCCCCTATCATTTTAATTTCCAGGCCTATTAGACAGAATTCTAGGCTAAACTCACATCTCCCCTATCTTTCCATATCAGCCCATCCCCTTAGATTCCTCAAATGGTTTTACTGAGTCACTGGAATTCAGTCAAGGTTAGGAGAAAGCCCTGGGGGCACGATAGGCTATTGAGAATATGGGAGAATTAAGGAAAAACCTTTTAGTTTCTTTCCTTAGTTCCTTTATTCAGATTTTATGTGACTTTTTAACCTGTTTGACTTCTCCAATTTGAGTTTCAGGAGCACTCATTTAATTTTTATCAATTTGAATAGAGCTCTTTTAAGAATTTTCATTTGTAATTTAATATTATCATACAGAGGTATGAAATTATACACTGAACAAACAGACAAACACCAAGAGTTAAGACACACCAACAGAAACAAAAATCACTAATTTAATTCATAATTTTCACTCCTTTGGTATGGCTGTGTCTAAGCTCTCCATCATTTCATACTGCTGATTTTTACTGCTTTTATTATTTTTTTAATTAATTAATTTATTTATTTATTTTTTATTATGGGTAAAAATCAAAATTCTCACAATACATACAAACATTTGCAAAATGATATATAAATATATATGCATATATGTGTATTTGCTTACAAAAATGTTATTTATATATATATACATATATTTTAAGAGGTGCTTAGATTACCCGCTTTTAAGATCTCCTCTGGAATCAGTGTTGCTTGTAATTTGCAAGCTCATTCTTGGAAACTCTTTTATCAGTAACCAGCAACCAGTTAGGAATACTTGAGCAGTAGAATGCAGTTAAGCACTAATGTAGCAGTTTAGACAGACACAGACAGATATTTAACACATATATTCTGGGTTATTCTTCAAGAGTACACTTAGACTTGAAGTTCAGGAGTAAGCTACTGATTCAAAACTGAAAATTCTTTTTAACACCTTGATAAAAATTCTGACCAAAATAAAATGTGAATAAAACTTAAAACATTGTCAAAAGAACACCCCATTAAACTTCCAGTTTACACAGTTTTGCAATGTAATTGATTATCACCTCTGCGCAGGTGACTGGTTAAGGACTCTTTCATCTCTGCCTGTGTTAGGTGCATATCCCTTTCTAATTTTAACTTTCCTTCTAAGTGGCACACAGAGGCCTTTGCTGCTTCTTTGCCTCAATAGCCACCCGCAAGTCTCCTAATAGGGGCCACACTATAGCTGTCACTATCTGGCAGTCTCCCTTTCCCTTATTTAAGTACAGCTGCTCTGCTATCTGCTGTAACACAGCCAGCATATCTACCAGAGTTTTTTGGGTGTCCCATATTCTCCACACTTATCCTGGAGGGCATCCACTGCTCCGCACGTGGATGTTATAGGCCAATCTGGGATTTCTTCCACGGATTCTCCTCTCCCTGAGCTCATTCCTGCTACTGCCAGTGTCCCTTCAGTCCCCTGGCTCTTAGAGCGCCAGTTGTTACAACCCAACTTCTGAATGGCAAGAGTTGACCAAAGAACACACCTGGCATTTAGTCAGGCATAAGCTTTATTGGGACTTATGAACAGGAGAGACTATTTGATGATGGTCAAATAATGAATGAAGTTAACATTCCGCAAAGAGACGAGAAAATATATATTTTATATATTTTCTGATATATAAGGGGTTTCAGAACAGGGACATTCCATAGGGTATGAGAACAGAGTTCCTGCTAGGGTCATATGAAGTGTACACATGGGGTGTGGTGATTTTTCACTAAGCTCCCAGGAAAGACATTTATCAAGGACGTTTACTGCTTTGGGAAGATTGATTATAGTTTATGATACCATCTATGCTTTGTCTTCTCTCTGGGGAGGATTGCTAACCTTTAACTTATGTCTAGGTCGCACAGGCGGCTACTTGGGGAGGACTTGGTGGGGGTGGGGAGCCCTGGGTCCCCACATTATCACAGAAACAAATTTCTTTGTCTATTCTACTGTTTTGCTCTGTGGCTTCTATGAAAGTATATGCAGCCAGCTGCAGGTCAAAGCTTCACCTTCAGGAAAAAAAAAGGAGAACTTACCAGAGAAGCAAGCCTAATTATAATTAATGCCTAAGACTTACCTCTTGAAAAACTCCTTGTTACTAAAGAGTGGCCTCTTTCTAAGGCAAACCCTCAAATAAACTCACTACCTTCCCCCTGACATGGAACATGACTCCCAGAGATGATCCTCCCTGGCTCATAGGGATTATTACCAAGCATTAATCAGTGATACATTGGAGAAAGACCTTGATCAAAAGGTGGAAATATTAAATAAAAATAGTTTTTATGGCTAAGAGATTTCAAAGTGAGTGAGGTCATTCTAGAGGTTATGCTTATGCAAGTCTCAGCCAGATTTCACGACAGCCACAGTAAGCAAATCCTCAAACAAAAGTGCTCCTAAGGTACATCTGGACACCGTAGGCAAGCCACACAACCACATGAAATCAACACCCGCTTGGCAGGCTCTCTCAGGGAATACATGTAAAACCATTTCCCCAATATAACATAGTTATACTCATTTATAAATCCCCTAATCATAATTCTTCTACTTCTTTTATGTGAACCTATAATTTTCAATTTTCCTGTTAAGTGCATTTCTCAGAGACAGCACCTTCAGATCATTCCTATGCTGGTTTAGCCCTAAAATCCAGCAGATATGCAGCCAACTCCTACTTGCCAGTTCTTCAGGGCTGACCTGCACAACTAACAAAATAATGATGCTGGACCAGTCCCATCCCCAAAGCAAAGAGTATCTTCAATTGCATGCAAAACATTTCCATTTCTCTGTCTCATAATATCTATGTCCCCTCTCAGCCTGAAGCAGTCAGAGTGGACATCATCCCAAATCCCTAAAGATTGAGGAATGAACAAAAATAAGAGGAGAGTGTAACCTCTGACTAAAGCAGATTTATTGTTATTGTGTTATATCTTCTGTGAACTGAGTAACGTGTAACATTAAATTATTTAAATAAATTTTTAAATAAAACACCGGTAAAACAAGGGCCACCACTAAAAAAAATTTTTTTTAATAAAATAAAATGCACAGATCTTGAGTGCTTAGTATAACAAATGTTAGCTATTGAACATACTCATGAAGACATCAACCTTAAAAAAGAGAAAGAGCGTTTCCATCATGCCAGACTGCTCACTCATGACTTTCCATTCAAATTCCACCTTCCCTCACAGGTAATCACTTACTGATTCCTATCACCATGTATTTTTTTTATCTGTTCTTGAACTAAATGGAATCATACAATATGTTCTTTTTTCTCAGCATAATGTTTTTGAAATTCAAACATGTGGTTGCACATATCAGTGGTTTGTTCACCTTCAAGGTAGACTGTTGATCTGGAGCTGGCTGCCTGTGATCCTTGGTCCCATGGATCTGTCACATGGCAATGCATATGGTTTCCTCTTCTGACCTCTCCCTTCTCTTCTGGATTCCATTGAATTTCAACTTCTTACTTACTGTGGCTTTCTTTATCTGTCTGTCTGAATTTCATTCTGCTTATAAAGGACTCCAGTAATCATATTAAGAAACATCCTTTCCGATTTGGCTCACAGCTTAATTAAGTCACAGACAGAGCAGCTAGAATCTGAAATCAACAGATAGGAAAGGTCAAAAGAGGCTTCTTTGTGCCTTGCCATGTTATGAGGTAAGAACCAAGGATTGCCAACAGCCAGCCCTAGAACATCACAGTCTTTGGGGAGAAAGCATCACCTTGATGATACCTTGATTTGGACTTTCTCCTGGCCTCAAAACCATGAGTTAATAAATTCCTATTGTTTAAGCCAGCCCATTGCATGATATTTGCTTGAGCAGCCAAGGAAACCAAAACAGATTTTGGTACCAAGAGTGGGCTGCTGCTACTGAAAATACCAAAAATATGGAAACACCTTTGAAATTGTGTAATGAGTAGAGGTTGAAAGAATTGTGAACTGTTTGATAGAAAAGCATAAATTGCTTTGAAAAGACTGTTGGTAGAAATATGGATACTAAAGGTGCTTCCAATGAGGCCTTATAGGGAAATGATGAATGTGTTATTGGAAACTGAAGGAAAGGAGATCTTTGTTTTAAAATGTCAGAGAACTAGCCAAAATTGCATTCTAGTGTCAAATGGAAGGCAGAAGTTGAAAACGATGAACTTGGATATTTGTCTGAAAAGATTTCCAAGCTAAACATGATAGATGCAGCCCAGTTTCTCCTTGCAGCTTTTGTGAAATGAGAGAGGAAAGGGATAAGCTGAAAACTGAATTCCTGGGCACAAAAAAAAAGGCAGAAATGTATGGTTTGGAAAATTCATAGCCTGTTCAGATATTGTGCTCTGAGACTAGGGCCAGAAACAGCTCTATCAGGGACCTCCCAGAGCTTTCAGAATGTGAGTCACTGGAGAAGAGTGCTACATGTGGGGGTTGACTGAACATGGAACCAGTCAGCTATTTCAGGGGAAGTCAGGATTGGAAATGCAGTTACCAGGGAAAGATCTGTGGAAAGTCCTTTTATTTGATGGTTTGGAACCCTGTGAACTACATGCAAATCTGACATGTTTTTTGTGAGATTTGTATGAGTGGAGCTACTGCCAGACTATACTTGAGAGGAGCAGTGAAGGGACAAACTGAAGGAAGGATGACTTTAACCACAGAATCATGGATGCCAAGATATGGACTGAAGAAATATACATGGTCCAATAGGATAGGCCCACCCATGGGTATGGAAAGGGCTGGTCTACCCCTGTGCTTGGAGGGGGTAAGCCTTCCACGCCATTGTTCAGGAAGAGTGCTGACACCCCAGCGTTTGGAGATGGCAGGGCCTGGGCCCCAGCATTTGTGTAGATCCTGGCTGCCATCCAAATACTTGGAAATGTTCATTGAGAGCATGGCCAACATGCAAGCACTCAGAAAGGGTAAGGCTGCTGCTCCATCAGGCCCAGAGGACAAAACCTCAATCCGTAGATGACTCTCAAACCTTTAAATATAATGGAATTTGCCCTGCTGAGTTTCAGAATTGTTTGGGACCTATGACCCTTGTTTTCTTTCCAATTTCTCCCTTCTAGGATGGGAATGTTTATACTATGTCTGTCTTCCCTTGTATATTAGAAGCAGATAACTTGTTCTCTAGGTTCCACAGATTCACAGACAGAGGGGGATTGCGCCCCAGGACATATGACACTCATAACTGATTTTGAGACTTTGTACTTAATGTCATTACTGAAATGTCATAAGGTAATGGGATTTATGATGGAATAAATGCATTTTGCATGTAGAAAACAAACAAACAAACATGTCTTTTGTGGTTCAGGAGGTGCAGTGTGATGTTTTGGAACTGCATGTACTACAGAAAAACATGTTCTTAAGCTTAATCAATTCCTTTAGTGTGAACACATTATAAATACTCTTTTTGATAAAGTTCCTTCAGTTAAGGAGTGCCCTCCCCACAGTCAGGATGGAGCTTATCTATTACTGTTGTCCTTTATAAGCAGAGTATAAAGTGTTTTCATATGCTTGCTGGCCATCCATAGAGGTTCTCTTGTGTAGCCTCTCTTCAAGTATATCTTTCAAGTGGGGTTGTTTGTCTTTCTATTTTTGATTTGCATGTTTTTAAAATACTCTTGATACAGATTTTATTCTTTGTCAAATATATGTATTAAAAATATTTGGCTTTATTTTGACTTCATTTTTGAAGAGTATTTCCCTTTGATGGAATATGTATTTGTGGATATAGATTTATGAGTTGACAGGTTTGTAATTTTTGTTGTTGTTATTTCATTCTTTCAGCACTTTGGGAATGGCATTCTGTTATTATCAGACCACCATTATTTCCGATGAGAAGTCAACCATAATGCAAACTGTTCTTCCCCTGTGTACTATTTTTCACTTTGCTTTCAAGATTTTTTCACTTTTCCTTGGTTTCTAACAGTTTGACTGTGATATTTCTAAGTATGGTTCTCTTTGTATCAATCCTATTTCAGGGTGATAAAACTTGTATCTGTAGGATCTTATTTTCATCAAATTTGAGATTTTTTTTGTTATTAGTACTTTAAATAATTTTTCTGCTCAATTCTCTTCTTTCTCTGTTCCTTCTGGTACACTACTTAAAAACACATGGTATTGTCTAACATAAAACTAAAATCATCTTTATTAAAAAAAATATTCTTCTGTCTCTAATATGCTAGTAACCCTATTCCAGCAAATTTATTTTCTCTTTATTACCCAACAGAAAACCACTGACTTACCCATACTGATGTCTTCAACATCCCACAAGAACAATTCATAAATTTCTACATCCATGTTCTTCCTTCTGTGAAATGAAATTTATAGTCCTTTATACTAGGCATTAGTTAAAGTCTCATCTGCCATGAAACTTTCCATGACTATTGTAGAACTTGCACACTATATAATACACTATTGCATGCTATTACAAGCTTTCCTGTATTTAGGGCTGTCACATCCAATCATATAGTCAGCATAGTCTACAGCCTGCATGTCCATACACAGTGCCATGACCTCACTGCTAAAATTGTTTCATGTTTTAACTTTTCTACCCAAGAAGCCTCTAAACTCCTTGAGGGGTAGGAATCTATACATCTTATGAGTCCCCCATGGCATTTAGTGAGCACTAAAATTATGACTACTGCTACTGTTCTACTTCTGGTTCTACTATTGCTACTACTACTTTAACTCATACTTCTATTTGCCACAATTTTCAGTGTTGAATTGTGCCAGAAACAGTGCTTGCATGCCTCTTCTGACTTACTCCTCACAAAAAACTTCATAACTTTTATACTCATTTTAAATATGTGGAGGCTTAGAAATTGAAAGGCAAAATCCTTAGTAATAGAGCAGAGCAGGCTCTGACTGAATCCAGGTCCTGAGTTCTCAACTATTCAATTGGCCCTTGAGTCCTAAAGAGAAAAGCACATGTGACATGTTCAGCAATTATTTTTAATAAACTTTGTTTAAAGCAGTTTTAAGTTACAGAAAAAAATGCACAGAAAGGGTAGAGTTCCATATTACCCCATCACCACCCCCCCACACACACAGTTTCCCTTGATATTAACATCTTGCATTCATGTGATACATTTGTTACAACTATCAATAAAGATACATTACTGGTACTAAAGTCTATGGTGTACATTAGAGCTCACACTTTGCATTGTAAAGTTCCATGGTTTGTTTGTTTTTCACAAATAAGTAGTATCATGTATCCACAACTACAGTTTCATACAAAATAGTTGCACTACCCTAAAAATGCCCTGTGCTCCACCCTGAACCCATGGTAACCACTGATCTTTTTATTGGCTCTATAGTTTTGACTTTCCTAGAATGTCCTAGAGTTGGAATCATACAGTATGCAGCCTTTTCAGATTGGCTTCCTTCACCTAATAACATGCATTGATTGCTCATTTCTTTTTCATCCTACTATATTCCATTGTGTGGATTTGCCAGTTTGTTCACCTATTAGAGGACATCTTGGTTGTAAGTATCTGGTTTTAACTAATGATTTTACCTAAGATTATACAGTACAAAGTGATGGAATTTTTACCTCCTGGTGGATATTACCTCTCCTCCTCCCTTGAGATGGTTCCCTTATCTGTTTGCTCGTTGTCTGCTTGTTGTCTCTTCTTGTTGTCTCTGCTCATTGTGTCTACTCATTGTCTGCTCATTGTATCTGCTTGTTGTCTGCTCATCATCTTTAGGAGGCACCAGAAACCGAACTCAGGACCTCCTGTTTGGGAGGCAGGTACCCAACAACTCGAGCCATATCCATTCCTTGCTCGTTGTGTCTGCTCATTGCGTCTGTTTGTTTACCATCTCATTGCATCAGCTTATTGTGTCAGCTTGTTGCTTCTGCTCGTCTTCTTTAGAAGGCACCGGCAACTGAACCCAGGATCTCCAATGTGGGAGCATGCACCCAACTGCTTGAGCCACATCCGCTCCCCTGGACATTACTTTTTTTTATATATAATTTTTTTTAATTTTTTCAAAGATACTTAGATTACATAAATGTTAAACAAAAAATATAGGGATTCCCATATGCCTCACTCCCCATACCTCCCACATCCTCCCACATAAACAACATCCTTCATTAGTGTGGCACATTCATTGCAATTGATAAACACATCCTGGGGCATTGCCACTGAGCATGGACCATAGATCACATTGTAGTCTACACTCTCTCCCACACAGTTCTGCATGTTATGGGACAATATAAAATGGCCTATATCTGTTGCACGGACATTACTTTTTATCATTCTTATATTTAAATAGATGACTCACGTATAGGGTACAAAATTTCAATGCTACTGAAAGGTTTAAAGTGAAAAGGAAGTCTGCTTACCACATCCATTTCAGTCAGTAAATGCCCCTACCCTCCAAATAGGCAACTACTTTTCCGAATTTCCTCTTTATTCTTATAATAATATTGTATGCATATTGAAACATGTACATACTTAATCATACATATGGACGAGTTGCAAAAACAGTAGAGATTTCCCACATAACCTTCACTTAGCTTCCCCTAATGCTAGCAGTTGCATAACTTTTGTAAAATTATGAAAACAAAGAAATTCACATCCCTACAATTTCATTAACTAAACAATAGACTCTCTCTTTTTTTGGCATTTCACCTGTTTTTCCACTAATGTCCTTCTTCTGTTGCAGGATCCAAGACATTGTCCCACACTGTATTTAGTTCCTTTAAATCTCCTTAGTTTTCTCCCATCTGTGAGAGTCCTTGAAGCTCCAGGAATTCATTTGTACAATGTCCCTCTCTTAATTTGGGTTCATCTGGTGTTTTCTCATGATTATATTGTATGTTATACATTTTTGGCAAGAATAACCTTGTTAGTGCATCATATCGGGGGTGGCTCATTCTTTCTAACAACTGCTGGGATTACATTATATGAAAGTCCAAGGTGGACATTTAAATTGTTTCTATTCTTCCTATAAATACTAAGAACAATGTTGCAATAAATACCTTCATAAATATATAATGTCTTCCATGGGTGAGTATATCTGCAAAGCAACATCCTAAAATTAGGATTTCTGAATCAAAAGTGTAATTTCTGGGTCTTTTGATAGATATTGCTAAATAGCTCCCCATAAAAGAAATACCAGTTTACAGTGTCATCACCAATGCTCTCTCCCCCCTCAATTTTTTAATAATCCATCCTTTCCCCATTAATAGTGTAATATACTATCAACCTATTGATGACCGAGTTTGTGTCTCTCAGTGTTTACCAAACATTTTATTCCAATTCAGAAGAACTCAGTAAATATTCATTAAATGGATGAGTAAGCAGGTCAGCATTTCACTTTAATTCCAGACTACTTTGTTCTAGGCACTAGATCTCAATAGGTGAATTGTTGTTTCTGAATAAACAAATATGTAATTAGGAGATTTGTTAACATGTAAACAATTGCCTAAGTGGTTCTTAACCAGGCAGCCATTATTAAACAAATCATATCATGATAATCAAATAACTTTGAGCATCAGGATCACTGGACTACAGGAGTTAAACAAAAAACTTTCTCAATGTAATGAAATATTATTTATAGAAATAAAATTAAATAAACCTCAGTGAATTTCTTCATTATTAGAGAAGGAAAACACCCAAATAGTGACACTTTTAAAAGATCTTATTCTTACCTATAGGTAAGGTTATTGTCTCTTGGAATTCCATCTTCACTGACACTAATGTGAACTGTTTCAGAAGATTAAGATTTAATGGTCAAAAAATAAGAAAAATTTAATGTTCAGAGCCACCTGCAAAGGCAGGATTCTCATCCAACACAAGCTGTTCATTACAAAACTACCACACTGTAAAGAAAGCTTGAGAGGACAGAAATTTTCTCTTGGATGTGTTCTCTACCTCTGATAACAACTGAATAGTTTCTGGGGGATGATGGACTGAACTTTTTCCTTAGAGAACAGATCAGAATTTTTGTGGATGTTTAAGCCCAGCCCTTTTAAAAAGACTTAGAAAAGAAAACTGGGAGAAATTTAATTAAAGGTAATATCATATTAATTGCAGATTTACACATCAGCCTCTCCATTTTCCATTAAAACCTCTCTTTGAAACTCATTTCCTAACCACAATGATAAGGTAAGAGAGTATCCATAAATATCTATGTCCAGAAGATTCATCTCAAGGAAGAAACTCTCTATTATAATCAATAATTGTTTCCATGTGTGTGAGAAGCTTGTCTTAGAACCTTCAAAATTACAATTTTAAATGTCTTCAAAGGAGTATTTACTTTGTAATTAATGTTACTGTTTCATTGAAGAAAAATTAACTTAGTCAAACTACACTTTCTCCTAATTATCTTAAAAAACAAAAACCAGGAAAGAGTTCCCAGCAGTAGTTTTGACTAGATATCAGGCTTTTTATCATATTTTGATATATTTCCCAAGGGCTTTAATTAAGTTAAATTATAACCTATTTTTGGAAGTGTATCAGGCCCCATATTTTTAATCTCCTTTAAATCTGTAACTACCTGAACAAAGAGTTAGACAAGTTTTTCAGTAGCTGTGATTAATATAAATGTTCTCTTGGGATATCAGATGCTGAAAACTGGAAAAAGAAAAATCAGCTTCTGATATTTATTGTTGGACAAATGGCGCTCACTGGGACACGGAGACTGATGATTACAGGCAGGAAATTTATTGAAGAGTTCTCCCAGCACGCCCCTGGAAGGGGTAATTATGAATTTATACAGTACTTCAAAAGGCGGGGAAATATTAGTCCTTGGGAATGGGGTTAGAGACCAAGTACAGCTGGGGCCTATAAGGGGCTGTAAAAGTAAATTCTTTCCCTTGTATGGTTAAGGAGATGGTGGGCTGGGCAGTGATGTATTCTGGGAATGTAAGAGGGGCTGACCAGAGCCTTGGTCAGGAGGGAGTGGAGATCCTTATCTCGCTCTGCTCCATCCCTCTGTGGTTCCTTTGTTCTTGTGAGGAGATGGTTGGTTGCATTCACACACATAGGCTATAGTTTGCTCAATCAGTCATGTAGTCTCTGGATGGGGGTTGCCTTTTCTACATCACAGCCTGTTAACCATACATTGTGAACTTTGCAATAGGGAATCTCTAACACTTGTCTTGATGGTTCCATATTTCTGGCACTATATAGTCACAACCAGAGAGAAGATCCACCATGGTGTACCCAGATTCACCCTTTATTTTCCCCAAAAGCAGTTTTAGCCTGAATGGTCCAGACTGCAACTCCTGTATTTCAAACTCACATTGCTTCTCTACCCACTGACACTCTAATGTAGGAGTTTTTTTCCTCTCTATTCCACACCTAAATTCACTTCATTGATGGAAAGTTGCACATGAAAAACATTTTGCTCCTGTCTAAACAAAATCATGAAGTTGGAATCAACGAACAGTTTAGTCTTTTAGGTTTTAAAAATTTGAAAGCTCGTAACTACCTCTCAAAGCAGTAAAGCTATTTTAAACCTCTAAATATAGTAATGAGCAATAAACACACACAGTTTGATACTTAATAACCCATATGTACTCTCGTTTAAGGTGATTGCATCATAATGAGTTTTCTCTCATAGCAGGGGAAACTTGTCCAAATACATGTCATTGGTATTTCAGATTAAAGTCAGAGTTTTGCTTGAAAATGCCATTGCAGATTGGAAACCCTATGGGTACATTTTGTTGTGGAAAATATTGTCATTACTAAATAATCTTCACTCTATCTGAGGTGTAGAGAGTAGGTCAAGAGGCTACATCAACTTTTCCAACCATTTGCCTGTTCAAGGGCTGGCCACACAATCTGCTCAGAGCCTGCCAGCCCAAGAACTAATTTTGAAGAACCTAACAAAGGTGCAGACTCTCAATCTATGGAGTACAGGAGAGTACAGATTTTAACAGACAATTCTCTCTCATGATTTTATACAATTTTACACACTGATAGCTATAAGCTCTTTTCCAGGCTAAGATGTGTTCTCTCTGAACAGCAAGGATTCATTTTCTCCAAATTCATGGGGGAGAGGAGGTCATCTCTTGACCACCAGTTAAGAGATGAACTCTCGGGGTGAAGAGTATCAACGCTACCCACTGAAGGAAGCAGCTTTTCTCCTTCAAGGACTATAAAAGGGCAACCTGTGCTTAGAGCAGAAGGCCAGTCGCATGCACTTCCCCTTCCTGATTTTCTTTATGCCTCTCTATCCAGGATAATGTCCTAGGCCGTGTATGCTGGAAAATGATCCTCCCTACTTCGCTCCCAACAGAAAAGCACATGATGTCCTACTGTGGCTTACATAGCAGATTTGATGTGATTAAAGGGGAAAACCCTGAGCTATTTCAACCAAGGAGGATATTTGATGATTTTACAGATGAAGACTCAAGGCCTCTATGTTTCTCCCCACAGAGCATTTGTTGCCAATTCAAGCCCTTCTGGAAAGTTCCTCTTCTTGAACATGGAACATTCAGGGATTCTTATGGAGCATCCCTTCATGATAGATATTCTAAACCACCTATGGAGGATGAAAAGATAAATAACACATCGTCCCTGCTTTCAAGAAGATCACAACCTAAAACACATATTTCCACTAAGAGCTATAAGAAAAAACACAGAACAGAAAGTTTTCACCAAAGTCAATAAACTATCTGAACCTAACTCAAGAAAGTATCATTTTCTGATCTTGAAATTCTCCAGCAGGTATATTAAAACATGATTGGCAATTAAAAGAAAATAATATTCCATCTATTTAGGACAAATTTGAGTCTGCATTTCTATTCTAGCATATATCCTTGTTAGAGAACTCAATTTGCATAAAGGTCTGTAGGTTTTCTCTCCACCTTAGCTTATAGTTAAACTGCTTCTCAGTACTAATGAACTGACCCAAAATAGCTGTTCTTCAGGCATTTATCAGACACTTTGCCCACAGGTGCAAAACATCCAAAACTTGGTTAAGAGAAATAAAAGGAATGATTGCCGGTGGAAATTTGCATTAGCTGGAACTCATTTGATTTTATGTAGCAGAACTCCCTACCCTTCCACCCTACAGAAGAAAAAAAAGTGATAGAGGTATCTCATGGAAGCCAAGAAAAGGGATACAATGAGTCCTCAGAAATGGATTCAAATATGCATCTCATCTGTGTTTTCTGAATACCTGCTTCATGGTTCCCTCGATCCGCAGACCAACTTTAGCTACTTTGGTTCATGAAAGTAGCTAAAGAAATCTAATCTTGAATAGACATGAGCTTATTTTATAGTTTCCGCCTCCAGAAAAGAGGCTAGCCTCTCTCTTTCTCTAAGTCCCACTTTCACATACCAGGGGAATGGACTATGATTGCTCAAAAGGTGGTCTGATTCATGCTGAGGTAATGACATATGGACAAGGAACAGGATCTAGAGAGTAAAGACCAGCTTGGTCCATCTTGGATCAGATTCTCAAATCAGATCCAGCCAAGAGGTCAGGGCTACATTTTGCAAAATTGCTGCAATGGGCTCACTATTATGATACAGTAAAGGAGACCCGGAATGGGGAAGGCAATACAATAGGGTCCACAACAGATATTCAGAGCATCCATTTCTACAGAAATTCTTGACAAGCATGGTTTAAACAAAAGGCTGTTTACTTGGTAATGTCAGGACTGATGACCACCCTGAGGGATGAGTCATGAGCAATACCTACAGCCTTCCAGAAAAGCCTTTAAGAAAAATATCTGTAAGGTACTCACAGTGCAGATGCTGTTAAAACCTTTTTCGATGCCTTACAGAGACACACAAGAAACGCGTCTCGGGTATCTCAGAAATTGGGCAGAAATATGTTTATCTTTTATGAATCCTAGGGAATGTGTAACAAATCATGTTGCTCTCTTCACATGCGTTTCTGGACATCCCAAAGTGGCAAGTATATTTTACATGTATTTGGATATCATCCTCATACCTTGATTCTCCTTAATGTCTTAAACATGTTATTTTTGCCCATAAGTCTTTATGATTTTATGTACACATTAGGCTGCTTTTTCTATCTTTTGTATTTAATTAGGTGGGACATAAAATGACACTTTTTATAGATGAGAAAAAATTCTTCATACTCATTTCTATATCTCACATAAAACAATTTTAAATATGACAAATCTGTACAGTTTGTTATTATAAAAAGGCTGAAATTTTCCCAGGGTTTGCCCAGCAAGTTTAAAGGTATTTTTTCTGTGCTTGTAATCCTAGTTAGAAGTCTTTCCTTTCCTCCGCATTTTCTCATGCTTTGCTGTAATTACTCCTCTTTGGTGCCACAAGCCTTCAAGTTTTCTTCCAAAAGTGAAGATGAAATAAAAATAACAATAAAAATGGGTTTTTATTACTATTAATAATGGTTAGAAATTTCAAATATATCCAAAAGATGCAAAATGAAGAGTGATACTGTGTTTTAAGCAGTTTTCATGAGGCAATAAAAGAATACCTACCAGTGTTTCACTCCATAGGGAGGCAGGCAGATACATGCCCTCCTCTGATGAACCAGCTCTAAATAAACTTTCAGAAACTCTTGTGCCCCACCCTTACACCAACTCACTGTTGAAACATAAATCTTTCAGCTAAGTTTTCAGCATAGCCTGCCTGCCTAGCCAGATTAGAAAGTCCTCCATCTGGAAATTCTGCCTGTTATCAGAAGCACAGTAGTTAACACGTGTTCTTTAGCTCTTTTTCAAGAGACAGGATTTAGCTCTGGCAAAGTGCAGGAGGAGCCTGCCCTTCAGTATCTCTAATGGTGTCACAGTCTCACAACTTTGCATTCCAGCTTGTCGTGGTCAAGTGCTACTTCACTAGCAAACACCCAGCATAATAAGATAAAGCTTTTGCTTTTCTTGACATCATCATATTTTTGATATGTTAGAATGTGTAAAAAATGCTTAAATACTGAAGGATGTATTAACAGTTTAACTAATATGCAACCAGCTTCTCCTGGAACTCTATTTTAACCACACGCAATGTCTCTCATTTCAGAATTCTACTGTAATAATGCTTCAGGTTGCTAACAGAGGAAATTCACCTTTCACAGTGACTCACTGCTAGCATTTTAAGCATTAATCATCTGTTGTTTTTGTTCTTTCTAGAAGCATTTATTAAGCACCTATTGACGTATTGAAGTTACAGAGGTTAACAAGATACACTTTCCTTGTCCTTGAGCAGCTTAGAGTCTAGTGGAGAAGACAGGAATATAAAGAACTAAATTATGACATACTGTGTAAGAGGGAAAAAGAAACTGAAGCAATAGCAAAAGTCTCTTTGGACTTATTGAGCAAATGAACCAATTTTTCTTGTAAAACGGAATAACATTTTAAAGAGAAATTGTCCTCTGAGCTGAATTTTAAGGCAATGATTAGTGGTCTATTGAGTAAAGAGGAGAAAGGAAAGGCTGCCCAGCAAATGCCTAGGCATGACCCATGTAAAGGCCTACTGCAGGGCTTCTCAACTTCAGCGCTACTGACATTTTGGGCTAGATGATTCTTTACTGGGGTGGGGGGTGGTTCTGTCCTGTGCATTATGATAGAAGTTTAGCAGCATCCCTGGCCTTTACTTACTAGATGCCAGTGGCAGCCATGCCCCAGTGGTGACAACCAAAAATGTCTCTAGACATTGCTAAATATTCCTTGGAGCAGGGGGGAGGCAAAGCAGCCTCCAGTTGAGAATAACTGTCCTACAGGATGCTGATTAAGCATCAGATACAGGCAAGGATTGGCTGTTGGTGACTGAGAGGGAAATTGGGGTTAGACTGTGAAGGACCTTAAGTGACACACTAAAATTATATTGGATCACTTGTTATATTTTAGGGGCGGCCCTAGATTTTTATTCATTTTAATTTGTTAATATTTTTCCAAATAGGTGTTAGACATTTAGAGCTTTAATTTAACACCAGGTAGATCAGTGATATTAATCAATTTCAAAGTGTGCCCTAGGAAAGTCAACTTCCAGCTTCTAGTATATGTCTGGCTACACAATCTCTCCCCAAATCCTGTACAAGCTAGGATTTTTGGGGTACCACAATAGACACCACTCCATTCTGTTGCCTCCAGTGAAACAAAAGGGCAAAAAAGAGCACGAAATTAAATTGAGCCATGCAGAAATGGCA
Source organism: Tolypeutes matacus (assembly GCA_026826555.1). Taxonomy (NCBI): domain Eukaryota; kingdom Metazoa; phylum Chordata; class Mammalia; order Cingulata; family Chlamyphoridae; genus Tolypeutes; species Tolypeutes matacus. The sequence goes on along the minus strand of JAKSZT010053791.1, from coordinate 3,520,739 downwards.
TTTAATAAATATTTGCTGAATAAATGATTGAATGGATGAATGCACAAGCCAATTAAATAATTGATTAAATGAATCAGGAAATAAAGGGGGCAGTTAAGGAAGAGAAAGAGAGAAGAAAAGACGAGTGGTGAAGAGAAAGGAGGACATCTTCTATCAATAAATTAATGAAAGACATTTTCTTTTGCATAGTTAGGAAACTGGCTCTGAAGAACACTAAGCACTGGCATCTGTGTTGGAAAAGTATATTTTCCCAAGAGGGTCTATTAAAAGGGTTAACACTAGCTAAGATATAAAAGTTCTGACATATTGCTGAAAAGTCAATTTCATTATTTTATAGTTAAACCTTGTTTTCAATCCTTAAAAAATGACAAACAAAAGGATAAAAAGCAAGTCTATATTGAGAACTACTATCCATGATTTCAAGGCCAAGGGCAAGACTTGTGCCTGAGTTGGAAAGACCTGATATTATGTATCCAGGATCACACTAAATACTGTGTGCCTTTCAGTCTGGCCCTCGTTCAAGCCAGAGCTTTGAGACTCTCTGACACTGTAAAGCAAGCAAGGATCAAAGGATAGGAAATATAGTGCAAACAAGTTTGCTGAATTTCAAAAGCAGGATTGGTGCTTAGCATCATGATGCAAGAGGAAGGCATGGTGCAGCTGAGACACAGCTTAAGGGAAACTTTTTTTGGAAGGTAGTGGTTGAAATAATTTGTTGTTGAATGCTTCTGCTCACCTCAGGAAAATTTGCAATGAGGGAAAGAGGACAACAAAAACAAACATATCCAGATATATTTTCTAAAAATTTATCTGGTAGCCTTGAAGTTTCCCAGGGATATCTCCCTGAAAGAGGAGCCCCTTTTGAATCCTTTGACTCTAGTTAAAGGGGAGACACAATTCGTTAATTGTACAACAATAAAAGTTGTATTTTTAAGGCCTAAAAGAAGCATGAAATCCCTCTTTCCATTGTTGATGCCCTGCTTTCATCAGAGTCTTTGGCCTCATTGAAAATTAGAGTTTGAAAGAGTTTAAAATCCTATTTGTAGTAATAATAAAAAGTTGCCTGCAGACAGTTATCAAGTAAATGATTTATTTTGCTTAATATTTTCTGGATAATAAAGGTAATACTGACCATCATAAAAGAAATTGACATATACAAAAAATTGTAAAGGCACAGATTCCACAACTCTTACTATTTTAACACATAAAAAAGTCACCTATAACACCACTACTACCATTTTAACAGAGCCTCTTTCAGTCTTGTTCTGCGCTTTTTCTGTGCATTATTGAGATACTGCATTTTACTCTGCCCTTGTATTTGACATTATGTAATAATTTGACCAAGTTTAGAAACTCTACAGAAAAATCCCTGTTAATGACTTTTTAGTATTTCTTAAATGGTTGTACAAAGTTGAAAGTGAATCAAACAGTAAGAATTTTTAAGATTTTTAAATTTCAATGATAAAAATAATAAGCATTTGCTAAAATTATTGACTTGGATATAAAAATACCAGTTTGAAAAATTCTGCATCATTATCAATAAATGAAAAACCACAGCATATACAGGATGAATCCATTTGTGATTGAAAATACATTTGTGTGCTTATATAAAATTTTATGTAAATACATAGACCAAAGAAGGGAAGGATGCACTCTAAACTGGTAAAACTATTTACCCCAAATGGACTAGAAGCCTCACAACAAAAATGCTAATATAATAAAATTAATTAAGAATATAAAAGTTTAAAAAATTAAAAATTAATTATTGCTCGTGGAAAAACCTTCAGACAATATGGAAGTTTATGCAAATTAAAATAAAAATCATTCATAGTCCTAAGACTCACAAAGAATCACTATTAATATTTTAATGTATAAACATTGCATATATATTTCTTACAAAAGTTTTATCACACAAAATACTTGTTTACAACCTATTTATCACTTCTATATTGTGTATATTTCCATATGGATTATTTTTTGCCTTATGACAATGAATCAGTACCACATACTTATACCAACACCTTCACACATTAATACAATAATTTCCTTCCACAAAAGTGACTTGTCTACAGAATTTCTCTTAAACTGATTTACTAATACTTAGCCCACGGAAGGACAGCTTCTTTTCATCTCTCTTTCTCTGCTTCTCCAACTATACTTGAGTTCAGTTGTCTCTAAAAGATGTATAGTTTTCATTCTTTTGTTTCCTGACACATTTCCTGAAAAAAAAAATTTTAAATCTTACTAAAAGTGGCTTGAATAGATATTAATTTCTAGGTACTCCATTTTTAAGATAGTAAGTTTAATAGCCTAAGCTATTTGTGTTTCCTTTTTTAGTCATCATAAATCAATCATAATTATAGGACAATACTTCATAACTGAAATCCTTGTTAATTGTAAGTCATTGGTGGTCTGAAAATATTAATTTATGCATGATAAATATAAACACAAGTATATAGGTAAAATGCTCATATGAATAAACAATGAGAAATATGGAAGGAAATTTAGAAGTATAAGGATAAATTTATGCCGGTTACCATGTATTGTGAGCTTTGCACATTTGAACAGGTACAGCACTGATTAGATAAACTCTAGGGTCCTATTTGACTCTAATATTCTTCTATTCTATGATCAATATGCTTCTGTTTCAATGTTTATAAAACACACATCCTGGGATATGCTTGTCTAGTTATGTTAGAGATGGTCAGATCTTGATATATTTATCTGTAAGCAGGCATTAATGCTTCATTTATCAGGAATGACAGGAAATAGTTTGTCAACTAAATCATTAAGCAACATTTCCAATTCACTGCTGTTAACCCCTTTATACACAAACACATTTTTGAGGTTTGTTTCAAATTTTCTATTGAAAATACTTCCATTGTGTATTACCATGTGTTGATAAAAAATACCCAATCTTATTGTTAATAGCAACCATTGAACTATAACATAGTATGATATCTTCATAAGTTCTGAAGGTATGTAGAGCTATTTGCCTCTACACTCTGTGAACCCAATTTAATGGTAGGATCTGTTAGATAAATTAGATCTATGCTAAATTTATTCAGAAGACCTTGTCTGATTTTTCCAATTTTTTAAATCTAGTTCCTTTCTTGATTTCTATCACTTGTCCCTGCTGTCACTGAGTTTTGCTGCTAAATCTGCTTCCCTCATTTACATAATATAACCTGGGTGATGGTATAAAGATCCTATGATTTAAATGCCTGAGCTTAGTGATATTTACTAGCCATTCAGGTTTTTATTTCTCTTATGCCTTGCTTTATAGTGTATTCCAAATTTTGAAATTACCACCCTGTCAAAAAGGTAGGATTTTAGAGTGTTACTTAATTTTCACTGAAAAATGCATATCATAGTGCCCCCAACATTCAGTATTTTTAATCCTTTTATTATGGTATTCTGAAAGCAATACTACATTATAGGCACATTTGTAAAGGATTTCACTATATAATATAAATGAATATAGGAGAGAAAGAAAGAACTACTAGATTCTATGCCATCTTACCAACACAAGGACACTCACTAGCAAGTTTCCCCTCTCTCTCCTAAGGGATCCTATTTTTTTCTTTCTGTTTGATCATTTCCATGCTCATATAAATAAGCTGTTATTTCTATCATCTTAAAGATATTTCTCTTAGACCTCCCAGGATCGCATCCAGAGAACGGCTAGTATTCTACCAGCTTCGGAGACGGGAGGGAAAGCAAGCCTGGCAGAGATGCTCATTCCATTCCCAGTTTACTCAGTAGCTGGCGATTGGAAGATACTCTGTGACAGTGTTCAAGCCCTGGACAGGAAAGCCTTCTTCCAGGACTCTTTTTAGACGTGGTCCCATCTCTTTCTTGAAGGCATCATGGCTGCCCTCAGACCCCTCGTGAAGCCCAAGACCATCAAAAAGAGGACCAGGAAGTTCATCTGGCACCAGTCAGACAGATATGTCAAAATTAATCATTTAACTGGCAGAAAGCCAGAGGCATTGGCAACAGGGTCCTGAGAAGATTCAAGGGCCAGATCTAGATGCCCAACATTGGTTATGGGAGCAAGAAGAAAACGAAGCACATGCTGCCCAGCGACTTCCAAAAGTTCCTGGTCCACAATGTCAAGGAGCTGGAAGTGCTGCTGGTGTGCAACAAATCTTACTATGCTGAGATGGCTCATGTTTCTTTCAAGAACCACAAAGCTATCGTGGAAAGAGCAGCCCAGCTAGCCTTTAGAGTCACCAATTCCAAAGCCCGGCTGCATAGGGAGGAAAATGAATAGACAGCTTGTTTTCAAGTTTTATTTGTGGGAAATAAAACCACTGTATTAGTCAGCCAAAGACGTGCTAATACAAAATACCAGAAACCTGTTGGCTTTTAAAAAGGATATTTATTTAGGGTAGAAGCTTACACTTACCAGGCCATAAAGTATAAGTTACTTTCCTCACCAAAGTCTGTTGCCATGTGTTGAAGCAAGATGGCTGCTGGTCTCTGCAAGGGTTCAGCCCCCTCTTCCTCTTAAGGCTCCACGGTCCCAGCTTCTTCCAATATCAGCTGTAGGTTGGGATAAGTTTCCTCTCTCATGGGGCTTGTTTCTCTCTGGGCTCAGCCGCTCTGGTCTCTCCACAAGACCAGCTATAGACTATCAGCCTAAAGGCTCATCTCTCTTCCCAGGGCCTCTGCCATGTCTAATGGAGCCTTCTCTCCTTCCTCATGTATCTGCTTCTCTGTGTGTTTACTTCTCTGGACTACAATATCAAAATTCCACGTCCTACTGATGTGGCCCAATCAAAACCTTAATCAAAATTTAATCAAGTAAAAGTGAAACCTCTGAATCCAATAAAATCTAATATTCCCAGAGGAACAAACCAGTTTACAAACATAATCCAATATCTATTTTTGGAATTCATAAATAATGCCAAACTGCTACAAATGCACAAAGTTTGAAAACAAATTTCTCTTAACCCCACTACTCCCACTATCAACACCCCCTTTCCCCTGTCTCTCTTGGAGCAAAATGCCTCAAAAATTACCCATACTCAATATCTACAATTCCTTCTGTTCCAATCTCTCATTCTCCAATCTAGGTTTTTCCCTCTACCTCTTCACTAAAACTGCTCCTTGTAAAAGTCTCCAATGATCTCCATGTTGCTAAATCCATTAGTCAATTCTCTGTCTTCATGTTATGCAGCATAGCATCAGCATTTGACAACTTTGATCACCCCCCTCCTCTGTATTAAAAAGTTTTAACTTCACTTCAAAAAAAACTCCATTGATGCTCCTTGCCAGTTCCTTTTCTCATTCTAGTTCTTCCTCCAAACACTTTTAGTTTCTTAGTTTTAAAACTGCAGGACCCAGTTTTCTCTTCTCTATCTAAACTAACTTCATTGGAGGTGCCATCTATTCTCCTGGACTTAAAAATCTTTACACTGATGATTCTAACATTTATATCTTTCAACCAGGTAGGCCTTCAAATTCCAGAATCATATATCTAACTGCCTATTCAACATATACTCCTAAAAGTCTGACACCTCAAACTTATATCCAAAACTAAATCTGCTTGTTCCCCCAAGAAACTGTTCCCCAAGCCTTCCTCATTTCATTTTATGGCAATGCTAACTTTGAAGCTGCACAGGTCAGAAACCTTATAATCATCCTTGGCTTTTCTCTTACTCCCATCCCCACAGCCTCTCTGCCAGGGAACAATCTTTGTTTTTGTTGTAACTTCAAAAGCTAGCCAGACAACAAGCAAGCAATATAAAAAAATTGACAATAACTAAAATCAGTTTTTGAAAAGAATGATAAAGTTGTCAAATCTTTAACAAGACTGGGGAAGAAAAAAGGGAGAAAACCCAAATTACTAGTATCAGGAATGAATTGGTAAAAATCTTGCAGACATTACAATGGTAATAAGATATTATGCATGGTCTATGTCAAATATTGGACAATTAAATTAAATGGACAAATTCCTTGAGAAGCACATTTTACCAAAACTAACAAGAATAAATGGAAACATCTATCAAAAACCTTCCCACAAAGAAATCTTTTTAGTCCCAGTTGAGTTTACCAGTGAATTCTGTAAACAATTAAGTTTTAAAAAAATAAAAACAATCTTATACATACTCTTACAGAAAAGAACTAGATAACTTCTCAATTCTTTTTTCAGGCCAGCATAAACTTGAAGCCCAAACTTTACAAAGATATTCCAGAAAGAAATAAGATACTCCTTCTCAGAAGCATAATTTCAAATATCCAAAGCAAAATTTTAGTAAATTAAATCCAGTGATATCACTGCTTTCATTCAATATTGTATGGCACTTCTAGCCATTTTTCTAGTCAAGAAAAAAGAAATGAAGTTTATAAAGATTGAACAGGAAAAGAAAATCATGCTGTTATTCACAGATAACATGATACAGTCTATAAACGAACTATTGGAAATAACGAATAACTTTTGCAAGGATAAATGATAAATGGTAAATATAAAAAAATAATGGTTTATATACCAATAAAAATATTACATACCTTTTGTAAAGGATTCCATTTACAATAGTTTCAAAAACATTGAACATATAGGAGCAAATTTAATGAAAAAAATGCAAGTCCTCTACAATAAAAATTACAAAATTTTGAGAGAAATTAAATACAACCGAAATAAATGCAGTTCATGGCTTGAACCATTCAATGATACAAATATACCAATTCTTTCTAAATTGGTCTTTAGATTCAATGCAATTTCAATAAAAATCCAAAGAATTTTTGTGGAAATTCATAGGCTAATTTTAAAATTTATGTAAAAATGCTAAAGGCAGAGACTAGCCAATGCAGTCTTACAGAAGACAAAAAAAGGATGACACAGTACCAGAAAAATATCATATATAAAAAAATAAAACTTAAGACTGAAATAATGGTATAAGTATACCAACAAATGGAACACTAGTATGGTGAGAAAGCACCTCTTATGGTGCCTTGAGTTAGACTTTTCATAGCCTTGGAAATGTGATCTTTTACCCCACATAAATACCTTTTATAAAAGCCAGCACATTTCTGGAATTTGTATCAGGAGCCTTTGGCAAATTAAAACAACTCTTTCTTCACTCCATAAACAATCATTCAATTCCAGGTGCCAAGTAATAATGTCAATATTTCTTTAGTCCAAGAACCAAGTACACATGTAGCTAAGCCCTCATTAGGAAGATGCTGACCTATCCTCAGTGACCCAATCTACCCTCATGCCCAGGATAAGCAGGTCCAAAGTTATCATTTGTCTGAAGAACTGGCCTCACCAGATTGTGAAATCACACTCAATCACTTTGGGCTTGTCAGGTGTTTTAACCGTAGATTTAAGAAAATCATTTTGCCCCTTCTATTCTTTTACCATTAGCCTTTTCACTAAATTATAGACTTGCTCTCTGGATCAATTCAAGGAAAATATGCCTTTGTAGAAATGCCTGTTATATTTTCAGTGGACTCTCAGTGGAAGCTCTAATCCTCTAAACTAGACTGCAAATCAAAACACAATTTCACAATGCCATACATTTTGAATACACTGTGATTCTAAAAGATCATTTATTCACTTGTCCAGAAAAAGCTGAGAAGGTGTGGAAAGTCACCCTATTCATAAGTAAAAATGTTCATGTCATTATCTCAAATGTGCATGTTGATAATTATTCTGGGCAGTTTATTTTGCTCTCCCTCCTTGTTTTCAAGGTTTCAACTCAATGACAAATTTCTTCTTACTAAATATGAACCATTTATCTTTCAGAGATTTACTGAATATGTCAAGATTTATGGGAAGCCTTATTTCCAACAGTGTAAAATCTCTATAACTTCATTCTTTCTGTAGTTCTAGAGAAAACTAAATGCTCAATTTTTTCCAGCTCCAAATAAGGTATCTATGTGTACACTTGGCTTCTTTAAGAATAGAAGATATTTGCCTTATTGCAAGTTGTGGATCAAAATATATTTTAATACTCTATTTTTCTATCATTCTCATAAGTTCCTTTTAAAACATATATCTCTGGTGACTCAAAGTCAGCTCTGAATCCTTGGCCAAGGTGAAGGGAGTAGGTGGAGTAAGTGTGCAGTTTAAAGTCCAAAGATCCCCTAGAGACCCCCTAGGCCAGTTTGTTTTCACCTGGTGTAATCTATTAGCTAGCCTGGCTTGACTATGTGACCAGAGAAGCACAGACACCCCTGCTAAAAACTTCTGGCTAGACTTTCCCAAAGCCAAGATTCCTCACTTACACCTTGGTGATTTAATTCAGAGATAAAGTATATCCTTATGTGACTAAGGGCCTTGTTGAGCTTGTGCTTAGATATTTCTCAAACCCTTAATGCTTGCCTGGACTCTCTCTAGCTGCATTGTATGTATCCTTTGCCTTTAAATAAAAGCCTTATGTGATTATGCTCTGTTGAATCCGGTGAGTCCTTTCAGATATCTGAACTTGTGAAACCTTCGCAGTATCTAATGTATAGACTCCAGTTATCTTTTCTTCCTCATTGAACATGCATGGTCTATTTGAATCAGACTTCACAATCCCTCTTTCTGACCTTGGGGTGATTGTACACACAATTTCTACCATCAAATTACATACTGCCCTTCTTTGGTTTATAAATGATTCTTATTTTGCAAATACTTTCCCTAAAAATTAAAAAAAAAATAGTTATTTTCTTTTCTGTACTCTTTGACACCTATACATTGCAAACAATATGATAGATAATATTGGTAGATATATGTATATAGCACACATAAAATATCATCGGCAGGTAAACATTAAATCTTCAAAATTCTGATGGATTTAATATTTTGCTGATTAAAAGTGTTAGACATGTGGGAAATGACTTTGTCAAGAGTGGAATGGAAACATGAAAGTAAAGCTCCTGACAAGTTAAGCTGTAAGAATTTGAGAGCTTAACAAAAGCAATCAGCAAAGAATTTATTTGCTGCAGATTAAGAACAAGGAGCTGAGAGGATACAGGTTGCACCTGGAATATTCAAGTAAGCAAAAGGCAATCCCTTAAACATGCACTTGGCCAGGCTGGATCAATTAAGAGGGACCCTTTGGAAGTTCCAGTTCTTTGAGAATGGCTGGCATGTCCTCCATTGATCCATTGTAGTGGGAAGTATCTGTTCCGCCCAGATGAACAGTCCTCACCAGATACACTCTAAACTATGGAATACTTAGTGAATATCATGTCAGGGGCCATACTGTTCTCTGGCTGTAAATTGCATACATGAGGAACAAGTTCACTCTTGTAGGAAAGACTTAATGAAAGTCAATGTATTAGTCTTTTAGGAAAAGAGGCCAATGCAGTGATCTTGAGAAATTTAAGGCAACTTCCAAAAGTGCCTTTTGAACTTCATTGTTAACTCTGGGGCATCCAGGAAGAATAAACAATCACCCATGAAGAGAAAGGACAGCTCTGCATAATCATTTTGTGAAAACAGGCATTTTCCTTGTGCTGACATTCCAGTTGCCATCATTCCTCCTTCCTCCTCTTCAGAATTCCTCAATACAGAATCGTATTTTTTTCTGATACTAATGATTAGTCCATTCATTGGTGTATGGGAAAAAGAAAGTTAATTCACTTGTCACCATCCTCCATTCGTACCCATCTTTACTTACACCATGGGATCACCGTGCATTAAGAGAGTTTTATTTATCCATGGTATTGAACATAATTTGTGTGTGTGTGTGTGTCTTTTTTTTTCTGAACAGAATTTTTAATTGTCTTATTCATTTGAGTTTTGTGCTACTCTGGCTTGATTTTTCCCTATGGTAATTACTTTAGCACATCTCAGCCTCAGTGCCTCAGATGCAACAAGCTTTGTGATGTTGCTCCTCTGAATACTACGCTGGCCATCAAAAGGCCTTGGACACCAATACTTGAACCAAATAAAGATGAAACCCAAACTGTCCACTGCTTAACCACAAATAATCACATTGTAGTAGATCTTCTCATTTAATGCCTTAGGTTTTTTTTTAGCATCAACTAGTAGACTGAAGAGTCTACTCTAAATTTTGCAACTTGAGAATGGTTTACTGAGCTAGTCTTACCTATTTATTTATAAACTATAAGTTTGTCTATACAGACTAGAATCTTTCAAGCATGTCATACCCATTCCATATATTAAACTTGAACCCTAGACATTGGCACATTCTTCACCCTGAGAAGCAAAGCCTCTATCAGGCTATGTCTTGGAAAGGGTTCTGGCAGCACTAGATGCTGGAGATGAATTGCCAAGTGCTTCAGAGGCACAATGAGGCGTAAGAGCCCTTCACCACCCACCTGAAATAACCAGGATCACTTGCTCCTTAACATCTTAGGCAAAAGATAATATTCAAGCTACTGTTGTTTCTCCTGTATCCTAGTCTACTTATTAGGTCGCATTTCTCCACTTCATTTTCACCAAACTCTTTCACAGGGACCAGATACTTTTCCTTTATTCTCTGCCTCATTTTGCCTAGGATGCCTCAAATGTGCTTAATTCTTCCATTATTTCTTCCTTATACTACTATACTTAATCTCCTTCCTCCAATATGACCTACAGCCTTGGACATTGAAGAGTGGTATGATTTTGCCATCATTATGATGTATAATTTTTACTGCACTCTTTGAACTGACTGACACTCCCACTTCCCACCACTGTCCCTTTTCCTGCACAAACCACCTTGCCTGTCAACTCAGCCCCTTTCCTTCCCAGCATGCAATTCAGCTAGTATCATGCAGAAGGTATTTCAAACCCTCCTGTAAGTTTGTCCCACACACCCAATCATCCTTCCACTTAAAAATTCCTTCTGATTTCAACTTCTAATTCCTTGCCATTGCTTACTTCTGCAACATCTCAGATCACCTTGAGCAGCACGTATTTCAAAGGATTTTTCATGCCAGCCTTTATCATTTTCTTTCATTCACTGAACTCTACCAGACCTGATGAAAGCTTTTGTAAAGGTTGTGCTGAGAAAGCACTGTTTCCTTCCAGAACAAGTAGTCATTTTCTATCAAACTGGTTTTTAGGGCTTATGAGGCCAACTAAAGTGGCCAGGGCATTCCAGGTCCATCCCTCCCCTCCTCCTCTGTAGGCTTTAGTTTCAATGCGATGCTGCATGATTGCCACTGGCCCACCTCTACCCTTCCTTTGCTTTGGTCATTTCCATTTACAGCTGTTCTGGCAACCTGCCCAACCTGCAATTTCATCTCCCGCCAATATCCCCACATCCATATGAGATTTGGAGTACTCCACCCAAGACCAAAGATGAGGAATGGATCAGATGCCAATGAAACAGACCACGCTGGAAGTTAGAGAGTCAGAGATGCTGACCTATTAATCATGAGCATTAACTTGTTAATCATGATTATCCGAAGGTATCATTTGGATTATGAAAATAAAGGTGTCCTGCTAGTGTTCTGACCTAAATTATCTGTAGATTTATAACTCCAAAGAACTTCTGAGGAAATACAACACAGTCCTGTAGATATATTGTGCACCCTTAAAAATGAAAATAGAAGGGACGCCCCAAACATATAAAATGGCAAAATAAATCTGAGGATATATTATATGATTTGGGGAGTTGTACAGGCACATGTGTGTGTGTGTGTGAGGGTGTGTGTACATGTGTGAAGGCTGTGGGTTAAAAGCAATCATATCATCACAATCAAATAGTAATGGCTTTTTTAGGTAAGGGAGAACAGAGTTTACTTCTTTAGTATAATGTTTTCGCTAATGTATATGACAAAGGAAATATTTTTCACTAATAAATTATCAGCAAAAGTGTAGGTTAGTTTTATTATCCACATTTCACAAAAATTTTCTATTTCATCATATAAAAACAATGCAGAAAATTTGGGGCAGGAGAGCCTAACTGAATTAATCATTCCCAAGAATAGGACAAAGAGCCTCAATAATTGTTCCAAAAAGAAAGTTTGATCTGCATCTAAGGTTCAAGTTAAAAATGTGACTTTAGTTTGAAGATCAGAATAAGGAAAATAAAAAGCTTACTCTCCTAGTTTACCACTTTAACAAGATGAATTGATGTTCACAGTGCCACACAGAAAAATAATCAAATTCCCTTCACTTTGGTTCTTCTTAAGAGAAACTTTTGCAAATGTAAGCTTTTTCTATACTTTTATGAACAGATACTTGCAGGTATGATGCAAAGCTATTTTCCTGATATCTTTGAATGACTTTGAAAAAATAGTCATTGTAATTAATCCATTTCTCTTTACAAAATGTGCTTTTGGTGCCTTCTTCCCTGTTACTTAATGAAGTAGTTTGGTTAATAATAGACAAGAGCTTGGCATAAAGTTTCAAAATTATTCTTCTAACAAGAATTCATTGAACTGGAACTGTGTTTATTTTTATGCATGCATACATTATCCCAAAATGGATATGTAGAATGTAGTAATTATTGTTCTTGATAAACATGAATTAGAGAACATTCATCTTGTCTTTTTGATACATGAATACTTACCAGTATCTCCCATAAAGATGCTCTAGAAAAGAGTTGACTACTATCATTACTTCTAAGGTGCCTGACCCCTATGGACCATATGAAAGCAATCAAACAGATCCTCACATTTGAAAGGGACTAATATTTGCAGCAGCAGAACATGACTCTACAAAATACAAAACAAATGCATTAAACTTACAAACAGATCACACCTCTTACATTCTGTTAGTCTGTATCAGAAATGAATTGTGTTTAAATGAGAAAAAGGTAAATGGTCAAAAACTTGGTGTGAATGCCTGCCAGGAAATATACAGGTAGACCTGAGAATATAAGCCCTCACTGGAAGGAAAATCTCGTTCTCAGTCTTTCTTAACCGACTTTACATACATGTGTGACTGCATCATGCTGCACAACTGATACCACTCTCCTTCAAGTTGCCCTACATCTCACTTTCATGAATCACTTCCCTTTATAGCTAAATAAAACAATTCTAGCCCCAGATTAACTCAGAGAGAAGGTATCCACTGAAAAGAGAGGAGTAGACTAATATAATAACATATTTATGTCCACAGTGCTTCAAAGCTGGTCGTTGAAAGTGTTATTTTCCTAATAGCAAGAGAAATAAGTTCAGTTCATGTATTACAAAAAAATTGAGTTCAACAATTTCCCATGACCTTAAGCTTAAGCATGCAAGTAAACCATCCCCATACCAAGAAGGAAAACATACACTTTGAAATCAAAAGGGCTAAGTTAATAGTGGTTATAACAGATACTTATTGGCTGTTAGACTGAAAGTGTCCTGGAGGTCTGAAATTGTGACTTGACATCATGCTACTTTTGCTTCCCTATAGTAAATGGAGTAGGTTGAATTAGTACAAATCTGCTACTAAAAATGATCCTAAAAGAATTTGGCAGTGAAGAAATAGCGGTAAGATATCAGAATTGAGGAAGCACCCATCTTACCTGGGAATTATCCTAGGATCTTAGCAAAACAGATTCCATCACAGTATCACTCTTTACATGTCTACTCTATGTGCTGCTCCACAAGCATTCTGAGTAGCTTTCAAATCTTGCTACTCAAAATGTGGTGCCTGAGTCAGCAGGCTTGGCATAACCTGGGAGCTTGTTAGAATTTAGCATCTCTGGCCCAACACAGACCTATTGAACAGACTTCACTTCCGTAAGAACCCTAGTTGATTTGGGTGCACAATAAACTTTGAGAAGCACTATTTAAAAGTACAACTTAAAATTCTGAGAAAATATGTTTTCTTAAATCAAGGGAGTGATGTATCACAATGACTGCTTTGGACAAACCAAAACCACTTTTTTAAGAAATACATATTTCATCAATGTGTGGTGTAAAGGAATTATTGTCTTATATCTTCACATTGGTTGCCTCGGAGTTTCTGTATAAAAGAAGGGATTAAAGAGTTTATCTGGAAGTAGATATTTTCCACAAGATTGCAAATATAGCCAACATCTACACAAAGAATTGGGATGCGCACTGATGTCCCAATAGTCTTCTTCCTGTAAATACCAGCAAGCACTTTTGCCACTTCTAAGAATATATCTTTCATTTTTAGCCCTGAATTATACACAAATATCCTCAAGAGCAAGAAACTTAGAATTAATTGTAGTCATATTTTATGTGAAAAATTCCATCTGCAAAGTTGGATAGCAGTTGAGAAGATCCCTAATTGTTCTTAATCTCTTTTAGGCATCCTCAAGTGTTACTCTGAATTATATATTTTCAATTTCTGGCAAAGGTATAGTTAAATAAAAGGGCTTTAAGTGCATTTTAGCTACCCATTCATTCATTCATTCAACAAACATTTATTTAACACCTACTATACTCCAGGTTGTATATAGGAACTAAGCGCTAGAAATAAAATGATGAAAAAGACATAAGCCCTACAAACCTCAAAACACGGCTAGTGGAGATGGCATGCAAACCAACAGTTACAATAAAATGTTTTCAGTGCCAAGAGAGCACACAAACACTAAAGTTTAATGAAAGGGCCTTCAGAGAAATGTTCGCAGAGGACCTGTGACTTTGACTTCACTATGGTATACATTTCATTAAATTCTGTTAGCTTTTGTAAGACATGATGGCTTAAGCAAAGTTTACAACTATCTCAACACATGCTTTTGATAGCTTTCCATTACTAAGATCATAAAAACCAGCCACACATTGGTACTATTAAGAGTTATTATGAACACCTACGGTTGAATTTTTTGTAAACAGACCAAAACAAACAACACCATATAAATGTCATTCCCAAGAAAAATGTCACCTTGGGTAGATTCAATTTGTTCTGTGACTCCTAAAGTACTTACTGGAATTTTAAATTTATGACGATAAATTTAACAGTGATTGCCTATTAATGTCATTCACAAATGAATTCTTATAGAAGTAACTGTTTTACTTAAAAGCACAACATTGGATCATAATGACTATTTACAAATGATAATTAAATCAATGTTAATAGAGCAGGGAAGAAAGTGAACAGAAGAAATAAAATATGTATAATCTTTTGAAAGCCTGGTTTTGCATAAAGCAGGAAGAATGGACAATATAATTACTGCTGGGGCAGCTCCCAACTCCCAGCCTCATCAGACATCAAAGGAACCTGAACATTTTTGATAAAATGAATCAACATCTGCCCAAGATATGTATGTTATATATATATATGTTGATCTATATAGTGGACTATAATGAGGTGGATTAATAAATAAATAGAGAGTTCAGCATGCTTCTAGTTCTTTCAAAAATAGTTGTGAGAAAGGAACTTCTGTTCTAGTGGTGCTCCACTGAAACCACTCCTGAAGCCACTTCTGGAGTTATGATATTCACTTCTGGCCATTCTGTTGGGATTCAGATGAAAGTGAATTGTCATTGCAGGAGATGTGAGCACATATATATCTGTGTCTGGAGACACTTTTATTTAGACTGCAGCTTTAAAAATGATATTGAGTCTTTATTTGTTGCATTACTTAAAATACTTTGGAAGATTCTTTTCTAAGTTGCCTCTTAGTCATCTTAAATGAATCAGATCACTTTCCTTCTCTGGGTAAATTGATTTTTAACATAGCAAGAGCCATTTAGATCCAAATCTGGTGAATTATACATATAATCATGACAGAGATTTTTTGGGGGAAAAATCAGGCTTTGGGGGAAAAACTGTGATTACAAAAGACACTGATTTTCTTATAATGCTCACAAACCAATTTCAAGACCATTCTCAAATGTAAAAAATGATAGTAGTATTGGAATAAGCAATCTCCAAAAGCTACCACTAATAATTTTGTTCTAAAGAGCTGATATGAATGATTATGCATACCAAGGCATGGTTTATACCTTCTGCCTTGTATTAAGTAAATAATCTGAGAGTAAATAATTTGTTTTTATGATGGTATACTCCTATAGACCTAATTCTTTAATTGTGGGAATTGTAACTTAAATTCATGTTTCTAGTTGCTAACAGAGTTCCCAGCATAGAGTTGATGCTGAATAAATGTGGAATGAATAGGTAAATGTGCAAGTAAAATGACTGATTTGGCAGGATCCATATAATGCTTTGAACTACATCATGCATGAAAGTATCCACAATTCTGTACTAGCCTGACCTAAAGGAATCCTATATCTTCTAAAAAATAATATATATATAAAATAAATGAAAGGCAAGAATAACAAAAAGTTCTTATCTAGAAATCATTCTTGCAAAATATTCCAATTTTTTGATGAAAAATTTAAAACTACACATTCAAATGTTTATCATAGCCCTGTACAGAGAGACTATGACATTGAACTGAATTAGACACCTTCACCAGATAGAGCATTCAATATTTACATGGCTGTGAGTATAGATACACATCACACCACCTCCAAAATCATCAAACATACACACCATATTCTGGCTTTTTGCACAATGCTATCGTTTTTCACATGGTACACTTGAAATCCTCAAAAATCCCAAAGCAATCCATTAATTTAGATTTGTCTGTAACTTTATATGTTTATAGAAGAAATAATTGATATGCATAAATATGTATTATGTAATATGTATATATTCTACATATAATTTATATGTTTGTAGAGAATATAATTATGGGAAGACAGCTAAGACATAATTTAAAAAGTAAGAGAAAATGTCCCCAGAACAAATTTAAATTTAAATTCCTAAAGTGTACATGCCCAAAATATGTAGATTATACTCCTCCTGGAATTGAGGTACAGTAAAGAAAACACATCAGAGGTCTAAGAAGAAGTCTTAAAATATCCAAAAATTCAGGGCTTGAACATATCTAGTCAAAGCTCCATGTCTAATCCCAAGCCACAACTGCACTTGGCAAAGAATGGTATCTCTGTCATACCTACCTGAGTCATTTTAACACTATCTACATATGCAGTGTAAATAAAATTCTTATCCCCAAGGGAAAAAAAAAATCAAATTTTGACTCATTCCACCCTGACAAACTACTTCGAGCAAAGATGTATGATAGATTCTTATTTATAAGAAGTCTAATAGACTTTATAAATAAGAAAAGATTCAACAGATATAAATGCTACTTGACTCTATATTTTAAAAGAAAGACAGTAACAGCAGCGCTATAATGAAATTTGCTCCAAGTGTTTCTGCTCACCCAAAGCAGAAGACCTTCCTTCATGGAAATAATAAATATGAATATTAGAGTATATTTTGCAATGCTGTAATTCATGATTTCGAAAAGTCCAAAGACTTCCTTTGATAAAAAATAAGAATCTAGAATCCTAAAACAGAATAGAATCGTAGCTATATTGAAACTTTATGTTTCTTCAAAGGAAGTGTCACATAAGGACAGTGGGAAAAATCTGAGTTCAATTACACCAAAATAAATAAGAGTTTCACCGCCTAAGAATATCTTTCTTCCAGGACCATAAATTCCATAGGGAGATATAAGATCAACAGAAATCATGAGAAAGAGATTGCTCTAATATTTCCTCAGAGGTTTCAGTGAGAAGAAGCTCAGAATTACAAGCACTCAACCTGAAAAAGTTGGATGACAACACAATTTCAAATCATTTAAACTGCCATCTATCCATAGGAAGCCAAAGATGAATTACATAGAACTATCTGATATGTGTGTCATATCCTATTTTCAGTGGTAGGGACTGTGTGTTTAAAAAATATATAGCACACAAGTTGAGCACCAAACTGTAATTAAAAAAGAATCCCAAATATAATGGAGGCAATCTTAAAGAAGTTGAGAAAACATCCAAAATATGTTCACAATTACAGATGGAAATCATGCCAAACCACAACAGACAACTTGCTAAAGTGTTTAAAGCACTCGGGTCTCATTGGCATTGAAATATAACAATTTTGGGAAGTCTACCAAGGGTAACACACACATAGCATAAGGTTCTATCCTTAAAAAAATCTCTAGAACATACTGTGGGTTCTAAACACTGTACATTACAAATGAGAACTCAAAGGATCCCATTACTAGCAATATTATCAAGTTTGAAAAGCAACCATTTATATATTTTTTGTCTTTAAAAATTTGGATAGTGATACGAAGGTTAAAAATGGATCCAGAATTCTATTGCATTTCAATATCTGGCACAAGCTACCTTCATCTCTCACCAGAATTATTGAAAGAACCCAATAGTCTTCAAACATGCTGGCCTACATACTCTCTGAACAATTTTCAGTGGCCAACTGAAAATTTCAAAATGTATTTAAATTGCTACAAAGGATGATTTTTTTTTCTTTTACCTCTATTCCCTGGAATCCAAGTGTCATTTTTATTTAATCTCACCATCATTCAGTTAAAAATAGATAAAAACAAGCATGTTTTAAAAACTGGAGAATTTTATATTGTTTCTTTTTCTATTTAAACTTTTATTTCCATCCCATCTCTCATGCAAAAGTTTACCTTCGTTATATGTATATGTAAAGTTTAGAGTTATGCAGTCCAATATGATAGCTACTAGCCACATATGGCTATTGAGCACTGGAAATATGATTAGTCCAAATTGAGATGTGCTATAAAGTAAAATGCAAACCAGATTTCAAAAACTCAATACAAAACACAGTGTAAACTTCCTCAAAAACTTTTATACAACATGACATGTTAAAATGATATATAAGAATATATTGGGTTAAATAAAATATATCATTAAAATTATTTTGTCTGTTTGTTTTATTTCTGACGTAAATTTAAAATTACACATATAGTTATATGTCATTCCATTGGAATTACATTTCTATTGGACAGTGCTTGTTTTGATTCGTTTATTGATCACCTTACAAACTTCTCTACCATAAAAATATGTCTACAACTTAAACATATTTCATTTCCTGAGTCCATAACATTCTAAATTTGTAAAAAAAAAATTAATTGATTTATCTTTCTAATTATTAGAACATAGTTGATTAAAATAAAATGAAACTTTAAAATACTTCACAATTCTAATGTAAAAAAATGAAATCACAAATTTTATTGGAATTGCATGTCCTAATGAGATAGATGGGGCTTTTTCTCAATTAGCTGATATATCCATAATATAAAAAACTACTTATTGTCTTACAATAAGCCTTAATAGCAATTCGTTTTGCATTTTTAATTTTTATAGATATAGATACAAGTACTGATATCTTAATTGTATAAATAGATTAAAATAAAAGTACTTCATGACACTGTTACTAAATTATTTAAACTCTGTCCAAGCTTTATGACAAAAATCACATAATGGTCTAGAATAAAAATTATTTTGATAGTCTTTCTACTGATAATTCAAGTACTCCATTTTGTTGAACACAAAAAATTACTAACCTTCACATTTTTTTTTTTGCCTCGTCATTGGAGTCATTTGATTTCTTAATTTATAGAAAATATACCCCCAAAATAGCTTTACCAATATTCATTAAATAATTATTAAGTATACCTATTACTCTTTCATTTAGTGTCACCTCATTTTACCAGTTATAATTAGAAAAGACAAGAAAAAAATCAAAGTATTATTACTTTCAAAATGAATTTGGAAAAACAATTTTTTGGATAAACTATTTATCACAGGTTTTAAATATATTTTTGCTAAAATTATAGAGCTGCAGATTTAGTTAATTCAATTTTAGGAAATTGTCATTCATAGAATGCAATTAACAAAATTAGTTCTCATTATCAAACCATTTGGCCCAATCACTTATTTCTGTCAGAAAAGTGTGACCTGATTATTCAATTTAAATAATTGTTTGAATAAAAGACCCTGTAGAAATAATATTTCCTGAATCCAAATCCTAAAATAAAATGTGGATGAATAAATGTATAAATGTATGCATGAAGCAGAAAGTTTTACCAGGAATCTGTCACATGATGAAGCTAGTGGTTTCCTTAATCTTACTTTGTTTCACTTTCAAAGGGATGTCCCACAGGAATGGTGAATTTTCTGCCAATAGGAGGATGTGGTAGATGTTAGAAATATAAAAAAAAAAAAAAAAATGGGGGGCAGCAGATATAGCTCAAGTGGTTGATCATCTGCTTTCCACGTACAAGGTCCCAGGTTTGATCCCTGGTACCTCCTTAAAACAAACAAACAAATGGTAAACCAACTCTCGTTGGGTAGCTGATGTAGCTCAGTGGTTGAGCACCTGCTTCCCATGTACGAGGCCCTGAGTTCAAACCCCAGTACCTCCTAAAAAAAAAAACTGAAATTGTCCCTGCATTTTGCACTCTAGAAGTTTTTACACCCTGAGAAAACAGACCACAGTAAAATCTGGGATGGATGGGAAAGAAACATTTCTTTTGAAAATGAAAGGAGTTGTCAAATAGAGATGGGAATTGTGAACCAACATAATGCCTTGGCCCAGACTCCATACCAGTCAGCTAAATTTTAGGCAGTTAGGAATCTAGACAGTGATTCATTTAGACTTGGGTCCCTGATAAGTTTTCAGGTAGCCTCAGGGTTTGCATTCTCCAGTTTCAACACTATGGCCAACCAATTGTGTCCCTGCTTCTCTTCTTGACCCTACAGCATAGTCACAGCACAGCAGACTGAATGATTATTTCATTACCAAATCATAATATATCATGTGTCTGCTCAAAACCTTCCAGGGGTTTCTCAATCTCACATAGTAAATGCAAACTCTCTTGACAGTAGCCTACAAGTTGCCCTTCAGCTCATTAACTCTGACCTCCTCTTCTACTGTAATGGCCTGACTCACTTTGCCCAAACAAGTTGACCTCTTCACTAGTCCTCAAAATTCTTCATCAGACTATCAGTTCACTTAGCTCTACCTTCTGATAAAATGTTCTTCCCTTTGACATGCTCATGACACTCCACATCACTTACTTTAGATCATTCCTCAAATACTGACAGCAAGGCTTTCCCTCGCTATTCCGTTCCTGCCTTTCCTATCTGGCTTCCCTGCTTTATTTTCCTCCAGGGTGCCTATTATAATCTGACTATATATTTTCTTGCTTCTTTATTATCTTCTTTCTTACTCTTCATAAAAACAGGGTTCTATGTTTTTTCAGTTCATAAAACAGGGTTACTGTTTGTATTGTTTACTGTATCCCTAGAACAATGTAAGGCATATATGAGGTATTCAATAAATATTTGTCAAGTGAAAAAAATAATGTAGTGGTCTGTCTTATAAATGAAACAAATTTCTACACACTGGAGAACAGGGTTGCTTTATTGGTTTAGATTTCTTTTGTATGTGCTTAAGTTCTATGTGCAAAATTTGAAGAGTGAATTATACTTGAAATTACGTTCCCATGCACAGTTTTCTGGAATGGACTTCAACATTTATGCTTAATTCATTTGATTCTTACATGTGAGCCAAGTTTGTGGATATTTCTTGAAAAACCCTATTTTCTTTGTGCATATTCATTCAGTATTTAACCCTATACAGTTGACAGAACATTAGAATTGGTATTCCTTAACTCTAGCCAGTCATGGACGTTATCAGTTTTGTCCTTAAGAGCATTTAAGGCAAGTTTGCCAGCTGTCATTGTCAGACCATAATTTTTCTTGTTGTATTTTGAGCCATTTAAAAATCCCATTGGATTTCATTTTATTAACAAGTTAGCAGATATATTATAGTCCACTAGAGTACTATTGGCTAAGTTTGAAAAAGTATTACAGTTTACCTCCATGTCACTTGCATAGCACTTTTCTTCCAGATACCAAAGAGTCAGAAATGCTATCAATCTGGAAGCATATTTGTGTAAGTTGATTGCCATTGAAACACTTCAGAAAACCATTAACCTCATATGCATTGGTTCATTCAACAAAATTTATTAAAAGCTTAGTCTTTGTGAGTTGCTCTGAAAGGATATAAAAGAGGAAAAAAATACTATTCCTGCCACCAAATATCTAAGCTAAGAGTACTCTAACACCACAGAAAAATCGATGAAATAATTATGATAGAGACTCAATAAATGAAAATGGGACTCATACAATAAATTTATTTAAAGAAGCCAAACAAAAAATTCATTATGAAGGATATTTATCCCATAAACAAATAGTAGCATAATCTTATTTGAGAGTCATTCCAATCATTGCCTTTGACAGAGAATGAAAAAATGCTAGATTATCAAAATGTTCCACTGTGTTCACCTCTATAGAGTTAGTGCCCAGTGAGCCACACAGAAAACCCTGGGCAAAGTTAAGGCTAATGGCTCTCAACATTCCTTTTTCTTCAAAGTTTGTTGGCATAATACGAGATTCATAGGTTTAACATAAATTTGATCCTGATCAGTGATTCTAAAAAGTAAGTATTATACAAAAGAGTAGTAGTAGTAATACCAAAAGAAGTAGCATTCTCATTTCAAGCAAACTATTGACACTAGCCCCTTCATCTTGGAAGTCAGATTCTTTTCTCATATTTTCCATAAGGAAATAATGTACAAATGAATTCTAATTTAGATTTAAAGTTCCGCTAATACCCTCATGAAAGAGTTGAGTTATCACTGAAATATTATCTATCTCTTGACTGGTTTTAGATTATGGAAGAGGTTCAATAAAATTTGAGGAGTTTATTTTTTTTCTCACATAATGTAATTTAGAATAAATATGCTTTCTAAATGCTACCTGCTTTTACAACGCAATTTTCAAAAAATATAGTTAACAAAAAAGTATTCTCTTTATAATCTGAAAAATCTAGATGCTTTTCAAATGAAGTTTTTGTCATTTTTTTATTTTGAAAATGTAATTGAAGTCTTATCTTTCTTTAAAGCAATGTTTCATAACAAACCATAGCATTGTCAATTTGCATTAGTGCTCTATAGTAGAATATAGTTTAGTAGTATTTCATAGTGAAATAAAACATATTTTATGTGAAAAAGAAGACAATATTTTCTGAAATATTGTTTTAAGATAATTATAAAATGTGTTTAAAGGAAAATGTATTTTGAAAAAAATAAATTATCACCAGCATTTTCCTCTAATTACAATATTTGAAGGAAAAAGAATAATCAATTTTCATCTATAAACATAAAATTTGGATAATGCATATAAAAATATTAAAGAAATTATATTTTAAATATGCTTCTATTACCTGAGCATTATAAATTTTGAAATTGGATTTTAAATCATGTACCATTTTATTAATTTTTTGGGATAAATGTTATTACTCCAAATTTTGGATAATAAAAAGTTTTAAAAAATAACTATTACTTTGAGTGAAATACATCATAAATTTTATGATACTCATGCATTAGGATCAATTCACCTAAAATAGGAAAATCTGAGGATGACATAAACCATCAAAAAATTTTTCCACACAAACTTTTAAGCAAAAATAAATAAACTGTAGGTAAGAAATAAAAAATGCTTGAGAAAAACAAAAATGTTCCGTTTTTGCCATTGCAAAAATGCTGAACTTGCCTTATGATGATATGTCCATGCTGTCTAAAATCCTGATGGAAACTGGATATTTTAATTACCACTTTACTGCATGGTGGGAAACATTCAATTATTTGTAAACTTAATATCTAATTGGATTATATGTAAATTGTCTACTGTACCCAGTGGCTCCAGGATGTGGAAATGGCTATAATTGAAAGTAGCCAACTTTTTTTTGTAGTTAATTCAGGGAGATAAAAGAGAAAACTATCTCAACCAATGCTTTCTTACTCATTTTCTCTCTCCCAGTATCTCTACAGCAAGCAACTATAATCAATGTTATTCAATTCACTAAATAAGATTGATCTCCAAACCATTATAGCAAATCACAGCTGTCTTCACTTTTGAACACTTCTGTGGCCACTCTACTTTCCTTCTACAATCTGGTAAATAGACTCACAAAAGCAAACTTGCTTAGTGGGGTCCCAATTCAAACACCTTTACTTAGAGTCAAAAGGGATACTCAAGATCCCTTTGTATTACATCCACATTTTGAAGATGGGCGAATAAGGAATATATCTTTCTGTAGCTAAAAATATATTGAGAATCTAAAAACCTTTTATCAAATAGCCCAAACATCAGTTAAAATATTTTATAATACAAACAAAATCCAGAGAAGAGTCAGAAAAGGAAAGGTAGTAAGTGGAGCCGGTTTTCCTTCTCTTAAAACTTGTTTTCCCTGAAGCCCATCATCTACCCTGCAGAATCACAGAGGAAGGATATAGAATCAGTCACCAAGTATAGTTGGTTTGTTAACCAAGGATACTCTCCAATCTTGACGACTATAGGAATCCCTGGTTGTGATTGTCTTGGCAAGTTTGAGGAGGTATATTCTGAGATATAAAAAGGTATTTTGTTTAAGTTTTTCAAATGTTCTTTAATACAATTGTGCTTTATTCCCTGTGGCCATTCTTTGCTTATAAAACTACTTTCCCTAAAGGAAAACTCTTTTCATGCATAACATCCTAACACATGATCCTTTCCAAAACTACAGAACCAAGCATTTTCTCTTCTAAATTTACATAAAACTGTGCTGCTGAATCCAGCCATGCTAACGGCACAAAAATGGCATAATTAAGAAGGGGGAGGAAGTGGTATTATTGGTTATGGTAACAAGAAACCATCTCAAATCAGAGTTTTTTTTAACTGAATCTGATGACCAGATACCATACATATATTTATAATCTCTGAGCTCCAATTAAGTTGCTTGACTCCAAAATATTTTTTTCCCTCTAAGAAATCCAAGATTCAAAAAAGTGCTTTTGCAATTTACAATAGTACTGAACTCTGAAGTTCATCTTTCTTGTTTTTTCCACTGTAATTATCTCACAATATTGTTATTTTTGTAGATGTTCTAGTTAATTGGTTTGCCCTCCATTGGAAAGAAAGTATTTCTTTCATTCTTTCACCAGATATTCTCACAAAAATAGAATATTTTAGAGACCCCATATATTTGCCATTAAGAAAGGAGAAAAATTGTAATTTCTTTGTTCTCTACATTTTCAGTGACTAGTTTATCACTGAAAAATAATCACCTCCCTAAATATCCACAACTTCCTTTCTCTGTACTTCAATTTCTCTGTATTTTTAGATAGCCTTCGCTCTTATGGTTGGATGATAATTTGAAGTATTTGTCCGTATGCTTCCCAATCTCCTGTCGCTATCTCCTGTCATGTTCAATTTCTTCAAGCTCAGACTCACTTTCAGTTAAAATAACTTATTTCCCCATGACTTTCAGGGCTGGGCCACTGCAGGGGTAAACACATACTCCATTTAATGTAAGAACCAGAATCAAATGCATCCTTGTGAACGCTAAAAGAAGATACAAAATTTTACATGTTAGGAAAAAGAATATACAAGAGAAAATAGCGAGAAGAGCACAGTTAGACATAGAGGTGTGAGCATCCACAGAAACAAGTTCAGACTCTTACCTCTCCAGCCATTCATAAAGATCATTTCACCAGAGCTCATACAAAGCTCTGGAATGGTAGGTGGATGGGCCCCTGGACATTGAGAGGGCGGTGGTAGACTGAAGGGATAGCCCCCGTACCTCTCTAGACAGAATCAGCTGAGATCGCCCACTGAGCTAAAGATTTCTCCTAGCCTCTTCATTTCCTCCAGGCTAAAAAGAAGATGAATCACTAGCTTTCACTGCCTCCAATTTAAAAAGTGAATCCCTCCAGTTGTATTCTTACATCCAGCTGCTCCTTCCCCTTCTGAACCGGGCTCCATTAATTTTCTGCAGCACCATTTCTCGCTTTCTCTTTCACAGCAAGGGCCATTTCCTTCCCCCAGCCCACACTAAAGTCCTCAAAAGATTCAAAGGCACTGCTGACCTAATTGCAAAACAATGATTCCCATCTCTGAGATCTATTTGCCAGACTGGTATTCCTCCTCTGAGATTTTAATTAATATGGACTGGTAAGATAAGGGAAAAGAAAAAGCAGAATGATAACACAAAAGGCAGATGGAATCCAAAGTGCAAGTAGAAGGGCATCTTTGGTGAAGAGGGCTAAAGAGCAGAATGGAAAGGAGTATGAAAATGAACTGTTCCATGGGGTGAATTTCCCCTTTCCACCTCATTTGTGAAAAATTATTATTTTTCCACTGAGCTGAATAATATTATGAACACTTCGGGAGACCTGGAAGCCCACCTGAACAATAGCTGTGTATCACAAACTTTGATATGTTATATATTTATTATCATCCCATTCAAATAGTTTCCCATTTATTTGTGATTTCTTGTTTGACCCAACTATCATTTAGAGGTCTTTTGTTTAATGTCTATATGCTTTGAGGATTTCTGATTTCTTAATGATTTCATATTTATTTCCACATTGTCAGAGAACAATATGATTTCAATATTTTTAAATTTATTGGGACACAGACACAGGGAAACGTCAAATGAAGACACAGACACAGAGAGAAGGCCATGGGACAACAGAGTCAAAGACTGGAATGCAGCTGACACCAGTCAAGGAACACCAAGGATTTCTGGCAAAGCAGAGAAGCATGAAACAGATTCTCCCTCTGAGCCCCCAAGAAGGAACTGAGCCTACCAATACCTTGACTTCTAGAGTACAAGAGAATAAATTTCAGTTGTCTGAAGCTACCTAATCTTTGGCAATTTGTTACAGCAGTCTTAGGAAATGATACAATGCTATTTTACTATCTTCAGCCTTCATGGATTTTTATAAGAAATAAGTTGTTAATTGGATTACTGTTACCCTGTGCATATGTTTCTCTTCTCTTCTTTTAAGATTTTTCTTTATCTTTGGCTTTCAACATTTGTCTATCATATGCACAACATGGAATTATGTGTTCTTTCTGTTTGCTGTTCATTCAACATCTTATATGCACAAAATTTCAGTCTTTCATAAACTTTGGTAAAATTGTTGATCATTATTTATTAAGTATTTTTTGTCCCCATCTGCCTCTTTTCTCTTCTGGTTTCCAGTTTCCAATATGTTGGACTGTTTGATAGTAACTCACACATCACTAAGGTTCTGGGCTTTTTGTTTTTTGTTTTTATCTTCAAGTTCACTTACTCTTTCCTCTACCAAGTACATTCAGCAGTGAAGTACATCCAGTGAATATTTTTATT
The DNA here is from genome assembly GCA_026826555.1 of Tolypeutes matacus. Lineage (NCBI taxonomy): Eukaryota > Metazoa > Chordata > Mammalia > Cingulata > Chlamyphoridae > Tolypeutes > Tolypeutes matacus. The sequence goes on along the minus strand of JAKSZT010053791.1, from coordinate 3,493,795 downwards.
TTGAAAATTGTATCATTCAGTTGTAGAATTTCTACTTGATTCTTTTTTATTGTTTATATTTCTCTGCTGATATTTCCTATTTCTCTTCTGAAATTTTGTTCATTGAACACGTTTATTTTTAGTTCATTGAGGATAGTTATTTTAATCACTTTAATATCCTTGTCAGTTAGTTCCAGCTTCTGGTTGATCTTGGGATTAGACTCAATAGATTTTATTTTCTCTTAAGCATATGTTCCATTTTCTTGGTACTTTGTATGTTGGGTACTTTTGGATTGTATCCTCAAGATTATGAATAATTTATGGAGGTATGGGTTTTTTTTTTTCCAATGAGTATTGTTTCCTTTGCTTAACCTGGACTTGAACTGTAAACCCTATTCCTTGGGCAGCAGCTCCAGTCTCACTTCAATCTTTTGTTTATATCTGATCTGCTCTGAGTCCTTTCTGCACATATATCACTTAAAGCACAGTTAGAACTCTAGGTGGTCAAAGTTCAGAGATACTCTTTCTAGCTCTTTACCTTCTGGGATTCTCCATGCTCTTCAGCATTCAATGTTTTCTCATTTCAATTTTGTGTTTCTCTAGGACAGAAAAACAGTATTTTTCTACTTGTGCCCCTGCTTCCACTGTAAGTGTAACTCAGAGAACACTTATTCCAAGTCTATAGGCCTTGGAGAGGGAAATTATTTGTGTAGCTGATCATCTCCCCACCTCCAAGCAAGTATGAAAAGTCTCTCTACTTCAGTTCACTCCCCAGTAGTTTCAGGGAGTTGCTTTTTGCATTATGTGCAGGTTTTACAGTTGATTTCTGCTGGCAAATAATCTGATAGAGTCTTCCATGACATACATGGGAGCAGAAATGCTGGGATCATTCTTAACTCTTTTCTTTCCTTCTCATCCTGCCTCTAATCCACCCATAAATCTTGTTGGTCCTACCTTAGAAATGTATCCATCATCTCAGCAACTCCATGACTGCCACACAATGTTCAAAGCCACTATCCTCTCACTGCCATGGCCCCCTAATTGGCCTTTCTTCCTCTAATTTATTCCCCTACAGCGTGAAGATACTATCAAAACCCTCCAATGACTTCCCATTTCACACGGAAGAAAAAACCAAATTCCTTTCAACCATTTACAGTGGTTTAAGTCATCTGTGCCTCTGTGATCCCTTTGTATTCTAATAGTGTCCCTTTCCCTCATTTTCTTCTGGAACATTGGCTTTCTTATTGTATTTCAGACACAACAAACACACTCCTACCTCAGGCCTTTGTGTTTGCTCTCCCTCTTCTGAAATATTCTACCCCAGAGATGCTCATAAATCATCTTTTCATATCTTTCAGGCATTTAACCAAACATCATTTTACCAGTGAGGCCTTCCCTGACCACCCGTATGAAAAAACAGCCATTTGTACTCTCCATTCTTACCTGATCTTTTGCCTTTAAAGCACTTACATATAACATATTATGTATTAATCAATTTGTTTCACATCTATCTTCACACATTAGGAGATATGTTCCTTTTTTTAAAAAAAGGCCTCTTTTGTTCCTCTCTGTATATCCATATCCTAGAACATTGCAGGACTCATAACAAATATTCATTAAATAATTTGTGGAGAGAATAAATGATCAGTTTAAATTGCATTTTAACAATGAGTGCCACTCATAAATCTAGTTAAATAAATGTCCTGAGTACTTAAATCTCATTTATTAATTTAATGTGCATATTTTCCTTTTTCCCTCTTTTCTTCTTAAGCAAAAAGTATTTTGTAACTAATCTAATGCACATGCAAATATAGTCAGGCTCAGTTCTTTTAAATTTCTCTTAAAACTTCTTAGTAAACATCAGTTGTTTAAAAGCAATTAAGCAACAAGAAGGCTCCCAGTAGGTAACTCTTAGGCACCCTACAACACTAGGCTTTTTCAATTTCAAGAGCAAAGGCTCATAAGCAAAGTCATCAATATCAAGGGCCCATCAATGGACCATCCTCCTTCACTAGTCATTGCCCCTGCACTTGGGGGATTGTTGCTGTTCCTTTAGTGAATGTGGCAGAGCTCTGCAGGATGAGAATTGGATATTCTTTTGGTTATTGTGTGAATCTCCACCCACTGTGGCAATGCCCCATGACTATTTGGACACATTTGTATGTCTTATATGTAAGCCCAGGTGAACCTCCTCCCATGTTTCCCCCATCACTAATATGGTCCTCCCCTGCCACAGTTGTAATCCTGTGATCCAAACTTCTTCAAAACTGAAGCCAAAAAAATAGCCAAATACAGTTAATAAGAAAATGAAATAATAATGATAGTTTTAAACATAAGAAATAAAATACAGAAAAATTTGTAAAAACTCAAAATAAAATAATTGGGATATTAAAAAACAATGAAAAATGTTTAAAAACTTTTTTTGATATTTTGCCTTTCATCATAATAAGATCTGTTGCCCTGTTATGTACAGTGATATTTTCTTCCATTTATCCCCCCAGTGTCTTACTTTTTTTCATTTTGTCTTCAAAGAAGCTTTAGGTCACAGTATAGTAACATACAGAATACAGGGGACTCCCATTTATCCAACATCCTCCCCTTTTTCCTCTTCCCATATTAATGACCTTTTTATTTGTGGATGATACATTTGTTACAACTGATGTACAAATGTTGAAACACAGCTACTAACCATGTTCAATGGTTTACATTATGGTTTATATTTTGAACCATACACTTTTATAAATTTTTTATGAAATTTAACATGGCCTGTATCCATCATTGCAAAATCATGTAGAACACTTCCATCTCCCCGCAAATACCCCCTCTTCCATCTATTCTATTCCTCCCTCCCCTTCCCCTTTGGGCTTCACTCCTTGAAGGACAAGACTCATAGTTACTTGTACAACACTAAGGGCTTGACACACTGGTCTGTCCTCCCCTATTAAGCACCACCCATGCTTTCGAGAGACCCCTGCTCCTCGTTTGAGAACATAGCTGGCCTCCCCAGGATGGAAGCACAACTCCTTCCCGCTCATTATGTGGATCTCCACCCACTGATACATCACACTATGACAAAATGATCATTGCACACTCCCTAGAAGCCTGCTTCAGATGCGACCTGTCCCAAATGCCCCCCTATCAAACACCCTAAACCAGTAACACTTCCTTGTAATATTGCCAAAAGAGCTTTCCCAACATTGTAATGTCAACCACATACCCGCCAATACCCACTGTTCCCTCTCCCTCCCCCAACTTTCCCCCCAGTTCCATGGACCATCCAACCCACCCTCCCCATGCTAGCCCTCATCAAACCTGCACCACCCAACCCAATAGTATCATTACACCCCTGTCATATCCCTTCACTGCACAACTACACCTTATCATAGATTTCACCCATATGGGTGTTGGCTCACTATCTTCTTCTCCCTTTCTATTTCCTGTAAATCTATATTCCAGACTTTAGTTCTGTGAATCTGCTCAATTTGTTTAATTCATATCAGTGAGGTCATGTACTATTTGTCCTTCAACGTCTGGATTGCTTCACTCACTATAAGGTCCTCAAGATTCATCCACGTTATCCCGTATGTTAGCATTAAATTCTTCTTACAGCTGAGTAATATTCCATTGTGTGTATGTACCACATTTTGTTTATCCACTCATCTGTTGATGGGCATTTTGGCTGATTCCAACTTTTGGCAATAATGAATAATGCCACTATGAACATTGGTGTGCATATGTTTGTTCATGTCCTTGCTTTCAATTCTTCTGGGTATATACCCAACAGTGGAATTGCTGGATCTATAGTTAGATTTTTTTTTAAAGATTTATTTTATTTATTTATCCCCCCCTTGCTACTTGTGCTTACTGTGTCCATTTTGCTGTGCATGTTTCTGTGTCTGCTTGTCTCCCTTTGTTGCGTCATCTTGCTGCACAAGCTCACTGTGCCACGCAGGCAGCCAGCTTGCCTTCACCAGGAGTCCCTAGGAATCAAACCCAGGACCTCCCATATGGTAAACAGGAGCCCAACCACTTGAGCCACATCCGCTTCCTATAGTTAGGTTTTTGCGGAACCAACAAACTGTCCTCCATAATGGCTACACCATTCTACATTCCCACCAGCAGGGGATGAGGGTTCCTGTTCTTCCACATCCTCTCCAACACTTGTAGTCCTCTGTATTTTTAATAGCTGCCATTCTAATGGGTATAAGATGGTATCTCATTGTAGTTTTGATTTGCATTTCCCTAATAGCTGGTGCTTTTTTTAAAAAAGTTGAGCATCTTTTCATGTGCTTTTTAGCCATTTGTATTTCTTCTTTGGAAAGGTGTCTATTCAGATCACTTGACCATTTTTTAAATGGGTTGTTTGTCTTTTTATTTTTGAGGTGAAAGATTTCTTTATATATGCTGATACTAAGCTCCTTTCAGATATATGGTTACCAAATATTTTCTCCCATTAGGTAGGTTGCCTTTTCACTTTCTTGACAAACTCTTCTGAAGTGCAAAAGTTTTTAATTTTGAGGAGATCCCATTTATCTATTTTTTCTTTTGCTGTTCGTGCTTTGGGTGTGAAGTTCATGAAGCCATTTCCTGTTACGAGATCCTGTAGATGCTTCCCTACATTATCTTCTAAGGTTTTTATGGTCCTGGCTCCTATATTTAGATCTTTGATCCATCTTGAGTTAATTTTTGTATAAGGTGTGACATAGTGTTCCTCTCTCATTCTTTTGGATATGGATATCCAGTTCTCCAAGTACCATTTTTTGAAGAGGCCATTCTCAGCCGGTTGAATGGGCTTGGTGGCCTTGTCAAATATCAGATGACTGTATATGTGAGGATCTATATCAGAACTCTGAGTTCTGTTCCATTGGTCAGTATGTCTATCCTTGTGCTAATACCGTGCAGTTTTGACCACTGTAGCTTTGTAGTATGTTTTAAAGTCAGGTAGTGTGATTCCTCCAATTTCATTTTTCTTTTTCAATATATCTTTGGCTATTTGGGGCCTCGTGAACTTCCAAATAAATTTCATAGTTAGTTTTTCCATTTCAGTAAAAAATTCTGTGGAGATTTTTTATTGGGATTGCATTAAATCTGTAGATTAGTTTGTGTAGGATAGACATCTTAATGATGTTCCTATCCATAAACAGGGAATATTCTTCCATTTAAGTCTTCTTTGATTTCCTTTAATGGTTTTGTGTAGTTTTCTGCAAATAAGCCATTTTCATCTTTAGTTAAATTTATTCCTAGGTATTTGATTCTTTTGGTTACTATTCTAAATGGTATTTTTTTTTTTCTTGATTTCCTCCTCAGATTGCTCCTTATTGGTGTACAGAAATGCTGCTGATTTTGAGCATTGACCTTATAGCGTGGGACTTTACTGAACTCATTTATAAGTTCTAGAATATTTATTGTAGATTTCTCAGGGCTTTCTATGTATAGGATCATGTCGTCTGCAAATAGTGAAATTTTTACTTCTTTCTTTCCAATTTGAATGCCTTTTATATCTTTTTCTTGCCTCAGTGCTTGAGCAAGTACTTCTAACACAATGTTAAATAGGAGCGGTGATAGTGGGCATCCTTGTCTTGTTCCTTATCTTAGAAGGAAAGCTTTAAGAGTTTCACTGTTATATATGATGTTAGCTGTGGGTTTTTCATATATACCCGTTATCATGTTGAGGAAGTTTTCTTCTATCCCTATCTTTTGTAGTGTTTTTATCAGGAAAAGATTTTGTGGAGTGCTTTTTCTGCCTCTATAGAGATGATCATGTGATTTTTTCTCTTTTGATCTGTTTATGTGGTGTATAACATTGATTTATTTTCTTATGTTGAGCCATCATTGCCTACCAGTGATGAAACCCACATGATCATGGTGTATAATTCATTTGATGTGTTGTTGAATACAATTAACAAGTATTTTGTTGAGGATTTTAGCATCTAGGTTCATTAGAGAGATTGGTATGTAATTTTCCTTTCTTGTGGCATCTTTGTTTGGCTTTGGTATTAGGGTAATGTTGGCATCATAGAATGAGTTAGGCAATGTTCCTTCTCTTCTATTTTTTGGAAGAGTTTAGGCAGGATTGGTGTTAGTTCTTTCCAGAATGTTTGGTAGAATTCACCTGTGAAGCCGACTGTTCCTAGGCTGTTCTTAATTGGGAGGTTTTTTGATGACCTCTCTCTAAGCCAAACTCAGTATATAAACACAATAACTTCCCCCCAGCATGGGACATGACTCCTGGGGATGAGCCTACCTGACACCAAGGGATTGCTACCAAGTACCAACAAGCAATGCAACTGGAAAAAAAAAAAAAGATTTTGACCACAAGGGGGAAAAAGTAAAGACAAATGAGTTTACATGGCTAAAAGACTTTAAAGTGAGTCAGGAGGTCATTCCAGAAGTAATGCTTATGCACGTCTCAGCAGGATCTCTTTGACAGCCAAAGTAGAGACTACCCCAAATAGCAGGGATCCTGGGGCCTCTGGAAACATCCAGACACTATAGTCAGGGCAGATAGCTCAGGAGTTTTGTCCCTTGCCAGTGGACCCTTCTTTGGAATTTATGCTCCCCAGTGTGACAAAGTTGGACTCAGTTGTGGTTTCCCTACGCATGGCTCTTCTCTCCTTCTATTTGAACTTATATTTAGTATTAAAGTTGGTAGATATATGTCCAAGAGACTTAAATCTTTGGACTGTCCATGTGCCAGCTGGGCCCTGAATCTCAATGGAGTTGCAACACCTATTCTCTAGTTCATTGGACTCACTCAGGACAATTAACAAGGAAGAGATGATGGATAACCAACATATCAAGGAACCAAGTGTCTATAACTGCAAGCAAGAGAGTCCCATCCATCAGCCTTAAGGGATCGAAGCCCCCCCACCTCAACTAAAGATGGAGTGAACATCACCATCCCAGAATCCTCAGGATTGGGGAATGGACTATGGACTAAATTGACTTACTAGTATTCTACTATGGGCTTATTGTGATTCTAGCAATGGAAGAAATATCATTGATGTGGAGGCAGTGGCCACTGGAGGTTGTGAGAATAGAAACAGGTGTAATATGGGGTCATTTTTGGGACTTGGGAATCATCCTGAATGTCATTACAACAACAGATACAGGCCATTATATATCTTTCCATAACCTACAGAATTGAGTGGGAGAGAGTATAAACTACAATGTAAACTATAATCCATGCTTAGTGGCAATTCTCCAAAATGTGTTTATCAGTCGCAATGAATGTACCACACTAATGAAAGATGTTGCTAAAGTGGGAAAATGTGGGAGGTGTGGAGAGCAGGGCATATGGGAATATCCTATATATTCTCTGTAACATTTATATAATCTAAGTATCTTTTTTTAAAAAAATGAGAAAGAAAGTGACATGCACACTTGCATAGTCATATAAACATTACAGAGCTCAGAGAATATTCAGATATATACTGAATGCTCTAATTGTGAATATGCAGTTTATTTCTGCTTTTTTGGAAGCATTCTACACAGTGAATGTCTATGAATATTTTGTTGTATGTTATTAAACATTTTAATATTTCATATGCTGCAAGGATTTTGACATAATGAACTATACATAAAGACTTTTCTTCTTTCATTTTCTCATATTATTTAATTGAAGTACACTTAAGTGTGAGACTCACAGACAAATTCAAGTAATAGCAACTCCAGCTGAGTCAGGAAAATGGTATGGCTGTACCTCACTCTCCCTTCTTCTAGTTTCACCATTCATCCACTCTTCCCTAGCTCTTCTAGGGGCTGTGATGTGAGTTTCTCACTCCCATAAACATGCAAAGCCTCTAGGGAAAGACTGCTTCCTCCATTATTCTGACCAAGGTGGAGAAAATCTTTTTCCCCCTTGGTTCTTCAAAGGTGACAAAGTTATAATTTTATTCGTAAGAATTAACATTGATTTAGTGCCTATAGTGTTAGTCACGTTACATATGATATTTCATTAATGTTCATAATGAAGCAGGTATTACCTTATTTTACAGATGAGAAAATTGAGTATTGGGAAGTTAAAGTAAATTAACCTAGTTTGCATTGGCAGAGCCAGAATACAAACTTGAGTGTACCTAACTCTTTCCCCTCTACACTGTAGAGTGAGGCCACACATATTGAATCCTAGAAATGGTCAAGTGGTCAGGTTTCCAGAGAACTTATTTATTATAATAATTTAAAGAAAGTCTGACCGCAAACTCACTTGGATGAAGCAGCCTGTGACACAGTCTTTCCTGGCTCCTTTTCCATGGTGAATTCTGTCTGTGTGGAATATGCGAATGGAGATTTATCTAAACTATTCAAACTTCTAGTCTCAAGAAAATTTTAATTGGCCTACTGTAAGGCTGAAAAGGCTCTCCATCCCAAAATACTTCTATGTTCAGTCCTTTCACTGAGTGCAGACCCCCAAGCCTTCTCTTCTCCATCTTTGCCTGCTACTCAGTGGACTGGCATGGGGACTTGAACTCACTAGCAGTCCATGTGGCTTTGATGTCAACAAGGGCATTTTTCCTAAAAAGGTTCACAGCATATTATCAGTTATTTCTAATAGCCAAACATCACCAAATCCAGGGCTTGCTTGGAGGGTCCTATTAAAGGTTCACCAAACTAAGAAAAGCCATCTGAGAAAGCCCCTACAGTGGAAAGAGGTGAAAGGAAGTTAACGACAATTTGTCCAAAATTCACGCAGGGCAGCAGGTTATATTATGGCAGTCTGACAGCAGGTGGCATGGATTCAACCACCAGAATGAAGATATAGGGGAACTATTAAAGATTTAAGAAGGACTAATAAGACTGAGACACAACCTCTGTCTCAAGGTGCACAGGAATGAGGGTAGGGTTCCATGACAAAGTCTCAAATCCACAGCAATAAAACCAGAATCCTAGGTACTTAAACTGTGGTAAACATGGAGACTTAGTCACAGAAACCAAGGCAGGTAAGAACCCTTTTACTGTAACCATGGTAGATTTTTAGCACCGAAAGCAAGGTCAACTTCATTCTGAGTTACAGAACCTCAAATTCTTCCTGATTAAATATGAACCAGTCCCATTGCATGGAGAATGCTAAATTGGGACTATTCAGGCAGAGAGAAGCCCTAGCTTCCTAGAGTCTGTTTCAAAGGCTGTGCATCCCTTTAGACCAGTGGTCAGAAAACTTTTCGTCATAAAGGACCAGACAGTAAATGTTGTAGGCTTCTTGGGCCATATGTTCTCCATGGCAAACTACTCTGCTGTTATATTACAAAAGCTGCTAAGGACAATATGTAAAGAAATGAGCATGGCTGTGTTCCAATAAAAATTTATTTATGGATGCTGAAATTTGAATTTTATAAAATTTTCCTGTGTCACAAAATACTTTCCTTCCTGTGATTTTTTTTTCAATCATTTAAAAATGTGAAAACCATCTTCAGCTCACAGTCCATATAAAAACAGACAGCAGTCTGAATCTGTCCACAGTCCATAGTTGGACAACATCTGTTTTAGACGGCATACTGCTTTATGGTTTCCTGTCTGAAAGACTTCTCTTGCTCTCCAGATCATGTGTAAAACAAAGATGACAACAAAACAGAGTGAGGGGCCATGCCTGCACACAAAAGCCCCTTCCCCTAAATCAAAGATATCCTTCACATTTACTCTTTTAAAAAAAAAAAAAATCAAAACATATTCATACCATCTAAAGCAGGGGTTCTTAACCAGGGGTCCTTGAGCTTGAATTGAAATTCGAAAAAACATTGTTCTTGTTGGGACGTGTTAGTATGGGTGTGATATATTTATTAAATAATGCACAATATAGTGCGGACTTAGTAAGAAGTCTGTGGTTTTCACCGGCTGGCAAAGGGATCCGTGCAACAAAAAAGGTTGAGAACCCCTGCTCTAAAGTGTACAATCAGTGGCGCTTGTATAATCAGAGTTGTGCGTTCATCACTGCAATCAAAATTAGAGCATTTTCATTACTCCAAAAAAGAAAAACTCTCTACCCCTTGTTAGTCACCTCTCAATCCCTCTATCCTTCCCCTGCGGTACATAACTGTAAATCTATTTCCAGTTCTATAAATGTATTTGTATTTACATTTTGTATAGATGGAGTCAAACAATAAATAGTACTTTGTGTCTAGCTTCTTTCACTTAGCATACTTCATTTTTTACCATTGATGGAAGAATATTAATATATTACTATACACTACAGTCCATAGATTGCTTTGTTTGTATTTTTGCCCAAACACTACCCTATTATAAACACCTTGTAACATTAACATACACTTACTCTGTTTCACAGAAAAACATTCATATTAACCATACTCATTTTCCACAAGAGATTTGCTATGCTATACAGTCCCATATTTCATTTTTTTTAAAATAGGAAGTACTTTCTCCCCACCCCCACCCAAGATGGCTCCCTGTCTGCTCACTATTTTTGCTTGTTGTTTTTGCTCATTGTTTGCACTTATTGTCTGCTCATTGCTTTTGCTCGTCATCTGCTCATTGTCTGATCATTGTCTGCTCATTGTTTTATGCGTGTTGTCTACTCATTGTATGTTCAGTTTTGTTTTGTTTTTTTTCTTTAGGAGGAGGCACCGGGAACTGAACCAGGGAACTCCCATGTGGGAGGTGGGCGCTCAACTGCTTGAGCCACATCTGCTCCCTGCTGATTTGTTTTTGCTCATTTTCTGCTCATTGTTTTTGCTTGTTGTCTGCTTGTTGTCTACTCATTGTTTGTTTGTCTTCTTTAGGAGGTACCAGGAACCAAACCTGGAACTTCCCATGTGGGAAGCGGGTGCCCAACAGCTTGAGCCACATCTGCTCCCTCATATTTTAACTTTCCTTTTTTAGCTTTCCTTCTAGTGATATACATGACCATAGACTTTCCCTTTCAACCACTATCACAACCATACATTAGTACTGCTAATTAGAAACTCTCTAATGTACTTTCAACATTTCTCTCCATTTCCAAACATTTCCAAACCACTTTTTCCTTTCTCTATCTTCATTCTATCTTCTGGTGACCTATATTCTAATTATTAACTTCATGAGTTTGCTCATTGTATCTAGTTCATAACAGTGAAATGATACAGTATTTGTCCTTTTGTGTTTGCCTTGCTTCACTCAACATAATGTCCTCAAGGTTCGTCCATGTTATCATATGCTTCATGACTTCATTTCTTCTTATAGCTGAATAATATTTCATTGTATGTATATTTCACACTTTGTTTATTCATTCATTGGTTGATGGACATCTGGGTTGTTTCCATCTTTTAACAATTGTGAATAATGCCACTATGAACATCGGTATGTAGATGTCTGTTCATTTCCCTGCTCTGAGTTCTTCTGAGTATATATATATATATACCTAATAGTGGTATTGCTGGATACATGGCAAGTCCATATTTAACTTCCTTAGGAGCTGCCAAGCAGTCTTCCACAGTGGCTGTACCAGTCTACATTCCCATGAAGAGTGAATAAGCATTCCTATTTCTTCACTTCCTCTCCAACACTTGTAGTTTTGGGTTTTTTTAAAAAATAGTGGCCATTCTAATGGTTGTGAAATTATATCTCATTGTAGCTTGGATTTGCATTTCCCTAATTGCCAAAGATGTAGCACATCTTTTCGGGTGTTTTCGTGCCATTTGTATTTCCTCTTTGGAAAAATGTCTATTCAAGTCTTTTGCCCATTTTTTAACCAGGTCATTTGTCTTTTTGTCTTTGAGTTGTAAGATCTCTTTAGATATTATGGATATTAAAGTCTTACCAGATATGTGATTTCCACATATTTTCTCCCATTGAGTAGGCTGCCTTTTCACCCTCTTGACAAAGTTCTTTGAGGTACAAAAGTGTTAATTTTGAGGAAGCCCCATTTATCTGTTTTTCTTTCATTGTTCCTGTTTTGGGTATGAGGTCTAAGAGTACACTTCCTACCATCAAATCTTGAAGAAGCGTTCCTACACTATCTTCTAGGAGTTGTATGGTCTTGACTTTTTTGTTTATCCTTTGATCCATTTTGAGTTGATTCTTGTATAGGCAGTGAGATAGAGGTCCTCTTTCATTCCCATGGTTATGGAAATCCAGTTTTCTCAGCACCATTTGTTGAAGAGATATCTGTCCCAGTAAAGTGGACTTGTCAGCAGGCTTGCCAAAAATCAGTTGACTGTTAACTGATTTCTATTCTACTGATCTTTATGTCTAACTTTATGCCAATAGTATGCTGTTTTGACCACAGTAGTTTTGCAATATGCTTTAAGGTCAAGAAGAATGAGTCTTCTGACTTTAATCTTCTTTTTTAGGATATTTTTTGTTATTTACTATTTATTTTTCCCTTTCTAAATAAATTTGGTAATTGACTTTTCTATTTCTGTAAAGTAGGCTGTTAGAATTTTGATTGGGATTGCATTGGATCTGTAAATCAGTTTGGGTAGAATTGATATCTTAAGAATATTTAGTCTCCCAATCCATGAACATGGAATTTCCTTCCATTTGTTTAGGTTTTCTTTGATTTCTTTTAGCACTGTTTTGTAGTTTTTTGAATACCGGTCTCTTACCTCCCTGGTTAAATTAATTCCTAGATATTTGGTTCTTTTTGTTGCTATTGCAAATGGAATTTTTTTTTCTTGATTTCTCCTCAGATTGTTTGTTAGTAGTGTATAAAAAACTACTGATTTTTGCATGTTGACTTTGTATCCTGTCACTTTGCTGAACTCTAGTAGCTTTGTCATAGATATTTCAGAATTTTCTAAATATAAGATTATGTCATCTGCCAATAGTGAGAGTTTTACTTCATCTTTTCCAATTTCGATACCTTTTGTTTCTTTTTCTTGCCTAATTGCTCTAGTTAGAGCTTCTAGCACAATGTTGAAAACAGTGGTGACAGTGGGCATCCTTGTCTTGTTTGCGACCTTAAAGGGAAAGCTTTTAACTTTTCCCCATGGACTACGATGTTGGCTGTGGGTTTTTCATGTATGACCTGTATCATGATAAAGAATTTTCCTTCTGTTCCTATCTTTCAAAATGTTTTTTATCAAGAAAGGATGCTGGCTTTTGTCAAATGCCTTTTCTGCATCAATAGAGATAACCATGTTTTTTTTCCCTCGGTTTGTTAATGTGGTATATTATGTTAATTGATTTTCTTCTGTTGAACCATCCTTGCATACCAGGAATAAATCCCACTTGATTATGGTGTATAATTATTTTAATATGCTATGGGATTCAATTTGCAAGTATTTTTTTTAGCGTTTTTGCATCTATAGTCATTATAAAGATTTGTCTGTGTAGCTGTTTGGCATTGTTTATGAATTCCAAAAATAGATATTGGATTATGCCCATAAACTTGTCTGTACCTCTGGGCATGATTAAATTATGATTAGGGCTTTGATTGGGCCACATCAGTAGGACACTGAGTCCCCGTTCACTTGGTGGGCAAGGACTCACAAAGAAAACTACACAGCAGAGAAGAGAGTGGGAGTTTTGATCCTGGAGCCTAGGAAGTAAACATACAGAGAAGCAGATACATGAGGAAGGAGAGAGGTCTCCATTAAACACGGCAGAGGCCCCAGGAAGAGAGACAAGCCATTCACCTGATCATCTACCACTGGCCTTGTAGAGAAAGCAGAGCAGCTGAGCCTGGAGAGAAATGAGCCCCAGGAAGAGAGGAACCAGGAAGCCTGAACACTTGCAGATGTCAGCAGCCATCTTCCTCCAACACATGGCAACAGACTTTGTTGAGGGAAGGAATTTATGCTTTATGGCCTTGTAACTGTAAGCTTCTACCCCCAAATAAACACCCTTTATAAAGGCCAACAGATTTCTGGTATTTTGCATCAGCACCTCTTTGGCTGACTAATACAGTCTGCAATTTTCTATTCTTGTAGTTTCTTTATCTGGCTGTAGTATTAGGGTGATATTGGCATCAAAAAATGAGTTGGGTAATTTTCCCTTCTCTTCAATTTTTTGGAAGTGTTTGAGCAGGATTGGTATTAATTCTTCTTGGAATTCTTGGTAGAATTCGCTTGTGAAATCAACTGGTCCTGGAATTTTCTTTGTTAGAAGATTTTTGATACCTGAGTCAATATCTTTACTTGTAATTGGTCTGTTGAGGCCTAGCACTTCTACTAGAGTTAAAGTAGGTTGTTTGTGCATTTCTAGAAATTTGTCTTTTTCATCTAGGTTGTCTAATTTTTAGCATACAGTTTTTCATCATATCATCTTCTGATTCTTTTTATTTCTATGGTGTTACTAGTAATGACCGCTCCTTTCATTTCTTATTTTATTTATTTGCATCTTCTCTATTTTTTCTTTGTTACTCTAGCTAAGGGTTTATCCATTTTATTGGTCTTCTCAAAAAACCAGCTTTTGGTTTTGTTGAACCCTCTATTGCTTTTTGTACTAAATTTCATTTATTTCTGCTCTAATCTTTGTTCTTCCTTTCCTTCTGCTTGCTTTGGGATTAGTTTGCTGCTCTTTTTCTAGTTCCTCCAGGTGTTCAGTTAGGTCTTTGATTTTGGCTCTTTCTTCCTTTTATAGGTGTTTTGGGCTATAAAATTCCCTCTCAGCACTGCTTTCACTGCATCCCATAAGTTTTGATAAGTTGTATTCTCATTTTCATTCATTTTGAGGTATTTACTAATTTTCCTTGTAATGTCTTCTTTGACTCACTGATTCTTAAGAGAGGGTTGTTTAGCCTCCATATATTTGTGAATGTTCCCTATTCCTACCTATTATTGATTTCCAGTTTCATTCCATTAGATCAGAGAAAGTTTTTTCTATAATATCTATCTTTTTTAATTTATTGAGGCCTGTTTTGTGACTCAATATGTGGTCTATCCTGGAGAAAGATCCATTAGCACTTGAAAAGAATGTATGCCTGCTGATTTAGGGTGCTGTGTTCTGGATATGCCTGTTAGGTCTAGCCCATTTATCATATTGTTCAAGTTCTCTGTTTCCTTGATGATCCTCTGTCTAGTTTTGTATCTATTGATATGAGTGGTGTATTGTCAAGATATCAATTTCTCCTTCAGTTTTGCCAGAGTTTGCCTCAAGTATATTGGGACATAGATATTTATGATGGTTATTTATTCCTGGTGGATTGCCCCTTTTATTAATATATAATGACCTTCTGCATCTCTTATAACATGTTTTGCATTTAAATTATGTTTTGTCTGATATCAGTCTTTTTTGGTTACTATTGGCCTGAAATACCTTTTTCCAACCTTTCACTTTCAGCCTATTTGTATCCTTGGATCTAAGGTGATTCTCTTGTAGACAGCATATGGATGACTCATATTTTTTTTATCCATTATGTCAGCCTATGTCTTTTGATTGGGGAGTTTAATCCATAATCGTTCACTGTTATTACTGTAAAGGAATTACTTACTTTGACCATTTAAATCGTTTGGCTTTCATATGTCATATCTGATTTTTGTCTGTCTTTTTATCCTTTGGTTACCTTTTCTGATAATCTTCATTTCTCCACTCTCCTCCAAGCCTCTCTCTTCTGTTTTTTTCCTTTCAGGCTGCAGAACTCTCTTTAGTATTTTTTGTAAAGCCAGCCTTCTTTTTAGGAACTTTCTTAATTTCTACTTTTCTGTCCCTTTCCCCTTCTCTTCTCCTTCTGGGTGTGCTTTGTGCTATGATTCAATTCCCTCAGTCCCTGCTCAATTTTTTTCATTCTTTTCTCTATTCTTCCGTCTTTTCAATTTCAGCTGCTCTGTTTTCTAATTTGCTAATTCTTTCTTCTGCCATTTCAAATCTATTGTCATATGCCTCTAAGGTATTTTTAATTTCATCCATTGTGTCTTTCATTCCCATAAGTGCTCTTATTTCTATTGGGGCATTCAAATTCTTCTTTGTGTTCACCCAGTGTCTTATGTCCTTTTTCACTTTAGCCATTTTGTCCTTCAACTCCTTGAGACAATTTAGATTTGTTTGAACATTACTGATTAGGTGTTTCAAATGTTGTGTCTCATCTAGCATTTTGATTTGTTCCTTTGACTGCACCACATCTTCCTGTTTGGGTTGTAATTTTTTGCTGATGTCTAGGCATCTGCTTATGATGGTGAGTTTAATCTGATGATCAGTTTCTCTCTCTTGCTTAAAGTTTTAATGTTGAGTGGCTATCTATTATGGCTCTTCTTTGATTCCTGGTTCAACTTATTCTAAGTCTTTAAAATTGCCCTGTTTGATCAAACAGGGCCAGAGACCCACTAATGGGGTGCAGCACAGTTTCCAAGGGACTTCAGGAAGGGTACCAAAAAGACGCTTTTATTTTATTTCCCAGGGTGCATTTTTCTGTACTACCAGCAGATGACACTCTTCGCAAACCTCTCTGCTCAAACCCTAAGGATGTATGTGTTCACTGGAACGAACCATGCCCAGGTGGGCAGTGCCAAAGTAATGTCCAGAAAGATCTCCGTCTGGGCAGGCTATTCAGAGACCTGAAGCTGTGCTCTGAGAATCAGCGTTGGGTGCCAGCAGCAGCAGTGGCAGAGTTACCCAAGATCCTCACTACAGAGTCTCCTCTTCACTTCTCTTCACTTCTCTTCTGGGCACTGCTGAGCCCTCCCATGGTCTCCTGAGCCCTAAAATAGTTGTTCCAGACAGGTTTTCCCTGTCTTCTAACTATTTTTCTGGAAGAGAAATGAGCCCTGTAACTCTCTAATCCTCCATATTCCCAGAAGTCTCCCACATTTACCTTTTCATTTTTAGGGGGTACTAGAGATTGATCCCAGGACCTTGTATATGGAAAGGAGGCACTCAACCACTGAGCTACATCCACTCCCCAATGAGAGCTTGTTTTTTTGCATTTGTTTGTTTGTTTTTAGGAGGTACTGGGGATTGAACCCGGGACCTCGTACATGAACAGCAGGTGCTCAATCACTTGAGCTACATCTGCTCCCTACTCTTAATAAATAAATGCTTAATTGATTCTTATTCTTATTGAAAAATAATGACCACCCCACTTTTACATGATTCTTTGGCTTTCAGTTTAAAATATTGTACAGTAACTAGCATAATATCATTATCAGTATTTATGCTAAAACAAATGTGCACAATCAACTATTTTTTTCTCTAAGTTTAATATCTTACTAACACTGTTTTTTTGTTTGTTTGTTTGATTGATTGATTGTTTAATGATTTGTTAAGTTGTCCTCCCTCTCCCTTTCCTCCTGGAATGCTCTTCAATAGTACTACCACAATATAAATCTACGCTCTCAACATCAACATCATATTTCCCAGGAAAGAAAAGGAGACTCTTCCCTTTACATGTGCTCCTGTATTTTCATATGCTATCCTAAATAGAGCCCAGTAGTCAAAGGAAGTCATCATAGCCTGCAATCAACTGATGAGATGATAATATCCAGTCATCAGGTCCAGTGAGGGGAGGGTGGTCTTAACAACTAAACCTTTGATATTTTCCCTTGTATTTCTCCAAAAGACAAAGGTTTTTTAAAAAAATAATTTTAATGATGTTTACTGCACTTAAAGAACTTCTGAGTATAAATACATGTTCATTGGTATTGATGACATCAAGCATCTCCCCTTCATCCTCCTATGTTTCTGGACATTTCCTAAATAATGCCTTGGGATTGTTCTTCATATAGTTATTCTTTGCTACTGACATACCTCTCACTGTAATAAAATATGAAAAGGTTAAAGCACACATATCATCAGCCCTACCTAAAAACATCATTTTTCCAACAAAAGAAGGGCATTAAAATCTAAATTTGCAAAGTGAGAGGTAGAAGAGGAAAAAAATAAAAGGTAACCCTCTCTAAAAGCAAAATAAAAAGAAATAGTCATTGAATCAAGACATGCCCCAAGATCAAAGAATTTCCTTGTTTGAAAATTTTGTATGGTTCATGCTTAATTATTCAAAATAATGAAGAGCAGGAGAAATTCAAAAATGAATAAACCAAACTATTTATAATTCTGTTGAAGGTCCAAGAGGAATTTCCTAGGTCTAGGGGTTTATGTTTCTCTGCTGAAGAGTGTTTCTTTAAAATAATTTAATGATACCACCACAACAATATGCATGCCTACATATTCATTTTGGAAACAATTTTCAGAAATCTCCAAAAATATTTATAAAGCTACCATTCACTACATTCTAGGCTCAACAGTAGCAAATATTAAACTGGAAATTTAGGTGGACTAATGCATCATCATGCATATATTAAACATAATGAAAATAATAATAATAACAATAGCTACTATTTATTGGGCACTAACCATTTGTCATATACTATACTATGTGATTTAAATCCAATCTTCATTGAATGCAGTCAACATCCTTATCAAAGAAATAATATTTTTGTTTTCATTTTACATGTTTAAGTTGAAATGGTTCCTCTGTTCTTATATAAAAAGGAAGAAACTGAACCCTGAAGGCTGTCACTTGCCATGGGTCACATCTCATCAACAAGCTGTGGTTTGCAGAGTCCACTATCTTCCTGGCATATCCTTGTGTGTTGTAAAGTGGACTTCGTACAGATCTACAGTAGGGGTCTGCATCATGGCCATTTGGTCCAGATGCCAGAGCCTAGTAAACACTAAATGTAGTTACTTTATTCATCAAATATTCTGTGTGCACCTAACTCTGTGCCAAGTATGATTCTAAGAGCTGTAGGTAGAGCAGTGAAGAAAATCCTAGCATACACCATGGGATTTTTCTCTGGTTAACATTTTATGGGTAGAATATTGCTAGGCTTTTAACACTCAGACTTCATAGAAATCACCTATTGTTCAACAAATATTGTTTAGAATCAATATTTAGGAATGAAAGTGTTTAATATATTTATTCCCCTGAAATCTAAATGCAAGTTTTTTAACAAAACAATGTGCACTAAAAGTTTCAACCTATATTATGAACGCAATTGCAAAATATCAGAATCACAGTGGACATTTTAAAAATGATGGTGAGTGTCAACATGGGGAATGTATAGCTGGAGTGCCTCTGGCTCTAACAAGAACTATGTTCCTGCATATTGGGCAACTGTCTGTTAGCAATTAGATTAACTCTTTGGAGCATAGAAAAGCATTTTTTTAAGCATTTTATATTCTAACATGGTAGCTGTTTATTTATATAGAAATGTTTTCCCAGTTCCTATGTTTTAGCTACATATTAGGAAAGTGATTGTGGATTTGGGATTGACATGTAATGAATCATATTTTTTTTCCACTTATAATAATAAGAAATAGGCTCCTAGTTAACATTTTCACACAGAAAATGGAATTTTCTTGAACAGATTACTAACAAAAGGGAGATGTCTGGTAGACAGAAATCCCTGCTCTGTTGGGGCTTACCTTCTGGAGGGAATAGAGAGACAATAAACATGATAAATGAGTAAATTACATCCTGTGTTAGATTGTGATAAGCACTAAGAAGAACAATTAAGCTGGGTGTGGGGAGGGGATAACGTATATGTGAGCCAGGGGCGATTGACATTTTGGCTAGTGTTCTCATAAAAGGCCTCACTAAGAAAGTGATACTTGAATAAAA
The DNA here is from genome assembly GCA_026826555.1 of Tolypeutes matacus. NCBI lineage: Eukaryota > Metazoa > Chordata > Mammalia > Cingulata > Chlamyphoridae > Tolypeutes > Tolypeutes matacus. The sequence continues at coordinate 3,474,327 of JAKSZT010053791.1, read as the reverse complement.
TCTGAGAGATGTGAGGGAGCCAAGTATAGGTATATGTTAGTGAAGAGCATTCCAGGAAGAGAAACAAGAGCTTAAGGAATAAATATTCCTGGTGAATTCCAAGAACAGCAAGTTGGAGCTTGACTGGAAGAATATAAGTGAGGGGATGTAGTAGATGATGGCATCAGAGAAGCAAGGTGGGTTGAGCAAAATTTACTGAGAAAGGGGTTTATCCATTTGTATTAGTCTGACAAAAGGGTGCTGATACAAAGTACCAGAAATCTGTTGGCTTTTATAAAAGGTATTTATTTGAGGTAAAAGCTTAGAGTTACAAGACCCTAAAAAGTCCAACTCAAGGTTGCTTTCTCACCGGAGTCGGTTGCCACATGTTGAAACAAGATGGTCATTGATCTCTGCAAGAGTTTGCCCTTTGCCTCTGGGCTTCCTTTCTCTCAGCTGCAGGCTGGCATAGGGCTTGTCTTTAGGACTTCCTTTCTCTCCTGGCATAAGGCTCCTTTCTTTCTTGGCCTTCTATATCAGTCTTGACTCTCTTCCCAAGATCAGCTGCAAACCATCATATGAATGGCTGGGGCCCCAGGATCAAAAATGATAGCGTTCTCTCTCTCTTCTGGTGTGTTTTCTTGAGTGAGTGCCGGTTTATATTGGCCCACCAAGGGGGCAGGGACTCAAACTGAGTCACGCCTTACTGACATAGTCGAATCAAAAGCCTTAAATTGATTTTATCAAGTAAACTTAGAGACCCCTCACTGAATTTAATACAATCAAAGTGTATCACACCAGAAGAATAGATTCATTTACAAACATAATCTTTCTCTTGGGGATTCACAAAAATAATCTCAAACTGTCACTCCATTGTATCACAGTAATGATTGTGGTAACGGTAGAAAACAATACTGCTTTTACTGGTATTGAACCACTAACAGTCCCCCAAGATATATTCATTTTCTCTCTATTTTACCTAGGTAGCAACCCTAGCACATAATTCTTTCCCCATCTGCCATGATAATAACAACACAATTATTATGAGAAAGTCTGTTTCACAGTCACAGTTATTACAGCAACCAATGATACAAATATTTTTGTACCATGGTACAAAGTTCCAGTTGTGAGCCTTCTAATTCTCATTTCCTAAACTAAGGTCTAGTACAAAATTGCACATGGAACATGTACTCTACTGTTGAGGGTCAATATAACAGAACATACTGAAATGTTGACATACAGGATTTGGAATCACCCTTCCATTTGAGAATGGAAGTCTTCCTGAGACAGGAGTCCCACCCACAGTACTGGAAGTGGACTTTAATGAGCCCTCTCAGCACAATAATTCTCTTATTTCTCTCTGATAGTCTCTTGTAGGGGTAAATTATTTAATGATTATGGAAATATTTTATTTTCTTCAGGGGACAATAACATGCTACAAAAATCATACATAGATTGCTGTGAAGTTGAAATGTTGCTCAAAATTATGTACCTCCCAACCAGGTAATTTTTTACTTTAAATACCATAGGGCTACTGTCATGAAATTTAATTTGATCCTGAAATGCTTAACAAAAACCAAGATATGAGGAAGGCAGAGGTCAGACCTAGACACGGGTTGGGAAAAAGAATGATGATACAGATTCTGGTGACAGTGCTGTGCTGACAGAGGCAGATGAAGAGAAAGACACAAACTTTGAAGGTGAAAAGGAGGATAAATCAAAGAGAGTAGTCTGAAGAATAAGAAAAGGTTTTAAAATAGCATTTCTCAGGGAAGTGGTAGGTTGAATCAGCTTTTGTGATTATACCAGGATGTTTCTTTCTACTTCTCTAATTAAATAGATTTAGAGCAACTTGAGGTTAAAGAAAGGAGACCATCATCCAAAGAGTTTGAATAAGGATGGACAGGAAAAGAAGAATGCCAATTAGAAATCTTGCCTGGAACATAATCAAACATAAGTGAATGGTCAATGGCTTATTTCAACAAAAAGAGAAAACAGTGAAAATAGTGTCATTAAAAAATAAAAATTTCATTGCATTTCTCATCATTATATGTATACCATTCTTGACTTGTGAATCAAGATTTTTTAACTAAAAATTTCATATAACTAAGTTGTACAAACTATTCTTATTTTTCAAAAGGAAAAATGGAAATTTTCAATATATGGAATAGATGTCACCTTAAATGTTAACATTTAGAATAAAAATTTTAAGCAGAAATATGTTTTCCAACTGTCAATATTATAAAATGGGAAATAAATTCATATGGGGGGAAGTCAGTTCCAACTTGGATGCCAAGGGCACTAACCATCTCCCATTGCTTGTCTGTGGTTCTAAATTTGGGCCGTTCTCGATGTGTTCTGGCTATAAAGGAATGAAACCCATTGTAGAGTTAAAATCACTTTCTTTGGTGATTTGGAGTGAAAAAAGGAAAACTCCACTTATTGGATTGTTCTATATCAGGAGCAATCATTCAGGGACAACTTTCTGAAGGAGTTAACATTTTTTTAAACTTTATTGTAGTAACATGCAAATTTTGATTCCCATTTTAACCACTTTCAAATGTATAATTCAGTAGTATTAATTACTTCAAAATATTGTGCTACCATCTCCAATATCCATTACCCCAACTTTTTCATCACAACAGACAGTAACTCTGCACCCATTAAACAATAACTGTCTCTTTTCTCCTCTCCCTGCTGGCACCTGATAACCCATAACCTGCTATCTGTCTCTATGAAATCTGCTTCTTCTAGGTAATTCATATATGTGAGGTCATACAGTATTTGTCTTTTTGTGTCTGGCTTATTTAGCTCAACATGATGTCTTCAAGGTTCATCCAGGTTTCAGCATGTATCAGGACTTCATTTCTTTTTACAGTTGAATAATATTCCATTGTATATATAAACTACATTTTGTTTATCCATTTAACTGTTCAGGGACAATTGGGTTGCTTCCATGTTTTGGTTACTGTGAATAATGCTGATGTAAACATTGATGTACAAGTCCTACTTTCAATTATTTTGCATATATGCCAACAAGTGGAGTTGCTAGGCCATGTGATAATTTTATTTCAACTTTTTGAGGAACTGCCAAACTGACTTCTACAGTGGCTGTAACATTTTACACCACCAGCAATGTATAAGGGTTCCCATTTCTCCACCTCCTCACGAACACTTATTATTTTCTGTTTTGTTTTGTTTTTTTAGTTATAGGCATCCTAATGGGTGGTAGGTAGTATCTCATCTAGTTTTGATTTGCATTTCCCGGATGACCAATGATGTTAAGCATCTTTTCATGCACTTATTTGTTATTTGAGGGGCTAACATTTTATTTTAAAATGTAAATAAAAGATTGTAATAAAGCATATTCATAATATGCTTTATTACATAATGTTTTAGAGGCCAAAGTGTGAACTATAAGTTCAAAGAACCAATCGGCTCTCAAGGATGCTTCAGAGATAAGGGAGCATAATACTCTTATTTTCTTCTAAATTCATATACATTGGAAACTGAGGCCTCCAAAAGTAAACATTTTATTCAATAAGCAGTCCATAAATTCATGATAATGGTTTGTCCAAGATTTATAGTTAGTTTACGGTAGAGTTAGAAATAAAACCTTGATTTTCCTCATTCTTTGCAATACTTTTTCCATTACACACTACACCTATTCTCCACCCCCACCCCCCATCCCCACTATCTACAGTGTCATAGTATAATTCTATCTGGTTTTTCATTATTATATGATTTAGGAAAAATAATTTACCTTTACCTCAGGAATGTGTGTTTTATATTTTTTGAAAATTAAGGATGTGTTCTCTCTTTCAAAGTGTCCATTATAACGTATCACAGGTAAAACTGGCAGCCAATATTAAACCATGGACAACTAATGCATTTTTGCATTCCTTAGAAATGGTCAATTAGTAAGAAAAGTATTTTCTTCTCTAAATCCAAAGGTTGATATTTAATAGCTCAGAATACCTTATTTGAAGTTTAAAAAGTAGATTAGCATTATTCTTATCATTTTCAGATAATTGTAAGAAATTGCAAGAAAATGTAACCTTATGGTAATGTGAGTTTAATCCAACCATGGTGCAACTGCAAATCACTCTTGCATAAGGTTCAGCAGACAAGCCAAACCCTGAGACAAGGCAGGCCCACAGTTGATTTGACAACTAGAGTTCTTCTACACCAATTAATATAGAAAATTAATCTTTGAGTCAACCTCTGTGCATTTTCCTCTCATCTCAAAGGATAGCCAATTGACTAACAAATAAGAGAACTTTTGTTTTAGTGACTTGTTGGTATTATAATTCCAACTCTGGAAATCTATGAATCATCAAAATTAAATTATTAGAAATTACACTTGCATGTATGCTCATTGAACCAATGATTTACTATTTTAAACCATAAGGTAATATACCAGAAGGGTCCCACTTTTGTGCTATTTTCCAATTAATCTTAATATCCAAGACATGCTTTTAAAAATTAAAGATCACTTAATTGCTTTAAATAAATAAGGTTCTGCTTTCTCCATGATAAAAACCTTACTATTTCCTTTTTCATTGTGTACTTTCTCTCCTTAGTATCTCCCAGCTTTCCCCTGAAAGGAACACTATCCTTTTAGCTATATTTTCATAATAAATTTTGTGCTATATTTTCATTAGACAATGAAGAAAATCAATTTATGTCCTATTATGTTTAATCTAAATTCACCATGAAATTCATATTAATTTTTCTCCTTAAATTCATAATATAGTCAAAACTATTGCCATATATAACTATATGTTCAATATACATAGCCTTCATTAATAGTTATATAAATTAAAACTTGAAATAAACTATATCATTTTAAAGAAACTTTTGGCAGTCATATCTGGATGTTTTCAATGTACTAGTTCATTTTCCTCTAATTAAAAATACTCTGGGAAAATTCATAGGGAAAGATACTATGAACGACAAGAAGTGATTTTGTTGTGGTTATCCAGGCCTTATCTTCTCAATTAATTATAACCATACTGGGGAAAGAATGACTCCTGAATCAATTAGCATAGCACTTTGGACAAGAAGAGTAAAGAAATCAGCAAAATTACAGAGACTATCTGACCTAACCCAGAAAGGAATTAACTTATTATTAGATATTTTTCTGAAAATGAAAAGTAATAAGGTGAGAGGAAATTGTTCTGATTTATAGACAGTTATAGAACAGATTATTATGTTATCAAAAGAGGATGTTTTTAAATTTCTACCAGGAAAACACTTAAATAAAAGAGGGTTTTCTTTGTTGTTGTTGTTTTTAAAGATTTATTTATTTATTTATTTTCCCCCCTCCCCACCCCATTGTTTTGCACTCGCTGTCTGCTCTCTATGTGTTCTTCTGTGTCTGCTTGTCTTCTCTTTAGGTGGCACTGGGAACCAGTCCTGGGACCTTCCAGAGTGGAGAAAGGTGCTGAATCTCTTGCGCCACCTCAGCTCCCTGGTCTATCGCGTCTCCTTTTGTCTCTCTTCTTTTGCGTCATCTTGCTGCACCAGCTCTCCTGCATGGACCAGCACTCTGCATAGGCCAGCTCTCCACTTGGGCCAGCTTGCTCTTCATCAGGAGGCCCTGGGAATTGAACCCTGGACCTACTAGATGGTAGACAGGAGCCCAATCACTTGAGCCACATCCATTTCCCAAAAGAGGGTTTTTGAGGAACTTAAAATAAGAGGCTTAACAGTTTGTGTCTAAACCCAAAGGAAGACCTAATTGCTGTATTTCAGTCCACATCAAATGCAGCTAAGGTCAAGAGAACAGGTGTTTGAGGTTCTAATCCTGGTTCAATCACTTACTAGCTTTGACTTGGGGAAGTTACTTAACTGTATGTTTTTCAGTTTCCTCAATTGTAAAATGAGAATATCATTAATATCTCTTTCAAAGGGTTCTTGTGCAAATTAAATGAGCTATGTAAAGCATTTAGAATGGTGCCTCGCATGTAGTAAGTGCTATTCATAATTGTTAGTTGTGTTTAGTGTTATTATTAATGTTTCTGGAAAGTTCTTATGCAATTTGGTTCATGTCTTCCCTATCATCCACCCTCTGGTTCATTCAAGTAGGTCCCCCCTCTGCTCCCTCATGCACCTTATTTTTTATACTCTTAGGTTTTTTCCAGCTCTAATTGCTCCACATTCCTGGAATTCTCTCCCTCTTGTCTGCGCTTTTTATTTCTGTTCTTCCCATCCTTCATAGCCCACTTATATAACTAATTCAACTACTGCTGCCTGCAAGCAGTCTCCTCATATTGACATGCAGTTGAGAACTTAATATTTCTGGTGTGTTAATTCTGTCTACCAAGCTATACTCTGAGAAATTAAAGAGCAAGTGGATCTTAGGATACTTTCCATTCCCCATAGTACCTAACACTTTGTTGGCCAGAGAACGGACCCTTTGCAAATATCATTAATAGGTTTATTATGTTGATAGTTTAATGAATGCACCTATGTGCATTGTTTGCATCTGTTTATGAAATAATTTGGGGGAAAAGAAACAACATATTTAGCTGTGTCTTATTTATGATGCTTGTTAGACCAGGGAAATTCGCTTGAAAGCACTTTCATAAGCCATTTTAATAAAAAGAATGAAGGCTTTGGTCCTTTTTCAAAAGTAACTTAAAAATACAGTTGGAAAGATAAAAAGAGAACAATTAGGGAACAAGAAAGCTTTATGTGTTATGGCATTTTATAATTACAGAATAAATTTATGAATTGATACTGAAATGATTAGAAAACAAAGCAGTATATGATAAGGAGCTAATTGTATGGGACAAACTGCAAGTGCAAAAGAGAAAAGAAGTAGAAGTTACTTCTTTAAACAAGAAGCTACTTTTAGATATTAACGTATGGGTTTTTTTATTGGGGGGGGGGGCATTTCCTTTTGTTTCAGTTTATTCAAAAAGGATGTTGACATCATTTGACAACTCAAACAATGCTTCACCCTTTAGGGAGTTTGTGGTCTGTGTCCTGACCCCTTCACAGAAAAAGGAACAGAGAGTTGATTTGCTTGCAGGAATGTTATATAATATCATAAACCCTGGAAGGATTTTAGAACAAAGTAGTCCTTTCTCTCTGGCTACAGCAGACCTTGAAATCTTAGAACCAGAATAAACCTCCCTGACTTCTCTCATAGGAAGGCTCTGACTAATGAATCTCGACCCTTGTATCTGAGTTGAAAGCTGGCTGCCGGAAATTGAGCTCATTGGTCCTAGTTCTGTCGGGCCACACAAAACCAAGTCTAATCCCTCTCCCAAATGACGGGCCTTCAAATAGCTGAAAGCACTTATCAGTCTCGCTGAGTTTCCCTCTCTCTAGCTTAAGCCATATGACATGCTATCAAGGCTCTTTCCCTCCTGATCACATTCGCCTGCCTGTGGCCCACCTTGTCAATCACTGTTAAAGGGTGATGCCCAAGAAAGGAAAACAACTTTCAGGTGCCAACTGAGAGGCACAGTATATTTATAGCAATAATGTCTCTTCTCCATTCTGAACCAAGCTCTTTACTGCAGAACAATTACGTTAGCCACCTCCTTACTGGACCATTTCCCACTACGATCCTTACTCTATTCTACTTTTAATAATAAAATTTTTGTAATAGGATAATAGCAGTTCCATAATTTAAAGATATCTGGAGGCCCTCTATTTTCAGCATAAAATTCATTAAAATTCAATTCCTTAGGAAGACATGAAAGTTTGGCCACAAGTATCAATTTGGCATCATTTTTATCTTAATTTCTGTCCACCTCCTCCGCACTCTCATCCAGACTCTACATAAAAAACAAGTGCTGAGCTCATATTTTGTCTTCATTCATTGAAGAAACATTCAATATTTACCTGTTGCCACCTAAGAAATGACCCCCAAAATAGTGGTTTAAAACTACCATTTCTTTAGCTCATGATCCTTCAGATTTGTCAAACTGAGTTGGGCTCATCTAGGCAGTTCTAGTCTGGGCTGGGCTTGGCTGATTTCAGCTGGGCTCATTCATCGCTCAAAGATCAGTTGATGGGTCAGTTGCGGCTGGCTGCTCTATTATGGCCTGAGTTGGGGTGTCTGAGATGATGGGTCTCTTTCCACGTGATCTCTCATTCTTCAGCAGGCTATTTCAAGAGATCCAAACACTGAGAGAGCAAGCACAAATATGCAGGGATTTCTCAGTTCTCTGCATACATCCTGTATTCATCAGCCAGAAGGGGTACTGATGCAAAGTACCAGAAATCTGTTGGCTTTTATAAAGGGTATTTAGTTGGGATAAAAGCTTACAGTTACAAGGCCCTAAAGAGTCCAACTCAAGGTACCACAAGAGGTACTTCCTCACCCAAAGTCTGTTGCCACGTGTTGAAGCAAGATGGCAGACTACATCTGCAAGGGTTCAGCCTTCCTCTTCCCTCTTAAGTCTCCATGGGTACAGCTCCTTCTGAGCTCAGCTTAGGGTGGCACAGGGCTCGTATCTCTTCCTGGGCCTCTGCCATGTCTACAGAGCTGTGTCTCTTCCTCTGTGTCTCTTCTCTGTGTATCTACATCTGGGTAGGACTCCGTTTTAACGACCCACCAAGGGGTGGGGACTCAATCCTGCATGCCCCAATGACATAGCTGAATCAAATCCACCAACAAAGACAAAGGCCCCGAATCCAAATTAATCAAAGGGTATCATTTCCAGAGAAACAGACCAGTCCACAAACACGGTCAATATCTCCTTTTGGAATTCACAAACAACATCAAACCGCCTTGAGACAAGGCTATAGTTTCTCTGGTTCCATTTAGCTTCTAATCAAGTGGTTCTCACTTGGGAGACATTTGACAATGTCTGGAGACATTTTTGGCCTTCACAACTGGAGGATGGGAGTTGCCACGGGTGCTGTTAAACATCCTACATTGCAAAGGACAGCCCCTTACAACAAAGAATTTTCCAGCCCAAAATGTCAATAGTTCTAAAGCTGAGAAATTCTATTTTAGCCTGAAGATTCTAACCATTGCTGGCAAACCTGTGCATAATGGTTTCTCCTCTCATTCTTGCTGCCCTCTTTCAATAGCTCCTTTTCCTTGAAACTACCAGGAAAAATAAAAGCATTTCTCCAGACCCCGGCAACAGGCAGCTCCTTTCCTCCTGATACCAGGCCCTGTCATGGGAATGTGGAGTGCAAAATTGAGAATGACTCTCTCTCTCTGCCTTCTAAGAACTCAAACACCAGGAGGCAGCCTTGCTGAACCCCCCCTCAAACAGATTCTTCCTCTATGAAGCCAGGCCCTGTCGGGACATCTGTTTAATATTACAGCTGCTCATTGACTTGTGTGCTCCCATTACACTGCAAACGTCTCTTGGGGGGACCTTATTTTATCCATCTTTAGACCCTTAGGGTCTGTAAATGTTATTGAATGTAGATGCTTGGGAATAACCTTCATTCTTCTAGTCACCATATGGCTAATGAGTGATGTATATTGTGTTTGAAACTACAAAGATTTATGAGCAGCTTATAAGAAAGTTTTCTGCATCTAGTATCTGGGAATCTGGCACCATTGTGTATCCCCACTGAAAAGAAAAAATTAGAAAATGATTTGTTATTCTTTTCATGTAAAATTAAAACTCAATAAGTATTTCTATGAGTTACCAAATCTACTGCAGGGAACCTGACCTTTTATGTATTTCTAATGCCACTTAAGGCAATCCCTGATTTTACATCCCTGAATGTTTGGTCTAATACTTGATTTGTAAAATTTTTCTTTCATTTAGGGTCTTTTCTCTCTTTTTCAATGGTTAACATACCTAAAAATATGTTTTATGCTATTTGTTTAGAGAAATACTCTTGTAACATTTTACTCCCACATAGTTTAATAGTCATGGAAAAGCTGTCACTTAAAAATACTTCTTCCCATATGCAAACATCTGGCCTACCCACTTAGTATTTTGAAAAAAGGTAGTAATTATCTAGATGCTGCTTGGTTATTATATTGGGTTACAGCTTAAAACTCCAGCCTCTATTCACAAACCTGGTTGCTGTTTGTTACTGAACAGAATTCATTGAATAGGAATTCAAGAATTTAATTTAGTACAGCAGACCTTTGCCTTCCAAAATTCATAATAATTGTTTAATAATTGTTTGGTACTGTTTGGTTTATATTAAGTGGAACCAGAGAAACTAGAATGGGTATGGATGTTGGGCACAGGGGAGTCAAGAGTATTTTCGGTTTGGATTCTGAGATTGTGACATCCTGGAATTAAAAACTGCATTTAAAAAGGATAAGACAGAGAAGAGATAAGGGAAGGAAAAAGAAGGGAAAGAGAGGGAAAGGGAAGGGAGGGAAGGAGATAGGAAGGGAAGAGATGGGAAGGGAGGGAAAGCGTTAGGAGGGGTGAGAAGGAGAGCAGAAGGAAGGAATCTACTAAGGCACTGTTGAAGATATTTTCAGGAGCAGAATTTTGTTCACTTGGCCTCTTGCATAACTCCAACTGATATCTTTGGAGTAGAATCTCAATGGAATAAAATTGAAATAGTTTAGGCAAGTCTTATTCAATTCCAAAACTTTTAGTCTGTGTGTGTGCCACTTAGAGAAAGGGCAGGCTAGCTACCAAACCTATCCTGGGGCCCAGAGAAGTTGTACATGTCTCAGCCTCCTTGCAGAGGCAGACTATCACTAGGGTCTGGGCAATGGAATTTGAGCAAGGTGTGTCCCACGCAATAACACATCCTCCCCTCCCCTGACCCCCACTGCTGTCTCAATGTTAATGAGCACAGTCACCTGGGAAGTCTGTGTTAAAGAGAAAAGAGCCCAAAGACAGAAAGGGCCTGGAGTTCCAAACCACTGATTGGCGAGAGCTGCCTAATGACTAGGGACATGCATTTCAGACTTCTTAGAGAAGTCTTGCAGAAATAAATTATTATGTCAAGTTAATGAGAAATGGGTCTTATCCATTGTAACAACTAACTTCATCTTAACTATTACATAATCTCTCTTATAAAGCATTTTCTAGAGATATTAAGGGGAAAGGGAAATTCACAAGGGGGAGCAATAGATAACAGGCTACATATTAATACATTAATTCCTTCTTTCAACAAATAGTCCTGTCTAGAATAATGCTTAGTATTTTTCTAGAGTAGTGAACCAAACAGCCATGTCTGTTTGCATGGAGCTTACATTCTAGTGGAGGGAAGGGGGACAGATGAACTGATATATAAGTAAAATAAAGAGTATCTCAGAGAGTGATATGTGCAGTGAAAAATACAGGATAGGCAGGGAGCAGGGGGTAGGGTTGGGACTCACTGCCAATAGAGCCGTATGTGTCACAGTGTCCAAGCAACTCCAGGGGTCACGGCTTACAAAGGGAAAAAGACCTAATGAGGCCAGTCCTGCTGATTAAGGGCAGATGGTGGTGATGAGACTGGGTGGGCTGGAGGGATAAGGGTCTAACAAGATCACTCAGAGATTCCAGGGCCCATCTTGGCATTTGTCTCACTCCTAGATACAGTGTTCTATAAGGATGTTTATAGTTTTAATGATAAGAAAAAGTGGGTGCTTATATGGAATACAAAAATTTGCAAACAAGACTAGTGAAGAGAAACTGAGAGCATTAAATTCTTCTACATGAAATGCTTACCTTCCACTTTTGTCCATCCGCATGAAAGAAATTTTAAAACTACATAGAACTGGAGGGTAGAAATTTTCAAAGGAAAATATAATCAAAATTCAGAACCACATTAAAAATAATAGTAAAGTGATGGCCACACATTAGTCACAGTTTCTACACATCATAGGAAAAGAAACTTTCAGTTGGTATTGATCCCAAATATATAAAAACTTGACAAGCCAAGGGCTATTGTAGATGAAAAGGATGTAATACTTAGCATAAGATATTTTAACATGAGAATTTGGAAAATCATTGAACAGGAACATATTCCATAATCATACACACACATATATTTTATGTAAGTACAGTATACATAAGAATATATCTTCTCAGTTGTTTGTGGTATAGGTAATTATAGATTTTCACAGAATATGATAAATCGAATATTCCCAAAGACTCATTTTAATAACTATGTACTATGTAAAATATGCACATTTCTCCATTGTAAGAGCAGTTACTGGAAACTACACTCTTGGGAACAGGCATTACTATCTGATATTCCAACCAATGGCAAAGCCAAGAAAGAGAATTGAATGATGCCTCAATGACAAACCATCTTCACACATGTACAGAGTGGAGATTTATATCAACCCTGAAACCTACAGCTATGATCTGTAGTATAAGTTGAGGTAGCATTTTACAACAACAGAAATGAATTAAATATTGAATTGCTTGTGATTACAAATAAAATGCTAAAAATAATATCCATTGAAAATGATCACAAAACGAAGAGAAAAGAGCAATGTCTGTGGTTTTGCTTGTGGGCTGCCCCAAGGTAATAGGGATGATGGAGAAAGGAAGAATAAGTAGAGGCTAGCTTGTAGCTGAACCCTTTAAGCTAGAGTATCTCCACTTTAGCATGTTGCTCAAATTGGAGTTCAAAATAAGTTTGGAAGATGGTTTTCCACTTAAATTTTTTTAAAATCATTGATTTGACCACTCTTATTTATCGAGGAAGAACTTAATCTCAGAGAGAAAAGATGATGTTGCCAGTATCTCACCACTCATAGAAAATTATGAACAAATTAATAATTAATTCCAATCTTCTACATTCCCAGTTGACAGTAGGGTTATCAATTACAAATATAGAACTGGAGTCCATAACAAATTTTGGAAAAACAATTATAAAAATTACTATTACAGAAATAAATAGGATTTAAAAATATCTAGGCAGCATGAACTGTGCTAAGCACAATCCTCTATTATCTCATTTAATCCTAGAAATAGGTAGTTTTAGGAATCCATTGAACTAAATGATCCATTGATTAGAAAATGAAACTTAGAAATATTAATTTGTTTTCCCAAGATCACAAAAAGAGTAGACATATTTTAAACCCAAGCAATGTGACTTAGATCCCACACTCCTAAACTTTCTTCAAAGGATGTACTATATAAAGATAACAACAGAGATCCCAGGATTGAGGTTTAGAAAGGTCACCATTATAGAATGGAGTTAGAAAAAGACCAGCAAAATAAATAGTAAGGGAGATCAGAGATTGACAAAATGACAAGATATTCAAGCAAAGGAGCATACTCAATATCCTTTCACTTATTCAATATGTATTTATTGATTGCCTACTATGTGCTAGCACTATCCCATTCACTGGAGAGTTAGAAGTAAGTGTCATATCTCTCCCATTGACCTTATGTTTTAGTGGGAAGAATAAGATGGGCAATAAGAAATGTGTACATAAGTACATGCAGAAGAAAAATGTCAGAGTAATAAATACTATAGAAACAATTAAAGTCTGAAGATATGACCTCCTCCACCCCTCATTAGCTTGGTATGGAACTGGTCTGCACTCCCACTGCATGGATCCCTGGTCCCAGTTCCAGAGAGAGGGAGCAGGATAACTTCTGTGCCCATACTGAGAGCATATATGCCTGGCCCAATCTGTCTGGTGGTAGCCTGAGGATGTGCCATCCCAGAACTTACTCTGGATGTAGAAGGCAGTTCACCATGCTTTACTAGAGAATGCTGTGGCAAGAGTCAAGTCATGTTGCCTAGGGCAAGTTATTGCTGGCTATGGAACATACAGTGCAGTGTGCAGGACTGTGAGGAAACTTTCTAGAGAGGAGGGGACATTTGTATCCCTGTAAATGAAGGAATTCTTAGGGACATACAGGCATGCTCAAGACACATGGTGGAAAGAATCAGGGAATTCCCTACACAATGGCTTGGAGCTGTTCTCTAAACACACTATATGGATAAGTCCTGAAGGACAGCACTTGCACAGGTCAATCAGCAAAGACTGGGAAAGGCCTTTTCTTTTGTTCTTTATTCTCTGTTTTGTGTTTTTAGATCCTGGCATTCAGGAAAGCTCTGTCATAACTCAAGCTGGATAAAAGCAGGAACAGATGCCTCAGAGTCTAAATTCCAAGAATAACACATTAAAATATCAAAATATCCAGCTTTCAACAAAAGATTACAAAACATACAAAGAAACAGGAAGCAATGGTCCAGACAAAGGAGAAAATTAAAGCATTAAAAAACATCAATGAGGAGGACTAGACATCCCAAAATGTGATTTAAAAAAATAGTCATAAATATGCTCAAAGAACTAAAGGAAACCATGGACAAAGAACTAAAGGAAATCAGGAAAACAAGAAATGAGCAAAAAGATTGTCAATAGAGAGATGGAACTTATGAAAAAGAACCAAACAGAGCTGAAGATCACTGTAATAGAAATTTAAAATTTTCTCGAGGGATTTGACAGTAGATTTGGACCTGGCAAAAGAAAGAATCAGATAACTTAAAGATAAGACAACTGAAATCATTCAGTCTGAAAAGTAGAAAGAAGAAAGAATGAAGAAAAGTGAACAGAAATTGAGGAACCTGTGAGACATCATCAAGAATAACAATATATACACTGTGGGAGTTCCAAAAGGAGAAGAAAGAAAGAAAGGGGCAGAGAGAATTTTTAAAGAAATAATGGCTGTAAACTTCCCAAATTTAATGAAAGACAATATACAGATCCAAGATGCTCAATGAACTCCAAATCAGCCCAAATAGACCCATACCACAGCATGTTATAATCAAATTATCAAATGCCAAAAATAAAGAGAGAAATTCTGAAAACCACAAGAAAGAAGCAACATGTCACATACAAGGGAGCTTCATAAGATTAAGTGCTAATTTACCACTAGAAAATATGGCGGCAAGAAGGCAGTGATGAAAGCAAAAAAATTAAGAACCAAAAATTCTATATCTGGCTAAACTGTCTTTCAAAAAAGGGGGCGAGATTAAGACATTCCCAGATAAACAAAAGCTGGGAGATATTTCCACCATTAGACTGCCCCACAAAAGATACTAAAGAGATTTCTGCACATTGAAAGGAAAGGACATTGGACAATAGATAGAAGTTGCATAAAGGAATAAAGATCCCTTGTGAAAGTAACAACATGGGTAAATATAAATGCCAGTGCTATTTTATTTTTGGTTTGTAACTCCACTTTTTACTTCCTAGAGGATCTAAAAGGCAAGTGCATAAAATGTAATGATAAATCAGACATTTGGGACTCATAATGTGTAAATATGTAACTTATGACAAGAACTAAATAAAAAGGAGCATAGAAACATAATTTGTGTATACCATTGAAAGTAAGTTGGTCTCAAAGAAAACAAGATTGTTTTAGATTTAGGATGTTAAATTTAAGCCCCATTGTAATTACGAAGAAAATAATAGAGAATATACAAGCTCATAAAGACAGAAATTAGAGTATAGGTTGCCAGGTATGTGTGGCAGGAGTAATGGGGAGTTAATGCATAATTGGTTATAAGGTTTCTGTTTAGGGAGACTGGAAAGTTTTAGAAATGGATGGTCATGAAGGAATTACAATATTGTGAATGTGGTTAATTCCAATGAATGTTATGTTTGGGAGAAGTTGAGATGGGAAAGTTTATGTTTCATATATGTTCCCATAATTTAAAAAAAAAAAAAAAAAAAGAGATAATGACAGTTAACGCAATACATGATACTGAATGGAATCTAGCAAGATGGAGATAAGGCTGAAAATGATATTATTGGGACATATGAAAAATTTGGAATATAAACTGTAAGCTTTCTATAAATGTTAAATTTCTTGAACTTGATAACTTCACTTAAGGTGGTACATAGTGAGGATCCTTTTCTTAAGAAATTTACAAGGCAGTGTCAAGTGTTCAAAGAGCACAGTGTATATAACTTACACTCAAGTGCTCAGAAAAGAACTGATAACTAAATAGATAGATAGATGAACAGATAGAATGATACAGCAAATGTGGCAAAATATTAAAATTGGTGGATCTGTGTGTCTATAGTGGTAGGGGTTTGTAGGAATTCTCTGTACGAGGCTTGTATTGTTTTTAAATTATTTCAAAATAATTTTTTAAAGTCTGATGATATGATAAAGGAGGACTAGTTATATAATTTAGATTAAATGGCCAGGAAAGATCTCTCTCAAGAGATGACATTTGTGATGGTTAATTTCATATGTTAACTTTCCTAGGTCATGGCATCCAGTTTTTTGGTCAAGCACTAACTTACTTGTTACTGTGAGGGTATTTCATAGATGGGATGTTTATCTACAATCAGCTGATTCCATCTATGATCAATAAAAGAGAATTCCTTTAGCAATGTGGATATTTCCTCATCCAAAAGGTTGGAGTTTTTAAAGCCAGAACTGAGGGTTTCAGAGGTCAGAGGGAAAATTTCTGCCTCAAGTTCAACTTTGACTCTTGCCAGAATATACAGCTAGCCATCTTCCACTGGGGAAGTGAGACTGAGGACCAAACATTATCATCTTTAACATAAAGAGTTTCTAGCTTGCAAACTGCCCTATAAGTTGGTTGTTTCTCAAAGGAACCCTAACTAATACAAGTTTTGAAATGGTGCCTGAAAATACCAGAAGCAGCTGGCCATGAGAAGTTCAGTGGGAAGAACATACACCAAAGCAAACCAGGCAAAGTCCAGAGACAGGAGAAGAGTAAGGCCGGTGTCACTGTGAGAATGAGAGATGATTTGGACATGGTGTATATGCAGGTGGGAGCCGTGGTGTTTTAGTTTGCTAAAAGCTGCTAGGAGCAATATACCAGAAATGGGTTGGCTTTTTACAATGGGGATTTATTAGCTTAAAAGCTTACAGTTCTGAGACTGTGAAAATATCCAAATCAAAGCTTCATCAGGAGATGCTTTTCTTCCTGAGGACCATCTGCTAGTCCTGGATTCCTCTCAGTGGCAGGGCACAATGGTAGCATCTGCCAGTTTCGGTCTCTGCCTTCTCCTCCAGGCCTCATGGCTTTCAGCTTCAGGCTGCCCCACCTGTGCTTTTCTCTCTCTCAGATTTGCTGATTTCAGCTTCTGGAGGCTTTCTCACTGCCTCTGCAGCTTTTTTCTGTATCTGTAGCTTTTTTATTCCTCCATTTATAAAGAACCCCAGTAAGAGGGTTAAAACCTACCCTGGGTCACACAATCTAATCAGTAGCACTTAACTGAAGTAATATATTCAAAAGGTACCATCTACA
The DNA here is from genome assembly GCA_026826555.1 of Tolypeutes matacus. NCBI lineage: Eukaryota > Metazoa > Chordata > Mammalia > Cingulata > Chlamyphoridae > Tolypeutes > Tolypeutes matacus. The sequence goes on along the minus strand of JAKSZT010053791.1, from coordinate 3,457,197 downwards.
ATAAGTTTACATGCACAGGAATGGATTGGATTTAAGAACAGGATTTTCTGGGGTTCACAATAGCTTCAAACTGCCACACATGGATTTGGGAGAGATATTTAGGAGTATACACAGCAGATGTTGTTAATATGAGGATCAAGGGAGAAAGGGAATTTGGGATAAGTCCTTGCCACTGTACAGACTTCAGATTGAATGAGAGATGAGAAAGCACCATGCTTTTAGGGGGAAAAAACTCATATCTGAAGCATTTCCAAATTATACAGAAAAAGAAATAATAATCACAGGAAAGACATATATGGTTGCAGTTCAAAGACAGCGTAATAACAGTCTTTTAAAAAACTGTTATATGACTGCTACATTTGTCATTCAAATGATGACTGGAGCCTGACAAGAGAATTCAGATGAAAATGTAACAGGCAACACAAGAGAGCTCCAGAAAAGTCAGAAATGCAGAGGTTGAGTAAAATGAAAGCAAATTCACCTCACTCAAATTATATTTAAGCCTGGGTGAGATTTGTATATTCATTTAATTTTTATGAGTGCATTTGAATAAGACTTTGGATGATTTTCTTTTCATAAATAGATCAGAAACTATTCCCTCAATGCTGCAATACCAGGAGAATACAAACTTATTCAAATGATACTGCAGTTGCGCGATTAGGGGACAGGGGGTACTGGGGTGTGTGTGAAAGCGTTCTATGAGGTTTTCTGTGAGAGCCAGCAGCACACTCATAGAGAAACTAGCAATGGCCTTTATTCCAAGCCAACTTGAGATTGGGAGCACAAGCAGCCGATGAAGTTGAGTTCAGTTGTTGTTGCTCTAGGCTATTCTCAAAAAGGGCACATGCAGGGAATGAGCCAGAGCTCTGTGTAGTGTGCAGGCGGACACTGACACAGAAGCACTCAGATGCGAATGTATTTCTGTACCATAAGTCTGATGAACACATAAACTCGTCTGTTGAATTTTTATAAGCAAAGCCACAGATATCAAAGTAACAAGTCTGCATTGTTTTCAAGGGTAATTTTTTGGTGTAATAGTCTCCCTCAGGCCAGGGATGGTGGTTTGTTCCATCCAATTCTGATAGTTTCCCCCCCCCCATTATCCTAGATATGAAATGTTTTGTCATTAATTTCTAGTTTTTAATATAATGTATCAATGCATCTTGGCTCAGGAAGGAGGCAGATCTCAAGAAGACTTTTCTGTGCCTGTTCTTCAGTACAAATTGCATGAAGAACTTTTCAGAACTTGCCTAATTCCTATGTTTCATTTTAAAAATGTGTATATGTCTTTGTCTATATTAAATTTTCAGCTATCATTCTCACAGTTAATTGTTTATTTGAATGCACAAAATGTCTGGCCTTTTCACAGATTCTATGGATCATAGTGTAAATGGATGCATGGTCTAACATTTTCAGGCATACATTTTTTTCCAAATGCAAAAATAATTGACATTGCTTTGTCATAAACTTCTTTTGACATGTCTAGTGCCTCAATTTCATGTTTGTTCAATCACACATGGAAAAAAAAAGATCTGAATTATTTGCTCTCAAAAATTGCCACTTGTTTATATATTGTCACAAAGCAACATGTAATTCTCTTCACCTCCTCTTGCTGACACAAGAATGACTGGCCAGATGTGCTGCTGCAGGTGGAATAGTAATCGCTATAACTCTTTTCCAATGATTTGGCTTTAATTACATGTGCACTCATGCTTACTACATAGGATAAATTAAGAAGTCACTGCACTTTCTTTATGATCTGTTTCAATAATGATTTTTCTGCTCATGAAGAACAAATTTAAAAGGAAGACAAACATTTCATATTTTTAAGCAATCCCCCAAATATTCCTTTTCCAGGCCTAGAACTCCTTACTTTTTCCTTCCACCCTCAAACAAATACCACTTGGTAACAAAAGGTTAGCATCTTGAAAATCTGTTACTTGGAGGAAAGATTTTCATCAGAGTGGGTGAAGATCAGGGCTCTTGCCCAAAAGAGGGAGGGAGAAGAAGGCTGATATAATAGGAGAAAAAGATCTTGGGGATGTGTCTCCAGAAGGACCTCAATGATACATTATCATGCCCTGTAGGAGAGTCTGCTCTGAAATGGAAGTGTAAGAAGTTCTAGATGAGAAAACTCTCTGGACTGTGGAGCAAACATTGTATTCTCCTGCCACAAATGAAAATATAGAGAGGAGGGGGAAAAGACACTTAAAAAGTCCTTTGTGCCTGACATGTAAAAGGACAGGCCACACCATTTTTTTTTAACTTTATCATTAACACAGTTTATTAGTTTGATACAACATGAGATCAACCAAAAACTTTATTACCAAGACTTGTCTTTTATTTATAAGTGTGCAGTGGCCAACTTAAAATAATTCTTCTTTTATTTCCAATACTATTCTTAAAAAAATAATGAACATTCAGATTTTAATATCAGGATTAGCTGTAACTTCATTTTAAAGATGGGTCTTGGATTAGACAATAGCTTTCATTGGTGGTGTTGATGAAAAGGACTTTTCTAATACCTTATAGAAAATTAACAACAGTGTTAAAAATACTCACCACCATAGACAGATTTTTGAAATCTATATTTCTTTAGTTAATGCCTAATACACTATCAAAACCAAAATCATTAGTATGTATTTAACCTTTTGAGGTAGGATAGAATAGGAACCTAAGGAGGAAGAGGGCAGAAAAGCTAAAAAGCCACACAAACTTCACCTGGTAAGAGAAACTGAAGCAATGGCCTGCTGGCTAACATTAACCTGCTGAGTCACATAGGCAAGTTAGAAAGGGACAACTTATAGCCCACACCGCAGCTTACAAGCACACACCCAAAGGCTGCGTTATCAGAAAGCAGCCAGCAAAGAAGAAGGGGCGAGAAGAGCACCCCTTCCACCCACCTGGCTTTCAGGTTACCTCACGCCTCCCACCTCATGGACAGTGACCAGAGGCTAATCATGGCCAGTCAACACACCCTGTAGAGGTCATGGACAGCAGCCAGAAGCCAATCATCACTAGACAGCAACCCCTACACCCCTAGGCCCCCACACCCCTGGGTCCCAGCCCTTGCTTATTAGCACACTCTGGAGTCCAGTACCCCCATAAAAGAAGGGACCCCAGGGCAGAACTTGCATTTCTTTCCCTTGAGAACGCCCGCACTCAACTCTCAGAGTGTACTTTTGTTCTCTTGCTTTGCCTCCCAATACATTCTCTGCTTGCCTGATTAATTTGTGACTTGTCCTTGAATTCTTTCTCGTACAAAGCCAAGAACCTAGACACTGAATCTGACTACAGTTTAAAGTTTTACCTCACGGCTTTAAGGAGTACCTCTTCTAAAGCTTGCCTCCAGTTGTAACTATATGAATGTTAATTCCTCAAATAAACAAGGCAATAAGTATGTCTATCATATATTAGGATTTTTGTAACATTTAGGATATCCCTGCCACTATTAGCATGCAATCAGTACATTTGTTATATTATTACCATGAATCAAATTCTAGGAATACGTAAGTGAATTTATTTAAAGAAGGAGATACAACATAAATAATGTATGCCTGCTATGGATACATGAAGCTTTTCACCTTTTTGATGAAGCATTCCCAGAAAAATAAAACTGTTTGATTATTCAATCAGATTTCATCATCATAAAATTTATGTGCCTCTTTTGATGTAAATAATAAATATTGATTTTAGATATTTGGAGATCAGATCTGTTTTATCCTTCCAGGTTTGAGATAAATGAATATGGCATTGAGAAATCATACAGAGGAATAAGCTGATGTATGTATGTAATTCCATTCTTGTAGTGGAATAACCCATCACTCGTAACCATGCCATCTTCATGCCCTTTGATTCTTTCTACTGAATTATTACCTTTGTTAAGTTTCTTCTCCTGTTTTTCTTTAAAAAATTTTTCTTACTGACATATCTCTTTCTCCTCATTTATACCTGTTTTAAATTGTTTAATATTTTTATAACTCCCTGATTTTGGTTCACAACCATTTTCTTTTTCATTTCTCTCTGCATTGTTTTTGATTGTTGTCTTTCAACTCTTCCTCTGTCTTAAACTTTCTTTTTCTTTTGGATGGTTACTAGAGGAGGGTGCATGAAACATATTAGATTAGTTTACCCATATTTTTTTTAATGAGATTTTGTACTTCTCAATTGTCTTTCTTTTCCGACACATTTTGTGTGTTGGTACAGGTCCAAGAAGACACCAAGACAGAATTAAATGATCAAAATGAGGATGATCAAAGATTTTATTAGAGGAAAACATGAGTGAGAGGGAGAGATCTTTCAGACTATTATACAAGTATGACCCCAGTGAAGGAGAGATGGCTGATGGGATGCATCCTCAACTTCTGTGCTGTGTAATGCATAATTGGGTAGCACCTATCAGGGCAGCTGAAGGACTAGTCCTTACCAGGGAAGGGTGGGTCACTTCTGCATGCCTAGACAACCTAGAGGATGTTGTAAAGTAAACATCCTCAGATGTATCCATCCATGTTACAGACTCAGGTTGAGTCCCTGCCCCCTTGGTGGGCCTATATAAATGGACATTCACTCAAGAAGACACACAGGAAGAGGAGAGAACTTTGTCATTTTTTATTCTTTTACCTGATAGCCTACAGAGACTGTTGGGAAGAGAGCCAAGACTGATTTAGAAAGCCCTGAGAGACAAGCCTTATGCCAGCCTTACAGCTGAGATTGAGAAGAGAGTTAAGACTGATAGAGGAAGCCTGGGAAGGAGAAACCAGGTAGAGATCAGCAAACATCTTGCTTCAATCTGTGGCAACTGACTTTGGTGAAAAAGCAACCTTGAGTTGGATCTTTAGAGCCTTGTAATTGTGATCTTTTACCCCAAATAAATACCCTTTATAAAAGCCAACAGATTTCTGGTTCTTTGCATCAGCACCCCTTTGGCAGACTAATACAGTCCCCATGGTGGTTTTTGTAAAGACTTCATCTGCAACCCAAGGAGAGAGAGTGCAGAAAATAAGGTCCAAAATTTAACTGAGCTGAATTGGAAACTGGATACTCAGGCTCGTGATATTTGCTATGCTGAAGCCAGGGCCCTGAGATGGAGCTGTCTGAGAGAGTACATGTTAGGACCTTGACCACCTAAATTTTCATGGAACTCTGAAGGCTGGTAGAAAGAATCCCCTCCTTTCCCCTTCTTAGGGGACATCAGGTTCCCCATTCCTGGAGACCAGCTCAGATCTTCCCTGAGGCAGATTTGTTGTGAGGATTGCTTTGCCTCCTCAAGTTTGACCATTACCTTCCCTTGTCTCTAGCATCAGGTCTCAACCTAACCTGAGTAGAGGAATAGAGTCACTTCTTTGAGAGGAAATAGCTCAGTCACCAAAAGAAATACAGGCTCTGATTAATATGTATGGGGAGGAACTAGAGGAACACTCAAAGAAGTGGATATTTAGGAAGTAGTTCTGAGAGGGAAGCAGAATATAAGGCAAAATAGGGGAGAGTTCATTGATTTGGGAGCACCCTCCTATGTCTTGGCAAGGACACCTGGAGGTGATCCCACTAAGTTGCTAGACAACTCCTTGAGGCTTAGGCCCAGTGACAACCTACATAAATTAGGTGAAAATGATAGAATTGCTTTAACAGAGTATTGAAGGGTCAGGAGTCTGGGGGAGTGGGTGGAGGTGGGTAGACATGCTACAATGGATCTTTCCATACATGACTAGAAAACTCACCACTTCGAAAGAGACCAAAAGTAGTCGCATGATATATATTACACTGCAGCCTTAAATTTTTAGATTGAGCTAATGAATGATATTTTAGTTTTAACTATGTAATCTCACTCTCATAATTTGTAACAATGTAGCTGTGCACTTGTTACCTATTACTGAGAAACTGTCTTTAGTTACAAAATAAATTTCTGTTTTCCTTTCCCTTATCTGCACCTAGCAAGTTCATTTTCCACTCCTTTCTCTTTGTCTGAGCCTGGAATTTACAAACAGAATAGGAACAAATAACCATGGACACTGAATTATCAACTTTTAAAAGCAGTTATGAAGCAGGCTAATAAAACAAGGAATCAATAGATGGATCTGGAACCTGGCAAGAAGTCCATGTGGATATCAATACCCCAAAGATGGCTACTGGAAGACCGTCACAAGATTCTGCCATCCAAAATGAGGTTTCCTTCAGAAGCCAGGAGAAGCCCCAGATATTCTCCAGGTGCCTTATCATGGGCCCTCCCAGGGGACTGATGGGTGGGATAATCAATCAAAACAACAAACAGCTGGAATCCTCCCATGCCATTAGCAAAAACAGTAGAATAATTAATGGTTTAAAAAGCAAGGGCAAAGGCCAAACCCCCCTCTCCTTCTATGACCTGCTTTTGCCATGTCCCCCGCAAGTAAAACCTGGGCATTTATAATCTATAATGGGAAATTGTAGTCTGTAAATCAGTCCTCTTTATCACTCTTCAGCCCCTTCCTCTCTACCTGGGACCTATGAACTGTTATTTTCTCCCATTTCTCTTCCCTCCCTACCTTAATAAATTACTGGCCCTTGTGACATGCCCTTGAAATTCATTTCTGCAGCATAGTCAAGAACCTAGACAAAAATCCAGTCACAGTTAGAGACAAATATCTGAATCTTATTTCTTTGATTCTAAATGCTATGTTTTATTTTTTATAACTGTGTAATCTTTAACTCATAACTAACCCTTTTTGTATTCCCTTATCTTATCATGCATGGATTTTTTTTTTTTTTTTTTTTTTTTACCGGGAGGTACGGGGGATCAAACCCTGGTCTCTCCATATGGTAGACGGACGCCGAACCTCTTGAGCCACGTCCGTTTCCCTCATGCATGGATTTTGTCAAGCCTTAACAGCCCCTTGATGACCCACTTTGTTTAGCTTAGCCATGTTAATTAAGTGATTTATAACTTTATGGTATTATCCCCATCCAAACTTTGTTTAGTTTAGCATTATCTTACAGGGTTTAAACTATTTACAACTTTATGTGTTACCTAGCTAGACTTTGTCAGTTCCTAATGGATGTTAATTAAGCAATTTACAGCCCAGTTTGTAACCTGTAACCTGAGGCTTAACCCAGACAGCCTCGGGGGCCTGTGTTTATACATTTTGAATTAAACAAATCAATCAATATCCCTTGACATCCTAACACACCCATCCCTACCTCTCTCTTTCTGAAAATAATTAAAACCTTACCCTTCTTTGTTCTAGGAGGCAGATTTAAGATTTTTCCTCCCCTGACTTCTGTTGGCTTAACAAACTCTTACCATTGTGTGATAAAAACCTGGCTGTGAATTCCAGTTCTCTTTGCCAGGCAAAAGAACCCAGGAAACTTGTGTAGATCACCTTCAGCTTGACTCTGCTCCCTGGGAAAGCCCATAGAACAATCCCTTCCTTAATCCAGTAAGGTATGAAGTTGGGAGGCCCTCTCATGTCTTTGAGAGGCCCAGTGGTAGATACTTGTGTCAGCAAGATTGTCAATAGGAGATGCTGTCATGCAATAGGGGTCCCTAATGTCAATAGGGGTGATAGGGTCCTGGCATAGCAGAGGCCAGGGGTGGCAATGACCTTCAGAATCAAGGTGGATTGTAATTACCTTTAAGAGCAGCAAGTCTACAGACAGTGACAACCAGTATGCCTTGGCCTGCAGAGATCTGTGGAGATGGCTAATGGTTTTCCTAGGGAGAAATGGATGACTTTAACAATCCCAAAAGCTGGCATACCTGATTATATTATCCATTCTGTCTTAGTTTAGATCAGTGAAGGCAAAGCAAAGCCTGAGACAAGGACTTGGTTACATTTACTACTACCAGCTTCTAGGGATTGTTAGTCTTACATCATCCAGGGACCCCAGTGGGGAGGAGATCAGAGCCAAAGGAAATGTCCCCAGGGAACACTCAACCATGCCTGCATCAGTACATATGATGTTGAAAGGGCAAGCCTGTATTGTAAAACCTAAAATTTCAAGTAATACTTTGACATCTTTGAACCTCACAGGGGTCCAAAGGCTAAACTGTGAGTTCCCCTGCTTTTGCCAGATATACCCCCACCAAAGGAGAAAATCTTCCCACCCAGCTAGTTCCCCTATCACCTAGACCAACTGCACTCCTGGTCCTGAACCTAATGGACTTCAGTTCCTCGTCTGCCTGGTGGAATTATTTAAATAAGTACTTCACATCCTCCCATGGGAACTAAGGGCCACTCTACCCTCAGATTACTACAAAGCCTGTCTCCCACAACCCCGGCTGGTTCACTCTGCTCCAAGTACACCCTTGTGAGACTGCAAGGCAAGCAGTGACCTCCTCCCCTGGGCTGAGAGTATATGTGACTAGTAAACAGTTACAAAATGCCTTTGTCCAGTGCCACGTGTGCATTCCACCACTTCACACTATTTAGGGTGAGGATCTTTTGTTCACCTACAAGGTGAAGAGGAGGTTTTCAGAAATAAGTCCAATATAGAAAGTGCTTTTGGTTTTGCATTGCTTGTGGACAGTCTATCTCCAGCTCTAACACTTTCACCTGATTCTAGGTTTCTGTTTCTAGAGTCTGAGCTTTAGCTGCATGACTTAAGGGCCATTAAAAACTCTTGAAAGAGCAAGATAAAATCAGTGATCAAATGCCAGAATGAAGGAGTAGGCAGATTATTGGGTTAGATGTTCTGGTAAAGGGACTTTAATTATTAGAACTGGTACAGGAACAATATGGAAATATTGCTATTAGAATTGGATCTCAGTTTAAGAACCAAATCTGTTATAAAGTTACTTTGAGGCTGAATCCTGGGATGTGCCATGCCTGAAGCATTCATGCCAAATGCTCGAGTGTGGCTGAGCCCAGCCGTGATCCATCACAGCGCTGAGGGCATGGAAATTGTAAGGTCTTATCAGCGCTTGAGCTGCCTTCACAACTTCAGAACTATTGTGATATGCCTTAGCAGTTTCTCCCCACTTCAAAATTGGAATGAAGCCAGTCTATAAACTCTGTCTTCTACTCAGAGATAAGTTAAAAATTCTTCTATGAATTAAACCTCAGAAATGTCTTCCTCCCTTCTCTTATTTTTAGATTAGTGAATCAGACCCATTATCTAGAATTCATTTTTTTCATTTCATTCAATGTTAGTTATCAATAGATTTTAAGGAAGTATTTAACAGACATTTGTGGCAATATTTGTAACTTATTGCCTTCTAAAAGTCCTCTTCCCTTTCTTGATCAAGGTTAATATTAAATTTTTTTTCCAATATAAGGCAAATACTTTCTATTAAATTATCACTCTTTTGACCTACTTTCTCTGTAGTATACCCAAAGTCTATTTCATGAACCTCACCTGAACATAAGTATGTAAAGATTATTTATCCATTTAAAATTACTTTAATCATATCATGTTGGAACCTGGTCTTATATATATATTATTTTAATTTACATTAATTCACGTATTTTTCTAATAGTCCTAAAGAAGTTATGATTTTATTGTTAGCTCACCCACATCTGTCCTCATAGCTTCAAGGTATGTCCCTATCCTACTTCATTTACTTTCTACTTCATCTCCTATGTCACATTATCACCTATATTTGAGTCATCTGTGAGATACAGGAATGGCATCAATGTTTTGGCGCCCTTCCTGACAGCTAAATCTGTGAGGTCAACAACTCTGAAATGCAATGCCCCTTGAAAGCCAACTTGAAAAATTTTTAAATGTATATTCACAAACTCACATAAATTCTTCTTTAGGTGATGAGACCTTGTCAGCAATTATTTAAAATTGCATTGTTCATCTATGGGGGAAAGTCTCTGTTATCTGGGTTCTAATCTGGCCATAATAATACTAATACTAACATTTTTCTTTCTAAAACAATGTAAACAATACACTTGTAGAGATGGAGATAGAGCTTCACAGTAGTTGTGATTATCTTTATACAGACACATTCATAATACTGTTATCTGATATTGTGTTGGGATCAAATGAGGTAAGTTTTAGAAAAGGACATATAAATGAATGTGGCACAAGCCCTACTGTCAAAGGTTGGTCCTGGGGAGCCAGGTAATAATAGCTGAGGTTGTGAAAAGAATTGGAGCAAGGCTAAAGGATGTTTATTCTATGAATTCATACATAAAGAGTAGAATCCGAAGTTATTTATTACAGCCAAATGTGAGCTAATAGTGGTTGGGCATCATGAAAACAATCATTATTAGAGTAAGACCCTAATGAAGACAGGTTGTCCATGTCATTAATGAAATGAAATGCAAATAGCAGAAGTACAGAGGAATGAATTGATTTTTGAGAGAAATGCAAACAGATGTTTGAGGATCAAGTTTTTGGAGATAATAGGTTTCAGGGGCTGGAAGCAGAGTTTGTTTGTTTGTTTTTTTGTTTTTTTCTGGAATAAAAATTAAAGGAGGATCTGAGCAAAAAATCTATACAAGGGACCAAGACAAATACCCTGGGTAACTAAGATGGCAATAGGAAACTCATATGTATCAAACTGGATTTTAAGACTCATTCAAACAATAGTCTCCAACTTTGTTCATTTTATAAGTTGGTCAATTAACTTTATATTTGGACGATGCTGATTGTTGGCCATTTATTACTCATCTTTTAAAGCAATGAATTTTTCCTGGTCCAAGTTTTTGCAGGAGACTTATATTAGAAGGAGCTACTAGCCTGTCTAGTCTTTCTTTTATTATAAACAAGAGATGGTGGTTTTGTATTCTGTGCATATTACTTAAGGAGAATTGTGCTTTGAAATCTACCGTGGCAGCTCTACTCTCTCATTGTCACTTCTTCATCCTGTTTGACATCCCAATATCAAGCAACCCTTATCCCAGTACAGAGTTTCAGGCATCTCTTGTTTTATTGGAGATAGAGATTACATTTCTATTTCTGGTTTTCTGTTTTTGCTATTGGGTGATTTCCAAGAGAAAGATAAGACACTATCGTCATGTTCCTAATTTTAAATCAGAAGTGGCCTTTTTGGTCACTTTTGTTGGGCAAGTCAAAGGATCTCTGTTTACGAATATGACATCAGCTCTCAAAATGTCCTTGCTCTGTTAGTTGCTTACACTGTTCCTTGTGTTTTATTTTTAACAACCTTCATTCTCAAGAAATTTGAGATGTTTATTTGGAGTTAAATGAAAGAACAGTCTGAGTGGTATACAATGTCTGAAAGATTCCTTTTCATCAAAGAGGGTTTATTTTCCCAGATCTGAGTTAAAGTTCTCTCTGGTCCCAGTGGAATGTCCATCTATGCTGGGTTTCCTCTTAGAGCTTTTTGAGAGATGCCTTTAACCCTTCCTGGGAAAGAGTTTACTTGCTGTTCTAAGACTCAAATGCTGGCTCCACACTTCCTATTATATTTCTCTCAAAGAGTTCTTTGAGGAATCTTTGCTTCTTATATTCCATTTAATTGGTGTGAATGTCATATTACAACAGAACATGACAAAATCACCTTGCAAGAAACCTAGGTAAAAATAAGCTATTTGAAGCTTCTTGAAGACAACACTTCATATGGCAATTTGATATTATTTATGAATTACAAAAATAAATATTGGATTATGTTTGTAAACTGGTCTGTCCCTCCAGGCATATTTAATTATATTTGATTCAGATGTTTCTCTTTTACTCAGTTAAATAATGATTAAAGCTTTGATTGGGCCATGTCAGTAGGATGTTGCATCTCTGCTGCCTTGGTGGGTGAGGACCCTCAGAGAAAAGATAGGGCAGAGAACAGAGTTGGGAGTTTTGAGCTAGAGCCTGGGAAGTAAGCACACAGAGGAGCACAGCAGCTGAGCCCAGAGAGAAATGAGCCCCAGGAAGAGAGGAACCCAGGAAGCCTGAACCCTTGTAGACGTCAGCATCCATCTTGCTCCAACACGTGGCAACAGACTTTGGTGAGGGAAGTAACTTACGCTTTATGGACTGGTAACTGTAAGCTTCTACCCCAAATAAATGCCCTTTATAAAAGCCAACAGATTTCTGATATTTTGCATCTGCACCCTTTTGGCTGTCGAATACACTTGCAATCTGCTATCAATACTTACTGTTTTATCAAAAATATCATGAGCTCTCTTTGTCAAGTGCTGCTGCTGTTTTTTGTTTTCTATCCTTGTTTATTGCGTTAACAGCCAGTATGTGCTGAAAAAGCCTAGAAGGAGAAGATTTTTTTCTCTGACATACTCTGCAACTTCACCTTCCATGAGATGCCATCTTTTCATCATTTGAGGTCAAAATAAAGGCAAGCAGACACATAAAAATTTAAGATTTCATTGAGATTTTCAAAACCTGGTACTGAAAGCTTCTGACAATATAGGGCAAACCTTGCAAACCAATATGCTTTCCCAACATTTTCTTACATATTCAATGATCCAGTGAATCTGTACTATTTAATCATGCTCCTACCCCACTGCTTTCCGTATACACATCTTTATTCACACAGTTCCTTCCACCAAGAATGCCTTCCATCTCCCAAGTTTTGCTTCTGTTTTTGTTGGTTTTTATTTTTTTGACATCCAAACCCTCTTTCATGATGCAGTTCAAATGCCACCTTTTTCATGAAGCCTTTCTACTGATCCTCCAAAAGATACAATTTTTGGTCCCACCAAATTCCTATAACAAATTTTCTTTCCTATATTTCTTGTCATTGTACCCATTATTTGTAGTTATTTGTGAATTCCTTTTATACCACTCCTTGAAGGCAGCATCCCTGACTTTCTTATCTCTTTGACCCAGAGATCCTTGAAAATTGCTTTCCCCACAGTAGATGCTTAATAGGGCATATTGAAAGCTACGGGAAGAAAATTATAATAACTCTTAGTTTCACTGTAGGCTTTGTAAGTAGCATGAATTTCCAAAATAATGGAACTTATTTAGTAAGCAAGGATTTGTATTAATGTTTTCTATTGTCTTAATCACTAGTCTATGTGCAGAATTGTGGTAGAAATATTTTGGAGCATATGCCCAGATCAGAATGACCACATTCTCTGAAACTGGCACCCTCACACAAAGGGTACATTTGTGACCATCTAGTTTGTTTTACTTCAACCCTCACACTAGCTACAGTTGATCGGCCAGGGCAAAATACAGACCCAAGCTGGATCAATTGCATTCCATGTCATAGGAACAATAGCTAGAAACACGGATATTCCGCTCTCCGGTACACAGAATTTCTGCCTGTAGAAGGATAGAAAGAACCAGATATTTGAACTTCACTGGACATCCAACTATGCACCTGTCTTCACACATTTTAGCTCTCAGCAAGTTTTTCAGCCCTCCCTCCCCTTCCCTTTCCTCTCCCAACAGTTCACCCCAAAGACCAGATGCTTATTAACATATTATGCTGAGAAGCTCAGCAAACTCTTTGTTTCACGGTCTCCTTCCAAACTATGCCCTTTATAATCCTTGTTTGGCAGATTGGAAAATGATTATATATCAGACCTCCTTTGGTCTGTTTGAACCAAAATGTTATTTTACTTTAAACAAAATTTGTTCACCTCTAAAGCAAGACCTTCCAGTGAAATGATAAAGGTTGGTTTATTCAATAACATGTTTCAGGGAGTCACAGCTTTCATGGCCTTTCATTGAAGGTTGTGAGCTACAGAGGGGAGGTAGCAAGTCTTAAGGAACACTCCAAGGTCCAGAGAGTCAAAGCCACATGCCTCCTTTGGCCAAAGCTACCAGATTCTTCTAGAAATGATTTTACATCAGCTAAGGTGCTGGATCATGCTAAAATAAATTAGATTTATGACAACCATTGTGTTGATTAGAAATAATGTGGAAAAAGGAAGCACTATTTTATTGTTTTATTATAGTAAATTTTTGCTGTTGAAATACTCCTTGCTATATTATATTGAGTACATACTAGATGGTACTCAAGTATTATTCCAATCCCTGTACATAAATTATTTCACTTCATACTTAAAACAGTGATGTTATGAAATATATATTGTTCTTCCCAGGAATATCTGAAGGGAGGAGGAAACAAATATAACATGTATCTTTATTTCTGCTTGCCATTCTATGGACTACACTTTAGTTTTAATGGCAGAAATGTCATACAAAGAAATATATCACCAGTATAATAAGAATTTCAGTAGAGTGAGTGGTGTGTGGATTTTAAAAAGACAAAATCATATTCACTAAGTAGGAAGGGATGTTATGTGTTTGTGTTATAAAAGACATTGGGTCCAGTGCTAACATTCTGTTCTTGGGGATACCTTTGTTTGCACGATCAGGGGAGTTTGGGGAAAGGGATAGGGGACATAGGCTGCCATTATTAACCCAGATTAGTTTTGCATAAAGAAACTGTTATTTGGTCTCAGGCCTGCATGTTTCTAACTCTTTCTATCATTCCTCAATATAATCTCTTCTTAGGTATTATTGTTATGGTTACTATTATTTAAAAGTCAGTAATATTGCATCATTCAGTCAATATTACTGAAAGTCAGTAATATTGCATCATTCCAAAGTCTGAGTCACTTATGGAAGACAGCTAATAGTTTCACACAGAGAAGGTGTTAATAGATAAAAACGGTGCAATTTGCTGAAATCAGTATGATATTTTTATTATATCTTCTGAGCTCAATTGAGCCAAATTTGACACTCTAAATTACTATAATTTGGAGATCTCCAGTTTTATTATTAAATACATGTCTGAAATTTTATGTATTGCAAAGAAAAATATCTTTCCTAATATTTTTTAGTAATTAGCTATAATCATATGTGGCATTGTAGTATCATTACCTTCTTTAGAGACTAAACGATACTGTAGCTTTTCCATAGGTAGATAAAGTGGAAAGCACAGAGGTATCAGCTTGATAATGGCCTAGAGATGGAGAGGTCACATTATGCACAGGAAAGTGCCTAAAATAACTTTATGGCAAGAACTTAAGGTACAGGAAGAATGCCTGGGATAAAACTGGGAAGATAAGTTGGGTTCAAATTGTGGAAGTCTTTGAATGACAGAGTGAGAAAATTATATTTTATTCTGTAACCGATGAGGAGATATTAAAGATTAAAGCACAGGAATAATATCATGAGAACAGTTTTCAAGCTCTGGAAACAAAATATGGGGCATTAAGAAGACTTACAGTCTAAAGGTAGAAAAATCATTTAGGAAGCAATTGTATATCAAGGAATGTGATATAAATTGGATGCTCTACAAATAAATGCCTATAACTTTCATGTTGTTCTACCTCAAAAGCTTAGGTCACAATTTAGGATGTAGCATGGGAACTAGAGTATACTCATCACGCACTGTTCTTCTTCATTCCCATCATCTTGTAAATAGTTTTTTATATAAGTTTAGAGAAAATGTTTAACCAAAAACTATGGAAGTCTAAAGTCTGCTAATTGCTAAAGAGACAGTCATTCATTTATGTATTTTCTATGGCTGCTTTCACAATACAATAATGAGGTTGGGTGGTTGTGGCAGAGACCGCATGGCCTGCAAAGCCTAAAATATTTACTATCTGGCCCGTCACAGAAATAGTTTGCTGACTCCTGTGCCAGACAACTGTCTGCTCCAGGTGGGGGCCTCCTTTGTTAGTCCCTGACAATCAGGACATTTTTAGGATGAAATGTCTCAGGCTCTTCCTACTTTTCTCCTATCCCTCCAGGTTGCCTCAGTATTCTTTTTCCACCTCTCCATTTCCAGTACTGCAACTAGAAATACACTATTCCAGAGAAGAACTGCTATCATATCAACTAGGGTCAGCCAATGGACACTGCAGCTTCCATGATTACTTTGGTTACCTGTGAACATAAATAAAAATGTGCAAACTATGACTAGGTGGGGCAGTGAAACATCGAGGATAACTCAATTAGAATTAAAATTAGATTTAGAAAATGGGCTTTTTATGCCCGATTTCCATGTAAGTCCATTCCACTGTACATGTCATGCGGCTCCATTTAGAAAACTTTAAAAATATAAGATCAAAGGTGTTCAGCGAAATCGCTAATGGTGCTTAGAACTAGAAAATGATAATAATTGTGGTTTCTGCCCTCTCTATCCAATTATAAAAAAAAAGAAAAAGAAAAGAAACATGTGGTCAAGAGGCTTGCAATTTTGTCATCAGTAGCTGAATGTGCTAATAAATGCCCCAATGAAATCAATGACTTTTCATGGAGTCCTGGAAGCTACAGTTATTTTCCCACCATTGCAAAATGAAGAAATAAGCAGAGTACTGACATCAAGCCTAGACTGACAGCTAGGCTGCTCTTTATTGCTATGAAATAGGCAGGTAGTTTTTGACAGTGTATAGTCATTGATAAACTCCTAATACTTTTCATAATTTTATGCTAAGAAGTCATCTTTATGCATTTCCCTTCACTTTCAAAAAAGAAAGATTGATATATGGAATTAGAATTTTGTCAAGAAAGCCAGTGAAGAAAAGTCCTTCTTGATTTAATGTCGTCACACTATGTTAGAAAACTATAATCTGAATGAGCAGCAATAAACATAACATTGAGCAAGCAGAATGACAGTCAAAATGTGGCGAAATGAAACATAACACATTGTCAGAACACTCAGAATGCAGTAAAAATATGAGAAAAAGAAAACCCTGAATGGTTGTTTTAGCATGTCTTTGAAAGTTCTTAGGGTCCTTTTTGTGTTACAACAAAAGGCAGACCTAAGCCAACGCATTTCACTGAACTCTTAAAGCAAACAGCCAACAGCTAGATTACCTTGATTTGCAGGGAACTGTCACCTAACACTATTTATTGCATGCTTTGCTCTTTGTTCACAGCACTGTGGATCTGTATGGAGGCTCAAGAGATCAAATGGACTCCTGCTCCCAAAGGGTCTATAGCTAAAGATCCAAGAAGGAAGATTGCATAACCAAAGACAGCGATGTGAAATGGATTATAAAACATAAAATGCTTTGACTCAGAAAGGAAATAGCTCAGATGGTTGTAAAGTGTGTCAGGTGTTTAGAGTGAACAATTAATCTTTGCTTATTTTCTCCGGTATGTGACATCTTTAATTCAAAGAAGAATGTTAATGTCTCCTGCTATGCTCCAAAATGTGTACAGGGCATAGCACTTTTTTTTTTTTTTTTCTAAAGCACTGATTGATACTCTTTTCACATCCAGAGGCATCCAGGTGGAGTGAAAAGCACATGGGCATTGAAGGCAAACAACTAGGATTTGAATTCATATTCTACTTATTCTATATATGATGTTGACCTTTCTCAACCTGAGCTTTCTTACCTGGAATTACAACCACCTCACAGAATCACTGTGAGAAGTTAATAGCATATTTAAATCAAGGAGCTGACCATTAACACTATTATATTATCAATCCATTATTTGGCCTTCAAAACAATTCACTCAGGTGGGAATGCAAATATTATGCCTCTTTTTTTCCATGCATATGAAACATCAGTTCAGAGACAAAGCCAGGAAAATAATTCAAGTCTCCCTACAGATTGCTCTAGGTTTTTTCTACTATGACATCATGATAAAGACACAAGAAAAGCTGCAAAATGGATTGCATTATAAGGAGTCCTGATAGACAGTTTGTACTGAACTCATGAGTTCACTAAGTAGTCTTTTGTCTTTACTGTTTCAAATCCTATGATCTGTAGTGAGGTAAGAAAATTAATGTCATCACTGGAAATAACAAAAGTGAAAAGAGACTATGGACAGATACCAGGGAGGATGGAGACAGTTACCTAAGTCCAGGCTGGCTAAAATATAGGGCCAATGTCAGAAGAGGATGCAATCAGGAAGTACTAATTCAGAAAAGGTGAGTAAGAGAAATATAGTCTAAGTGCATTCTGAGGACAGAGCCAGCAGGGGTTGATAAAGAGGCAAAGGGGAAAAAAATCAGGAAGACTTTTCTAAAGATGCAGAAATAAACTTGCTGAAAGTGTTCTGCCAGACACAGGATTTCTCTTGAAGGTTCATTCCCTCAGAACTGGAAGAATACTATTTCTACTGATCAGAAAGGCAGTGGTTTGGACCCAACATTGGACACTCGGTCACCACTGTAGGCATTTCAAACAGAGGAAATTGAATGCAAGGAATTGAGTACCCAGTAATACAAGAGTTGAGAAGCCAAACAGGGCATGAAGAAGCAACCCAAAGATGAACAACAGCACGATGACATTCACCCCTAGAGCTAGAGAGGCAACAGGAGAGGTGGCGGTCATTACCAGATCTCGGAGACCAAAGCGACCCTACAGGGGCTATGCCCATAATGGAGTTTTCCAGTAGAAGCTGAGGCCATGGGAGAAGGGACTGACTTGTAGAAGCTAGAGCCACAGGGGAGATGCAGCTGCTGCTGAAGCCACCATCTGAAGAAGAGAAGGAAGAAATATCATGACTTCTCCTTCACTCTCATCCCCTATTTATCCCAGTTTGCCCAGGTCATCCCATTGCAATACAGGATATAAGTTATAGTAAAAACAGAAACGTGATAAGAAAAACAAAATCAACCAAATCAAACTTATCTTTGGCCACAATAGATGTGTCACAATCCCCCTAAAAAACCACACATCTGAGACTTTGCTTTGACTCTGGCTTTGTTCTTACCTGTCTTTTCCTTCCATTTCTGCTTCATCAAAGGCATCAGTGTTTGGGTAGGAGTACAGGGAGGCAGCAAAAATAAAAATAATATCGCTGGGTGGCAGACAGACAATGGGTGTGCTAATGAATTTCCCCTTAGCACACAGATCAACACTGGAAAGAGGAGCACCCTTTCTGCTAATCCCTCCTCTCTCCTGGGAAGTGTGGTCACCAGCCATCCTTAATTAAACCAACACTCCAGAGACCAGTGAAGGGAGAAGAATGGAGAGCATAGCAAACATTCCACATCGTACAGTCTACTCGGAGACCTGCCTGTTATGACTTTCTGGAAGTGCATATGGGGAGAAGAAAGGAGATCCAGTGTGTGAAATGTTATTTTTACAAGACTGGCAAAATTAGTGCAATGGGGCATCAGGAGTCTTCTACCTCCCTCATTCAGATTTCCTAGCTGGCCAAGTATGGTCCCCTGACCTTGGTATATTACCTTTCTACACAGGTTGACTAGTTTACTCTCTCAACATTTTTATCACATGTGACATATTTATGTAATTAACATTTGTCTCCCTCTGCCAGAATACAAGCACCAAGATAGCAAGAACTTGATCTGCTTTGTTCACCTTACAAAAATGTGCTTAGTAACTATTGTTGAATAAATTAATGCTTTAAGGAATGCTGTACTCTGGCTTCCAAGATGGTCTTCCAGTTTCTCCTTATTAGGCAAAAATATTTATCCAATTTGATCTATTAAATACCCGCTTATCTAGTCTGAATTTCTCTAATTTTAGACCCAGTATCCCACAATATTCTTTCCCCCGATCATCTCTATCGACATATTGCTTTGTCCATTTAGGGCCCTTATTTTCTTTTGTAGAAAGTCATTAATTTTAGCATCTGCACAAGTTTACATTTTACTTTAAATACAGAAAGAAATTGAGTTCTATAGATGAATCATTATGAACTGAAAAATACTGGCTGCCTGCTTTGCTCATTAACCATGAGCAGCTTATATTCCTGTGTTAGCCTTATTGCACTCTCGCTGTTCAGCGTACTCGTTAAACCACGTGTGCGTTCTCTCCCGCAGACAGCATTTTCTGCCTGGTACTTTCTCCTTCTGCTTCTTAAAAGAGGAGGGTTATGTAGAGTTTTCTACCAGCTAGTTTTCCTCCTACCATGGCAAAACGTGGAGCTGTAACATTTCCTCACAAATACTTAAATTCACCAAGAAAGGAGGAATCCAGTTCAAATGTTTCACACTAAAGATCATGGAATTTTATATTGATTATGAAATCATGCAATAGCAAATTCATTTTAATATTCTGAATCATATTTTTATATAAACATAAACCTATAAAAGTTACACTGGTTTGATTAACACCATAATTAGTGACTGTAAAAACAGTTCATCATATTCAAATCTGTCTATAAAGAGTTATTTTATCAAACATTTATACAATGGAGTATTTTAAGGCATTTAGACTTTCCATTTAATGTGACTTCATAAAAAATAACACATATGAATGAAAAACAGTCTTTCAAAAAAGAATATACATAAATTGAATTGAATTGCCTCTTTATATTATATAACTGATTGTTAGGCACTATTGAATACTAAAAGGTTATCCAAATTCTACAATTAAAAAAAATAAGAATAAAGTAAACCCGGTTAAAGAAAGATTTTAGGTAATGCTAAAAGAATATTCCAATGAGAGCATCCACAAATAAAGCTATTAATTTTGGTAATTAGCCCTTTAATTGGACCTCATTCACTCTTATGTACGACTAAACTGCAAAATCTACTGAATAAGTAACAAGAGCATTTTTTCCTTTGTTTACCAGTGTCACCAAAGCAGAAGTCCCCCCAAAAAGTTGTCCACACATAATATAGAAAACACATGTTATCCTGGTAAGGCACTTGCCACTGAAAGATACCAACGACTTTTACTATTTGAATGCTGTCATCTCTGACAACGTTAGTCATAAAGAACATCCCGTTCCACTGGCAAAGGCCCATGCTCCATTTGTGTGGTTGACAGAGCATTTGAAGGGACTGTGCAGTTATGGACAGAGTCAAAGAAGGCATGAGCAGGTGGAGTCACTTCCAGGTTTCTGTTAGGTCTGGCCTTTCGTTTGCCTCCAAGTTAACCTCACTAGTTTCCCTTCAATTTGGAGACAGCAGATAGGAAGCAGGAACCCAGCATGTTTCATTTTGGTTGAGGAAGGGAGAAGAGGCCTCTGGCTTTCAGGGACATCAGAGGTAGTAACTCTGGCTTTTGGCACTCAACCTCAGTGTGTGGGCCCAGCCCAAGCAGCAGTGGGGGCTGCACTAGAAAAGTTCCTCCATGTGATTGGAGGGTCATTCCTTGGAAAGTTAGCCTCCAAGACTGACTCTGTCTCTCCTGGGATTCTTTGAGGCCCTTAGTGTCTATTAATAAATTTATTTTCTGCCTAATGCATGAAGACTGGATTCTAATGAAACAAAGAGTATAACCTATCTGATATACTCATCTCCACTTTTTGTTTCTTTGTTTCCCATCTCTCATGCTTCAGAAAACTGCCTCTCTACTGGATCATTCTCAATAATACACAAATATGCCATTCCCAAGGCATTAAATTCTGTCTTTATCCAGACAATGCTCAGATTTTACTACCCAGATCACAAATACAATAGCTCAGAGAGCATAAAATTAGGTCTAAATTATAGCCCTTAACTTTACCTCTCTCAGATTGTAAGAGTTACCTACCATAAAAAAAAGTTGACCAAATTTTTCTTCTTCTTAAAATCAATGGTCTCCCCCAGGACATAGAATAAAATCCAAACTTGCTGTGTGACCCAATGCCTGCCTCCATCTCTGATTCACCTTGTACTTCTCCAGGTCACTTGGTCCCAGCCATGGCACATTCCCTTCAACTCTTTAGGCACATCAAGCTTTTTCCTCTTCTGTCCTTTGCACAGCTTCCTCTCTGCCTGGTATGGACTTTCCCCCATGCTTTGAACAACTTCCTTCCCTTTGTTCTTGGCCCAGTGGAAATATAACCTCTTTGGAGAGACCATCCTACTTTATACAATACCATTTCACTGGAAAAAAAATGTGTTCTGAGTTCCAAAGAAATGACTGTTTTGGTACATAGCCACTTTGGGAGACTATTTCTTATTCTATATAGCCCAGAATTTAGCATATGTGCTTTTTGCACCTATCCATTACTTATTTCTCTCCTCCTTGGTCCTTTTCTTTGCCTGAGTCTCTCTTGCTGACAAAATCTGCACTCAGAGAAAATGTTTATCCTCAATGTTATGGCTTGTTTCTTCTCTTTTTTTGAAAGTTTTATCTCTAATTGCATTGTCAAACATGTCCTCCCATATAAGAGGAAAATATTTGTGAAAAGTGGAAGAAGTACCTTTTGAGTGTGTGTGTGTGTGTGTGTGTGTTTTATTTGAGAAGTTGTGAGTTAACAAAACTATGCATACCATACAGGATTTCCATACATTGCCCCATCACCACCATCTTACATTGTTGTGATATATTCGTTACAAATGATGAAAGAACGTCATTATAATAGTTCTGCTATCTATAGTCCATAGGTTATTTTTGGTATGTATTTCCTACAAACCATCCTATTATTAACACCATGTATTGGTATTGTATATTTGTATTCTCATTTTGTACTGTTAACCACAGTCCATCATTCACCATGGGGTTTGCTGTGTTATACGGTCCTCTGCCTTGTACAATCCATACAAAGTGCATACTCAGTGGCTCTTAGTTTCATCACAGAGTTGTGCTGTCATCATCTCAATCCATTTCTGAACATTTTCATTACTCCAAAAGGAAAACTAAGGCCCTTAGCATTGATATAGTAATATTCTTTGCTATTGTTGTAAAAATATTAAATATTACTGTTAACTACGGTCTATATATTACATTAGTTATATTTTTTACACATGTCTCCATATTGTTAACACTAGTATTATAAACCACAATCATCATCCACCACCAAGATCACTATGTTAAAACAGTCTCTAGATTATCCTTTCAATTGACATTACCTCCTCAGACTACCCCTTTCAGCCACAGTCACATTTATAAATCAGCACTCTTGATTATACTCACTATAATGTGTTACCATCAACTCTAACCATTTCCCCACATTTACAATCTCTTATTAAACATTCAACGTACACTGAGCATCAGTTCTGCCTTTTCAACCCACATTCTATCTCCTAGTAACCTATATTCTAGAGTTTAACTCTATGAGTTTATTCATCGTATTTAGTTCATATTAGTGAGACCATACAATATTTGTCCTTTTGTGTCTGGCTTATTTTACTCAACATAATGTCCTCAATGTTCATCTTTGTTGCTGTAAATCAGTTAAGGGAGAATTGACATCTTAATGATATTTAGTTTTGCAATCCATGAACATGTAATGTCCTTCCATTTATCTAGGTCTTCTTTGTTTTGTTTTGTTTTGTTTTTAGCATTGTTCTGTAGACTTCTGAATACAGGTCTTTTATGTACTTGGTTAAGTTTTTTCCTAAATATTGTACTCTTTTTGTCACTATTGTAAATGGAAGTTTTTTTTTTTACTTCCTCTTCAGATTGTGTGTTAACATTGTATAGAAATGCTGCTGATTTTTGTGTATTAATCCTTTATCTTGCCACTTTGCTGAACTTGTCTATTAGTTCTAGTAGCTTTGTTGTGGATTTTTCAGGATTTTTCTAGTATAGGATCACATCATCAGCGAATAGTTTAACTTTTACTTCTTCCTTTTCTATTTGGGTGTCTTTTATATCATTTTCTTGCCTAATTACTCTAGCTTGAACTTCTAGCACAATGTTGAATAATAGTGGTTTCAGTGGGTATGTGTGTCTTGTTCCCAATCTCAGCAGTAAAGCTTTCAGTCTTGCACCATTAAGTAAAATGTTAGCTGTGGGTTTTTTATATATATGAACTTTACCAATATGAGAAAGTTTCCTTCTATTCCTATCTTTTGGAGTGTTTTTATCAAGAAAGGATGCTGTATTTTGTCTAATGCCTTTTCTGCATAAATCTAGGGGATTGTGTGGTTTTTATTCTTTAATTTATTAATGTGGTATATTACACTAATTGATTTTCTAGTGTTTAGCCACCCTTGCATACCTGGGATAAAACCAACTTAAATCATAATGTATATATTTTTTTTTTTTTTTAGGTTTTTCCTATATTCATTGTATTTATAAGATTTCACTTTTGCAAGGGCACTTTTAGATACAGCAAGGACAGCCTTCTCAAGAAAAAGTTTTCCACACTCAGTATGTTCAAATGCTTGCCTGATACTCTGAATTGTCTGATTCTGAATAACTTCCCCCTTATGACTGAAGCCTTTCGCATTTTTATTATAATAAAAGCATTTCTCTCCAATATTCTGCCATCGTTAATACTGGGCAGCCATTTCTCACATACATTAAACTCATCAGCCTTCTCTTTTGAAAATTGACAGTGTGAGGCCAAAGAGCTTACATCAAGGGAAGTATGTCTGTCAATGTCACATGTAGAAGGTATTATTCCTGAAGGAAAAATATCTCTGCCCAGATCTTACGGTGTTCCAGAGACATTCTCTTGCTCTGTAGTTAATATTTTGTTGGGGAATAAAACTTGCCACCAGTGTTTGCCTTGGCTTTCTGAGTTCTTCTCTATGAGTTCATCACGTTGGCAGTGTTCTGCATGGCTGATGTTTAGAAATCCTTCCTCTAATAACAGTGGCTCTTCTCTATGTTCCATTGTGAAGATCATTTCTGGTTTTGTAAAGCAGTACCCTCATTTCCCATTATGCTCGGCGGGTCCGCGGCTCGCTGGGTTGGAGAAGAGTGTCGGCGCTCAGACTGGCTAGCGCAGGAAGCGGCGGCCCAGCTGCGCTCGCCTAGGGCGGCTGCGGCCCTCGGGTCGCCCGAAGGGTCGGGGGGTGGGGGGGTGCGGGTGGGGGAGGGGAGGCGGCGCCGCGGGGCCGCGCCGGCGGGGTGGCTGGGCACGAGAGGGGGTAGGCGGGAGGCGGAGAAAAGAAATTAAAGTGCAGATTCAAAGATATGGGTAGGGGAGACGGCGAAGGGGAAGAGAGACAGAGAAAAAGGAGGGGAAGAGAGGGGAAAGGGACCATAATGTATAATTTTTAATGTACTTTTGGAATCAATAAGCAAATATTTTGTTGAGGATTTTTGCATCTATATTCATTAAGGACATTGGTCTGTAATTTTCTTTTTTCATAATATCTTTGTCTGGCTTTGCTATTAGGGTGACGGTGGCTTTGTAGAATAAATTTGGTAGTCTTCCCTCCTGTTCAATTTTTTGACAAAATTGAGCAAGATTGGTATTAGATGTTCTTTGAATGCTTGGTAGAATTCACTTGTGAAGCCATATGGTCCTGGTCTATTTATTTGGGGAGATTTTTGATGACTGTTTGAATTTTATTACATGTGATTTGTCTGTTTGTTGAGGTCTTCTGTTTCTTATAGGGTAAGTGTAGGTTGTGTGTTTCTAGGAATTTGTCCATTTCCTCTACATTATCTAGTTCTTTGGCATACAGTTGTATATAGGTTTCTTTTATGATCTCTTTTATTTCTGCAGGGTCGTTGTCAATGCCCCCCCTCTCATTTATGATGTTATTTATTTGAATCGTCTCTCTTTTTTTCTTTCTCAGTCTTACTAAGTGTCGATTTTATTGATCTCTCAAAGAATGAAGTTCTGGTTCTTTTGATACATTCTATGGTTTTTTGTTTTCAATTTCATTTATCTCTACTTTAATCTTTGTTATTTCTTTCCTCCTCCTTGCATTGTGATTATTTTCCTGTGCTTTTTTCTAGTTTTTCCAGGTGTGCAGTTCTTCGATTTTAGCTCTTTATTATTTTTTAACAAATCAATTTTATTGATACATATTAATAAAGCATATATCCATCCAAAATGTACAATCAATGGTATTCAGTATAATCACATAGTTGTGCATTCATAGTTCATCATTTTTAGAGCATTTTCATTATTCCAGTAATAATAATAAAAAAAAAATAAATAAATAAAAAACTCATTACCTCTCAATCTCTCTTTGCTTCTACTCCCATACACAGCTGCTATTCTGTTTCTGTCTCTCTAGTTTATTTGTATTTATACTTTAAAAAAAATATATATATATATATATGCAATATCACCCATATTCATATTTTACATGAGGTTTCACTATGTTATATAGTCCCATGTTACATTTTTTAGCTTTCATTCTAGTAATATACGTGACCATAGACTTACCCTTTCAATCACTGTCATAACCATATAATAGCTCTGCTAGTTAAAAACACTATGATGTGCTTTCACGTTTTCTATTCATTTCCAAAGATTTACGTACAACCTTTTAACCAATTCTGCACAGATTAACCCTCAGCTTTCCATTCTCTACTCTCCTTCTATTTTCTGGTGATCTATATTCTAAATATTATCTCCATGAGTTTACACAATTTATTTAGTTTATAATAGCGCAATAATACAATATTTGTCCTTTAGTGTCTGGATTGCTTCACTCAACATAACATCTTCCAGGTTCATCCTTGTCATCATATACTTCAAGACTTCATTCTTCTTACTGCTGCATAAAATTCTGTTGTGTGTATAAACCACAATACGTTTCTCTATCAGTTGATGGACACTTGGGTTGTTTCCAACTTTTGCAAATAATGAATAACAACACTATGAACATCAGTGTGCAGATGTCTGTTCATGTCACTGCTCAGAGTTCTTCTGGGTATATACCTAGTAATGGTATTGCCAGGTCATATGGCAAGTCTATATTCAATTTCATTAGGAACTGTCAAACAGTCCTCCACAGTGGCTATACCATTCTACATTCCCACCAATAGTGAATAAATGTCCCTGTCTCTCCATATCCTCTCCAACACTTATGGTTTTCTGATTTTTTAACAGTGGCCAGTCTAAGAGGTGTGAAATGATATCTCATTGTAGTTTTGATTTGCATTTCCTTAATCACTAGTGATGTTGAACATTTCTTTCATGTGTTTCTTTGCCATTTGTATTTCTTCTTTGAACAATTTTCCTTTCAAGTCTTTTGCACATTTTTTATCAGGTAATTTGTCTTTTTATTGTTGAGCTGCATGATCTCTTTATATATCATGGATATTAAAATCTTATAGAATATGAAGTTACCAAGTATTTTCTCCCATTGTGTTGGCTGCCTTTTCACCCTTTTGACAAAGTCCTTTCAGGTACAAAACTGTTTGATTTTAAGGAGGTCCCATTTATCTATTTTTTTTTTCTTTTGTTGCTCATGCTTTGGGTGTAAGGTTTTAAGAAACTATGGCATACCACAAGATCTTTTAGCTGTTTTCCTACATTTTCTTCCAGAGTTTTGTGATTGCCACTTTTATATTTAGGTCCTTGATACATTTTGAGTTAATTTTTGTATAAAGTGTGAGATAGAGATCTTCTTTCTCTCTTTTGGATATGGATATCCAGCTCTCCCAGCACCATTTGTTGAATAGACTATTCTGGCCCAGCTGGGAGGGCTTGACAGCCTTGTCAAAAATCAATTGACTGTAGATGTGAGGGTCTATTTCTGAGATCTCAATTCAGTTCCATTGGTCAATCTGTCTGTCTTTATGACAGTACTATGCTCTTTTTACCTCTGTAGCCAAGTAATATGCTTTTAAGTCAGGAAGTGAGAGGCCTCGAACTTCGTTCTTCTTTTTTAAGACATTTTTGGCTATTTGGAGCCCCTTTCCCTTCCAAATAAATTTGATTATTGGCTTTTCGATTTCTGTTAAAAAGGCTCTTGGAGTTTTTTGAGGGAATTGCATTGAATCTGTAAGTCAGTTTGGGTAGAATTGACACCTTAACAATATTTAATCTTCCAATCCATGAACATATAATGTCCTTCCATTTATTTAAGTCTTCTCTGGTTCCTTTTAGTAATTTTTTGTAGTTTTTTTAAATGCTAACAAGGTCCTTTATGTCCCTGGTTAACTTAATTCCTAAATATTTTATTCTTTTAGTCACTATTGCAAATGGAATTTTTTTTCTGATTTCCTCCTGAGATTGCACATCAGTAGTGTATAGAAACACTATTGACTTTTGCATATTTATGGTGTATCCCACCACTTTGCTGAATTTGTCTATTAGTTCTAGTAGCTTTGTTGTGGATTGTTTAGGAGATTCTAGCTATAGGATCATATCATCAGTGAGTAGTGCAAGTTTTACATCTTCCTTTCCTATTTGGGTGCCTTTTATTACTTTATCTTGCCTAATTGCTCTAGTTAGAACCTTGAGCACACTATTGAATAACAATGGTGACATTGGGCATCCTTGTCTTGTTCTTAATCTCAGTAGGAAAGTTTTCAGTCTTTCACCATTGAGTACAATGCTAACTGTAGGTTTTTCATATATGTACTTTATCATATTGAGAAAAGTTCCTTCTATTCCTATTTTGGAGTGTTTTTTATCAAGACAGGATGGCTTTTCTGCATCGAGAGGATCATGTGATTTTATTTCTTCAATTTATAATGTGGTTCATTACACTAATTGATTTTCTTATGTTGAATCACCTTTGCACACCTGGGATAAAACCCACCGATTACAATGTAAATTTTTTAATGTGTTTTTGGATTAGATGAGCAAGTATTTTGTTGACGTTTTTGCATCATTATTCATTAGGGATATTGGTCTGTAATTTTTTTTTTCATAGGATCTTTGTCTGGTTTTGGTATTAGAGTAATGTGGCTTTGTAGAATGAGTTTGATAGTGTTCCCTCCTGTTCAATTTTTTGGAAGAGATTGAGCAAGATTGGTATTAGATGTTCTTTGAATGCTTGGTAGAATTCACTTGTGAAGCCATCTGGTCCTGGTCTATTAATTTGGGGGAGATTTTTGATGATTGTTTGAATCTTATTACTAGTGATTGGTTTGTTGAAGTGTTCTGTTTCTTGTTGGGTCAGTGTAGATTTTTTGTGTGTTTCTAGGAGTTTGTTCATTTTGTCTATGCTGTCTAGTTTGTTGGTGTATGGTTGTTCATAGTATCCTTTTATGATCTCTTTTATTTCTGCAAGGTCATTGGTAATGTTCCCCTTTTCATTTCTGAATTTATTTATTTGCATCTTCTCTCTGTTTTTCTTTGTCAGTCTTGCTAAGTGTGTGTCAATTATATTGATCTTCTCAAGGAACCAACTTTTGGTTCTGTTATTATTCTGTTTTGTTTTGTTTTTGTTTTTGTTCTCAATTACGTTTATTTTTGCTCTAATCTTTGTTATTTTTTCCTTCTCCTTGCTTTGTGATTATTTTGCTGTGCTTTTTCTGGTTCCTCCAGGTGTACAGTTAGGCCTTCAGTTTTAGCTCTTTATTCTTTTTTAAGCACTAAGGGCTATAACTTCCCCTCTC
This sequence comes from Tolypeutes matacus, assembly GCA_026826555.1. NCBI lineage: Eukaryota > Metazoa > Chordata > Mammalia > Cingulata > Chlamyphoridae > Tolypeutes > Tolypeutes matacus. The sequence goes on along the minus strand of JAKSZT010053791.1, from coordinate 3,428,266 downwards.
ACCACTGCCTTCACTACATCCCATATGATTTTTTTCTGTTTTCATGTTTATTTTGGTTAGTCAGGGTCATTAATATTTCCATATGAATTTTAGAACCACCATGTCAATTTTCCAATAACTCCAACCAGAATTTCAAAAAGAATACATTGCATCTGTTGATTGGAAGTATTTCCATGATAGCAAAAGTAAATCCTCTGATCTATGAATATGAGTGTCTCTCCATTTATTTAGATTTACTTTAATTTCTTTCAACAATGTTACATAATTTTCAGTGTATAAGTTCTAAACATCTATTATTAAATTTATTATTTCATTCTTTGTAAACTTATTATTTTGGAATACATTTAAGCTCACAGACATTTATAAAAATAATACAAATCCCATATACAGAAGGCTCAAACATATTCCTACTAACCCAGATACACAAATCCACCAATTTAACATTTTGCCACATTTATGTTTCATCTTATCTATCAAAATATTATCATCTAGCTAGCTAGCTAGCTAGCTATTGAACTATCTCTGTATGTATCCATCTGTATTAGTCAGCCAAAGAGGTGCTGATGCAAAATACCAGAAATCTGTTGGCCTTTATAAAGTGTATTTATTTGAGGTAGAAGCTTACAGTTACCATGCCATAGGCGTAAGTTACTTCCTTCACCCAAGTCTATGGCCATATGTTGGAGCAAGATGGCTACCGATATCTGGGAGGGTTCAAGCTTCCTGAGTTCCTCTCTTCCCGGGGCTTGCTTGTCTCTGGGCTCAGCTCCTCTGCTAGCTCCACAAGGTCAGCTGTAGATTATGAGGCTCTCTAGGCGTTGCCTCTCTCCACAAGGCCAGCTGTAGACTATCAAGCAAACAGCTCGTCTGTTTTCCTGGGCCCTTCTCTCCTTCCTCACCACCAAGCTCCTCTGTGCGCTTACTTCCTTGGGCTCCAGCCTTAAAAATCCAACTCAAAACTCCAACGAGCTCCTCTGCCATGTAGTTTTATCTCTGAGTTCCCACCCACCAAGGGGCAGGGACTCAATGTCCTACTGATGTGGCCCAATCAAAGCCCTAATCATAATTTAATTACACCCAGAGGAACAGACCAGTTTACAAGCATAATCCAATATCTATTTTTGGAATTCATAAATAATGCCAAACTGCTACACCATCTATCTATCTTTCTCTGTATGTGTCCATCTAACTATATATCTATCTATTCATTTTCTGAGCACTTGAGTGTAGGCTGCATACAACATAATCCTTGAACAGTTAATATCACCATGTATATTTCCTAAGAACAGGATAATCACTCATGTTACAACTTTAAATGTAGTTGAGAAGTGGATGTGGCTCAAGCAGTTGGGCACCCACCTACCACACGGGAGGTCCCAGGTTCGTTTCCTGGTGCCTCCTAGAGAAGACAAACAAGACAGTGAGCTGATGCAATGGACTGGTGCGGCGAGCTGATGCAACAAGATGACACAATGGAGAGACACAAGGAGGAAACACAATGAGAGACACAACAAGTGGGAGTGGAAGTGATCAAGCCATTGGGTCTCTCCTTCCCATATGGGAGGTCCCAGGTTCAGTTCCCAGTGCCTCCTAAGAAGAAGACAAGCAAACAATGAACAGACACAGAGAGCAGACAGCACGCACAAACAACAAGAATGAAGAGAGAAAAAATAAAATAAATCTTGAAAAAAATGTAGTTAACAAGTTCAATAAATTTAACAATGATTTAAAATTTACAGTCTATATTCCAATTTTTTCATATGTTCTACTAATATCCTTTAAATCTTTTTCCTCCCTTTTAACATCTCATCCAGGATGATATATATATTTTTGAGTTATTTTTTTATTTTTAAAGAAGCTTTAGATTACATAAATGTTACATCAAAAATATAGGAATTCTCATATACCCCAAACCATCCCCCTCCCACAATTTCCCCCATTAACAACATCATTCATTAGTATGGTACATTTGCTACAATTGATGAACCAACATATTGAAGCTTTGCTACCAACTATAGACAATAGTTTACATTATAGTTCACACTTTGCACTGCACAATCTCATAGCTTTTGACAAAATTTACCATAGCCTGCATCCATCACTGCAATATAATGCAAGACAATTCCAACATCCCCAAAGGACCCCATGTTACACCTACTCTTCCCTCTCCCCACCCCCAATACCCCCGGTGGCTACTGCCTTTATATCAATGATACAAGTTCTTCCATTGTGAGAATAATCATAATCTACTTAAATCCATAGTTGCACTCCCCCCTCATGTCTGTTCACTCCTCAGTCTTGAGGATTTGGGGATGGTGATGCCCACTCTGCCTCTGATTGAGAGGGGCCAAGATCCCATGGGGCAGATGGATGGAACTGTCTTGCTTGCAGTTGTAGAAACTCTCTGTTTCTTGGGATGGGTGGTGTCCATCATCATCTTTTTGTTAGTTGTTCTTGGCAAGTCCAATGAACTGGAGAGTAGCTGCTGCAACTCTTACTAAGATTCGGAGCTCAACCAGCATATGAATAGACAAAGATTTATGTCTCTGGGACATATATTTAATGAATATAGTGCTAATTATAGGTTCAAATAAAAGGGGTAGAAGAGTCATGTGTAGGGAAATTGTGAGTCTGACTCTGTTACATTGGGGAGCATATATTCCAAAGTAAGGCCCACTGACAGGGTGCCAAATTCCTGAGATTTCCCTTCCTATAGTGTCTGACTGTCTCTAGAACCCTCAGGAGGCCTGTTGTTTGAAGCATTGTTTACTGTTGCAGTCAATGAGATCCTGTTGAGATAGGCATAAGCGTAACCTCTGGAATGACCTTCTGACTCACTTTGAAATCTCTTAGCCATAAAAACTCATTTGTATTTAATACTTTCTCCTTTTGGTCAAGATCTTTTTCCAAATGCATCACTAGTTGATGCTTGTTAATAATCCCTCAGTGCCAGGGAGGCTCAACCCCAGGAGTCATGTCCCACACTGGGGGGGAAGGTAGTGCATTTATATGCTGTGTTTGGCTTAGAGAGAGGCCACATTTGGGCAAGAAGCAGGCTTTCAGGAGGTAACTCCTAGGCAATATATAATATGCTGTTTCATTTTCTCGAGAAAATGTTCATAAGTACAAAATCAATATCAAGGGCCTAGCATAATGGTCTGTCCTCCTTCACTAGGCACTGCCCATGTACTCAGGGGATTCTTACTGCTCTATTGGAGAATGTAGCAGGACTTTTTGGTTATTGTGTGGGTCTCCACCCATTGAGACAATGTCCTATGACCACTTGACCATATTCATATGCCATAGAGGCATGCCCCAGATGCACCCCACATACACAACCCCATCACCGACACCCTGAACCCTTTTACTTCTTCAATTTATCAATGTGGTTCATTACACTAGTTGATTTTCTTGTGTTGAGCCACCCTTGCATACCTGGGATAAAGCCCACTTGATCATGGTGTATAATTCTTTGCATGTGCTTTTGGATTCTGTTTGCAAGTACTTTGTTGAGGATTTTTGTATCTACATTCATTAGAGATATTGGACTGTAATTTTCTTTTTCTGTAGTATCTTTATCTGGTTTTGGTGTTAGGATGATATTGGCTTCATAGAATGAGTTTGATAGCACTTTTTCCTGTTCAATTTTTCAGAAGATCTTGAGCAAGATTGGTATTAGATAGTCTTTGAATGATTAATAAAATTCACCTGTGAAGCCATCTGGTCATGGGCTTTTCATCTTAGGGAGGTTTTTGATGACTGCTTCAATCTCTTCATTTATGATTGGTTTGTGAGGTCTTCTATTTCTTCTAGGGTCAGTGAAGGTGGTTTGTGTATTTCTAGGAATTTGTCCATCTTCTCTGCATTGTCTAGTTTTTTTTTTTGGCATACTGTTGTTCATAGTAGGCTCTTATGATCTCTCATTTCTGTGAGGTCAGTGGTAATGTCCCCCCCTCTCATTTCTGATTTTATTCATTTGCATATTCTCTCTGTTTTTCTTAGTCAGTCTAGCTAAGGAGTTGTCGATTTTGTTGATATTCTCAAAGAACCAACTTTTGGTTTTGTTGATTCTCTCTATTGTGTTTTGTTGCTGTTGTTGTTTGTTTTTTTTTTTTTTAGCAGGAGGTCCCAGGGATTGAACCAAGGTCCCTCCATATGGGAGACAGACGCCCAACCATTTGAGCCACATCCGTCCCCTCTATTGTGTTTTTTGTTCTCATTTTCATTTATTTCTCCTCTGATCTTCACTATTTCTTTCCTTCAGCTTAGTTTGGGATTAGTTTGCTGTTCTTTTTCTAGTTCCTCCAGATGTGCAGTTAGATCTTCAATCTTAGCTTTTTCTTCTTTTTTAATGTAAGCATTGAAGGCTATAAATTTTCCTCTCAGCACTGCCTTTACCATGTCCTAAAGATTTTGATATGTTGTATTCTCATTTTCACTTGTCTCCAGATATTTTCTGAATTCTCTTGCAATTTCTTCTTGTCTCATTGATTATTTAAGAGTGTATCATTTAATCTCCATATATTTATGAATTTTCCCTTTTTCTGTCCATTATTGGTTTCCAGCTTCATTCCATTATAATCAGAGACAGTGTTTTGCATAATTTCAATCTTTTTATATTGTTTGAGACTTGTGACCCAACATATGTTCTGTTCTGGAGAAGGATCCATTAGTACTTGAAAAGAATGTATATCCTGCTGTTTGGGGTGCAAGGCTTTATAGATGTCTTTTAGGTCTAGTTCATTTATCATATTATTCAAATTCTCTCTTTCTTTATCCTCTGTCCAGATGTTCTACCCAATACTGAGAGTGGTGTATTGAAGTCTCCAACTATTATTGTAGAAACATCTATTTCTCCCTTCATTTTGCCAGTGTGTACTTCATGTATCTTGGAGCACTCACATTAGGTGCATAAATATTTAATATAGTTATTTCTTCTTGTTGAATATCCCCTGTTATTAATATATAATGACCTTTTTCATCCCTGATAACTGTTTTGCATTTGAAATCTATTTTGTCCAATATTAACATTGCTACTCCAGCTCTTTTTTGGCTACTATTTGCATGGAATACCTTTGTCCAACATTTCACTTTTAACCTAGTTCTGTCCTTACATCTGAGATGAGTCTCTTGTAGACAACATATCAACAGCTCATATTTTTTTATCCATTCTATCAGTCTATATCTTTTGATTGAGGAGTTCAATCCATTAACATGCAATGTTATTACTGTAAAGGTATTACTTACTTCATTAATTTTGTCCTTTGACTCTCTGCTGTCATATTGTTCTATTGCCTGTCTTCTTACCCTTTATTTTACCCTTCCTAATAACCTTCATTTCTAAACTCTTCTCCAAATCTCTCGCCTTTGTTCTTTTTACTTTCAGGTTGTACACTCTCTTTAGTATCTTTGGTAGTTCTGGTCTTTTAGTAACATATTCTATCGGTTTTTGTTTGTCTGTGAAGACTGAACTTATCCTCAATTTTGAAGGATAGTTTTCCTGGATACAAGATTCTTGGCTGGAAGTTTTTCTTTTTCAGTTCCTTAAATACATCATACCACTTTCTTCTCACCTCCATGGTTTCTGATGAGAGATCAACACTTAATTTTATCGAGTTTCCCTTATATATGATGCTTTGCTTTTCTCTTACTGCTTTCAGAATACTCTCTTTATCTTTAATATTTGTCATTCTAATAGTAGGTTTCTCAGGGTAGGTCTATTAGGGTTTATTTTGTTTGGAGTGCTTGTCCTTCTTGGATATTGATTTTATGTCCTTCATAAGGGTTGGGAAGTTTTCAGTCTTCATTTCTTCAAATATTCTTTCTGCCCCTTTTCCATTCTCTCCTCCTTCTGGGACACTAACAATGTGAACGTTTGTGTGTTTCGCATTATAATTCAGTTCTTTGAGACTCTGTTCCATTTTTTCCATTCTCTTCTCTTTCTGTTCTTGTCTTTTCCAGTTCAGATGTTCTGTCTTTGAAATCACTAATTCTGTCTTCAAGCATTTCAAATCTGCTCTTATGTGCCTCCAATATATTTTTTATCTCATCTATTGTGCCTTCATTCCCTTAAGGTCTTTTACTTTGCTTTGCAGGCTTTCAAATTGTTCTTTATGTTTGCCCAGTATCCTCTTAATATCCTTTATTTCTTTAGTCATATTTCCTTTAACTTCTTTGACGTGATTCAGTATGGCTTGAAATTTTTTGGTGACGTCTAGGCATCTGATTGTGTTGGTGAATTTACTCTTACAGTCAATTTCTCTCCTTTGCCTAGTGTTTTTTTTTTTTTGTTTGTTTGTTTGTTTTGTTTTGTTTTCACAGTTCTTCTTTGATTTTTGCTTCAACTTATTCTAAATCTTTATGATTGCCCTTCTTAAACTATCAAAGAAGCACCAGGGACCCACTAGTGAGGCATGGAGCAGTTTCAAAAGTGCCTGGATATGAGAGACTCCAAAAAACTTTTTTTTTTTTTTATTGTAGTTTCCCAGCCTTCCAGCAGATGACTTGCTTTGGCATACCTTTCCAGGAAAGTGTCTCTTTCCACCTCCACTCACTAGTGATTGTGGTCTGGCCAGAGCCAGATTCAAAATGGGCTCCACTGGCCAAACTCATGAAGAGAAACCACTTTCCACCCTCTCCACACCCACCTTCTTCTCAAGGAGGAAGATGTCTGTTCCCCTATCAGTTGGTCACAGTGAATCTAGGGTTTTACCCAGACTCTTTGCCTTGAGGGTGGGGGATGGGTGTTATTCCCAGCCATAGGGGCTTGCAATCCACAGTTTTCACTTCAGCCTCTTTGTCTTTTCATCCATTTCCCTCCTGGATTATGTGTAACACTCTCCTGGCCTGCAGACACCCAAAGCAGCTCCCTCATACACCTTCTTACCCTTCCTCCATTGTTTCTGTAAGAGAGTTGAGCCCTGCTGCCCAACTCTGATATCATCTTCCCAGAAGTCCTCAGAAAAAGTACATTTTAATTGAACACATAGAAACCACAGAGTTAGAATTCCATTTTACTTCACCTCTCATTGTGCCTGGAACAGATACACATAACATGTCAAGAGAAGATTTTTATCACATCATTTTAACAATTTTAACAACTCAAAGGGGGATGACATTATTCTTAGAAATATTAAGTCCATCTGTGGGGTATGAAATAGGCTAATAGATGTACCATAAAACAATATCTACCCACAAGCATGGAAATCCATGGCCGGCTCATGGTTTTACAGTATGAGTTACACTGCCCATTGGAAGCATCCAAACAGCTTTCAAAGACAAAAAGAGACTCTATAACTTGAGCAATATATTAGTTGTGATCCAAGAAAAGATTTCAGTGGTCTGATATTAGGATTTTTGGGTCATAAAAAGAGCCACCAAAAAAATATAGACCTTGCTCTCTGGATGGGGAGTCCATTGGAGTTCTATGTATTGTTTCTGTATTATTTTTGCAATTTTCTTTAAGTTTTAAATTATTTCAAAATAAACATTTTTAAAAGATATAGGAAGCCATATATTTGTAAAGTCTGAATATATTTTAATTATGATTTTTAATAAAATTCTTAAATTAATAATACTATTTTAAGACAGAGTACACAAGTAATAACCCAAGATCATAAAACAAATCAATGTGAAAAAGAATTAATTTATAAAAATAAAAATGACGACCAACTTTTCAGACACTAGAATACATGTTCTTAACTATAGTGATATCTGAATGATTTCTATTGCTCTCAAAATGAGGATTTTTCATACATAACTAAAAAAGAATACTTGCATCCAAAATCAATAAATCCGTTATATTAATTCTTCCATATCTCCTGTTATTCATGTACCCTCACAAATGATTTGTACTTCCAGTTGAAACAAAACAATTCTACAGAGACTGACAATGCACTATAATTACATATTGCATTAGGTTTAACTGAGCTATCAGAATTTTCTTCAAGGCAATTGATATGCCATTTCTTGAGACCAGCTTTGCAAAGAAAATCCCATTTATTGGGAAAACTATTATTTTGCTAAAAAGAGTGAGAAATCTTGTTTCAAAAGAGATATACTAGACAATCAGAATTATGTAATGAGCTTAGCCACTTGTCTACCCAGTTGTTATGAAGAAATTTCTCCCTCACTTTTTCTCCCTCCTCCGAGAGAGCCCACTTCGAGAAGGCTTACTATGATTGGGGAGATAAACATCCATGACAGCAGCAGCCCCCTACAGGGACCCTACCTAGTAGGCATCAAGTCGTATGGTCTCTGCTACCAAATTATAGTGAACACTAGATTCACACAGCAGCAGAGATACAGTTTTAGAGATGTCATTCCAACAAGAGCCATGTTAACCTGTTGGATCCCGGGATGCTTGCAGTGAAATTGGTTGTCCTCTAAATGGTTTCTTATAAAAATGTAATTGCTTTGTTCAAGGTTCAGAAAGGCATGGTAGGGAGAGCATGATTTCCATCTCCTACTGATGCCACGGATTCCAACTAGCAAGTAAAGTTATCTTCTTTTATCTCAATGCCAGATAGATTTTCCTTCCTTGGCTTCCCAACAAAATTCACTTATTATAATTATCTACTGAGCTGGCAGTGGCCACTACCAAAAACTTTATAAATGTTCCAGTGAAACCCTATTGAGCTGTCACTTATGTCAAGCTGGGCAGGTAACTCTCCCCCTCACTGCTGCGGTGCCATTTCACTCACGGAGGCAAGGACACATGTGATACATAAGCACAGTGGGAAAGTAACTGCAGTGGGACCTAGCATATGGCAAAGCCCACATGAAATTCCCCTTTGGCATATTTCATGAAACATAAGTTGACATTTCAAACCTAAGGAAAGAGAGAATTTTACACTGACTATTGTGCAAAGAAGAGTGCTGGGTAGTTGCCCACATAAGTGTTATTTGTGACATATAATTTAATTATTCTAAAGTACTATTAGTCATGTGAAATTCATGCAACTTAAATATTTTTCTTGAGAATACACTCAACACCTAGAGTGCCATCTGTAACAATAGTGTTTCCAATAACATTTGTTCCCTCATTCTGCCTGAATTTATCCATGTTCCCATCATTATTCTTTTTTTAAAATCTTATTGAAGAAGTGGGACGTAATCATAAGCCCATATATATTGAAAAATGCATGGTTTCCAACATGATAATTTTATGACATTCATTAATTTCAAATAGAGGATAATGTGGGAAATCCTTAAATCCATTTATACACACGCAAAATTTGTTCTTCAGGACATTGAAAATGAGCAAATTTCACATACCTCATTCAAACCCTGGAGTTTTGTATATTTAAACTGCCTTAAGGAATTAAACTATTGAAATCCAGGCTTCTCTTGAAATACTTTTACTTCAATTCAGATTTTACCTATGCACGACAGTTTTACATTAAACCAAAAATTTTAAAATCTTATAATAATAGCATATCATTTACACTTTACAAATTGACATGTTCTTCTTTAATTCGATTCTTGTACAGGGTTCTCTAGATATAGATCAGGAAACCAAATCTCAGGTGGGTTAAGTGACTTGTTCAAAGGCACACAACTAGTAACAAGAGGAACCTGAACAAACTCTTGTGCCTTTTAGGTGTAGTTGGTAACTTGGTTTTTGTTACCCCTCTCCCCAAGTGTCTTACTTGAGCTCTCATTCATTTTTGTATTAACCACATTTTCTAGCTTCTGTAAATCGATGCTTTAACATCTGTCAGCATCCCCCAAGCCCCACCTATACGTTACTCCTAGATAATTCCACCCTTAGGTCCAAGGTTGCCACTTTCAAACACAGCCAGCAAAATCACTCACTGGTGTGCACCCTTGCACACAGCCCACAGAAACCACAATAAAGACACTTCCTCAGTCCCAGGTGCTCTCTCCGCCTCAGGGCTGGGGACCAATCTTGATATTTTCCCCCATGGCCCTGCATAGGTGCTGCCCTCTCCCCCAGGGAACTGTAGGTAAAAATAGGTCTTTCAAAGTCTTCCAGTCTCTCTTTCTTTTGATCTGTGTGTGGACTTCACGTAAGATAATATAAACAAAACAACCTTTTTTTTTTTTTTTTTTTCAGATACGTTAGAAAGGCAAATCGGTTTAACACCCTCTCCCCACACATATTCTCTTCTGGATTTCCCAACTGATGAGTCAGTGGTTAGAACTGATGTATAGATAATGCAGTGCAGAGATCTGTCCTGGAGTAAAGGATACAGATAGAGATGGAGGCAGAAGAAAGAGCACCACAAAAGCCTGGTCTCCTAGGAGCACTCCTAAGCCCTCAGGTGGAGGTTATAAAGGCAGAAGCCAAATGCCAATGAGCTGCAGCCCTGCTGTGCACGCTGGAAAAATGGCCTGTCAGGATAGAGGTGGCAGTGAGCTGTGGTCAGCAGAGCAGGTCCAAACCAGACCAGCGCCCCCTAAAGAAGGCTCCAAGGAGCAAGGGATAGCACCAGGATTTTCTCTACCAACAAAAGATCCTGGAAGTTAGCTGAAAGAAGTTGATTTGCAAATTGGCAGGCCCAGTGGTCTTCCGGTTGCCATGAAGGGATGTTAGAGTAGGATACAGGTAGCGGTTCTTGTGACTGGGAAAACAGCGGGAACCACTACTTTTCCGTAGATGCCACCTCAGTGGGCTGACTACGCCCCTGCCCAAATGCATAAATGGAGGATGTGAGCACATACCACGTGGACTAATACCAAGAGCCAGATAACCTCCCTGTCACCCTGATGCCACTTTTATATCCCAGAACTAATTCCAAGAGAAAAAAGGGAGGAGGGGGGGAGAGAAAATCCTGGCCTGACAGAGTATATCAGTAACTAATTTTTGATTGTTAGTTTTTTAACTTTTAAAACATTGTATTTCCTAAGGTTCTGGCAATAACTTTATGTAACAAGACACAGCATAACAGGCCTGCCTCTCAACTTGTTTATGGCAAGTCTCAGGTTCAATACAAAGCTATTTAAAATGTATATATCAGGGAACCGGCTGTGGCTCAATCAGTAGGGCTCCCGTTTACCATATGGGATGCCCTGGGTTCGGTTCCCGGGGCCTCCTGGTGAAGGCAAGCCCGCCTGCATGGCGTGGTTAGCTGACCCAGAGAGCTCGAGCAGCAAGGGGGGGATAAATGAATAAATAAATAAAATCTTTAATAAAAATAAAAAAAAATAAAATAAAATGTATATATCAAAACCTGCTTTTTACATGCTAAATATCTCTGCAACTATGCCAGTAAACACAGTAATGAAACTAAGAGAGCAAGAGTAAGGAGTTACCAAAACTTAATATTGCAGCCTAAACAAAGTTCATACAAAAAAATCTTAACTATACTGGTTGCATAAAATCTTTCTGACTAGTTAAAGCTTAACGGTATAAAATATGCATTTTAGTACCTTTTAACTATCTAGTTCAAAAACTACCTCTCCAAAGCTAAAGTGTAGTCAAAATTAATTCACATGATATAACACATTGTAATGCTAAAAAAAATATTCAGAATTATTGAAGTGGAGGTAAATTCCAGAGCTTTGGGGCCTTTCATTCAAGGCAGCATGTGGCAGAGTCCAAGGATGTCACTAAGCTCAGTAAAGGCTGAGATGCAGGTATCCAGCTCTGCCCTCCCCAGGAAGCACGGCTGTCGCATGCACAAAAACAGGATGTGCGAGGATCAAGGCACACTATTCTGCTAGCTAAAGAAATAGCAAACCCCCACCCACCCACCCACCCTAAAAGTTCCTTCCCCAAGTATATAAAAAGTAGACAAGGGGGGGGAATTAAAATACACATATCCACAGTCAGGGTTTTGGAATATCAATGTAATCCCTCCTTCAAAAATGCTAATTAAAGCTGTCTGGATATTTCTGATGACATCTTAAAGATGTATTCAGATTCAATTTCTGTTGATTTATAATTAGGTAATTTTGTAAAAAATATTCTCTTTATCCCCAAATATCTGAACCACTAGTACATCTACAGTGTATTATCTCCCAGAGCTATTATGCACTGAAAGAAGGTGGGGGGGAGGATGTTCAAGCAGCAGGCAACAATTATGGCCCTTTCACACAGTGGCATCTGGGTGGCTACTGGAAAGTCCAGGAATAATTTTAATGTTATGGAGAATCAGGACTTGAACTAGCAGCCTTCTTTTTCTTCTTCCTACTATGTTTCTTATGCTTCTTTTTCATTTCTTTTCTTTTCTTTTTTTTTTTTTTTTTCTGTTGCTTTTTCTCATTCTTCACTGCTTTTCTTCTTTTTTGCTCATACCTCCTCAATATAATCTGAATCTGACAAGGACTTAGATGATAAAGGTTTATCTTCAGGATACATCTTTTTTTTTTTTTTTTCTGCTGAGTCCTTTATTGTCCTTTTCTTTCTCAGTTGAATCTTTTGACTTCTTTTTCTTTTTTAAACTATCCTTATGTCTGATACGGTTTCTGACGTGGAACTTCCCCATGATTTTTGTGAATGGTTCTTCTTTTACTTTCTCCTTTTTCCTTGTTTCTTATCCTCATCTTCAGAATCTGAAGAACTGCTGGAAGAATGAGAGTTTGATGAAGAAGATGAATACCTACCAGATTTCTTTTCTTCTTTCTCTTTTTTTTTTTTTGCATGAACTCTCACTTCCATTTAATAATTTCTCCCTGTGTTTTCTTTCTTCCAGTTCTCATGCATTTTTTCTTCAAATTCAGCTAATGCCTTGTAGCCTTTCTTTTTCTTTCCTTGTTGCTCTTTCACTTCTTCCCAGGTGAGCCATGGTCATTCAGATAATCTTGTATTGTTGGCCCTGACGACTGGATAGAACCCCTTGATCTGACCATTGCTATCGAGTTCATATGGCCACTGGATTGTCTCGCTTTCCCAAGGTGCCTGACAGCTCTCAGAGCACATGGTCAGACGCCAAGGGAGACCACGCAAGAGAGGCAGCCCACCTGGGCCCACTGCAGATCCTTCTGTCTGTTTGTTTGTTCAAAATAGAGAATAAAGTTGAGTTATAGATGAATAAAGTTTGCAGAAGGACACTTAAAACCCCTTACTACATGGCCTAAAATTTTGTAATACATGGTGTTTTAGTATCCTAGGCTGCTCAAGCAATGGATTGGCTTAAACCCTGGGAATTTATTAGCTCATGGTTCTTGTTTTTGTTTTTTTAAAACAATTTATTGAAGTATATCATTCATACATGAACATACATAAACTATAAGTGTTCAGTGAACATCATGAACTTACAAAATAAACATGCATAACATCAAACAGGGCTCCCACACATCGCCCCCCACACACACACATAAACATTGTTGTGAAACATTTGTTAACAAATCATGAAAGAGCATCATCAAAGTATTGCTACCAACAATAGTCCGTATCTTCCTCCCCTATACATTTTTTTAAGGATTTATTTATTTATTTATTTACTTTTATCCATTTTGCCTCCCCCCCCCATTTTTGCTGTCTTTGTGTCCATTTGCTGGACAACTCTGTGTCCGTTTCCTGCCTTCTCTTCTCATCCTCCTGTCTTCACTGGGATTCGATCCTTGGAACCTCCGATGTGGGAGAGAGGCGTCCTACCATTTGCGCCACCTTAGTTCCTGGTTTTTTGGTGCATCTCTTGTATCACTCTCCTTTTAGGTCATCATGTTGCTGCGTGGCTCACGGGGCCCGGCAGCGCACCCGCACATGGGGCCTGGTGGTCTACATGCCTTCTATGTTTTTCTTTTTTTTATTTTTACCGGGAGGTCCCGGGGATTGAACCCAGGTCCCTCCATATGGGAGACGGATGCCCAACCACCCCAGCCACATCTGTCCCCCTGCTATATCTCTTAAGTTTGACCAAAGATACCCAAAGTCACAGTCTTTTCCCATACAGGCTGGTCATATAATAAATCAGGCTTAGTTCATCACCAGCATTCTAAAAACCAGACCTAGGGAGAAAAACCATGTCTGGGGACACATGCATGGTTTCTAATATAGCGAATGTTTACTCTACCCTGATTATCACAAAATCAGGACAGCGAGAATATTCACATAGCTCATGGTTTTGAGGCTAAGAGAAAGTCCAAATCAAGGAGCCATCAAGATGATGCTTTCTTCCTTAAGACTAGGGTTCTGCAGCTGGCTGCCAGCATTCCTTGGTCCTTAGTGGCTCCATCACATGACAATGCACATATCGACCTATCCTGGCCTCTCAGTTCTCTTCCAGGTTCCCCTGAATTGCTTCTTGCTTCATTTGGCTTTTTTTCTCTCTGTCTGAATTTCATTCTCTTTTATAATAGAATTATAGACCCATCCAATAATAGAATTAAGACCCATCCTCAACTGAAGTAACCTCATTAAAGGGCCTACTTACAAAGGATTCACACCCCCAGGAAATAATTAAATTTAAGGACATGTTTTAAGAAGATGATAATAGACAAAGCCCATGCCAAGGAACAGAAAGTGTCTACAACTGCAAGCAAGATAGTTCCATCCATCTGCCTCATGGGATCTAAGCCCCCTTTCAATTAGAAACAGAGTGGGCATCACCATACCAAAATCCTCAAGACTGGAGAATGAACAGTGGACTAAAGTAGACTTACTATTATTCTTTTATACACTTATTTTTATTCTAGCAATGGAAGAACTTGTGTCGATATAAAAGCAGTGGCACCAGATGTTCTGAGGGGAGGAAGAGGGAAGAATAGGTATAACAGGGAGACATTTTTGGGACATTGGAATGACATTACATGACATTACATGACATTGCAATGACAGATACATGCCATTATACATTTTGTCAAAACCTATAAAATCGTGCAGGGCAGAGTGTAAACTGTAATGTAAACTATATTCCATGGTTAGTAGCAATGCTTCAATATGTTTTCATCAATTGTAACAAAGATACCACACTAATGAAAGATGTTGTTACTGTGGGAAAGTGTGGGAAGGGGAAGGGATGGGGAAAATGAGAATCCCCTATATTTTTGATGTAACATTTGTGTGAGCATGTTTTTTCTAGGGTCCATATAACTCCAAACCATCATACATGGTAAAAAGAATTGCCATACATGGTAATTTCTCAAAAATGCAGTGGGGGGGGTAGTTGGAGTGACAGGTCTTCCTCTGAGTTTAAAATAAAGGCATTCCATCAGAATATGAGGGATTATAATGTCTATTTATTAAAGGAACAGTAACCCTTTAGGATTAGTTTATATAATATCCCATTTCCCCATTTGTTGACCCCAATCAGAATTTTTTGATAAAAAAAACAACTCTCTTCTACAAACCAGATTTCAGGCAGTACCTCGTTTCACACTTCTAAGTCAAGTGAAACTCTTTCTTGTTCTTCAAGCCTGCTGGTGAAGAAGATCAGTGTTCTAGGGTTGGAATGGGACAGCAGGGAGAGATGCTCGTCACCCCAATATTGCAACATGCCTCCCAGGCCTTGCAAAATAATATATATCTTTTAAACCCAGAGGTTGGTTAGAGGTTTGGAGAAATATAACTCACCCATAGATAATAGAATATGAAATATGACAGTGAAACATAAGTCACAGTTCTTTATTTTTTCCTGCCAAAGTGTAAACTGTATAGATATTTTTATCAAGAGAAAACAAAAAACTGGAGTCAACCCACGACTGCCATCTCGTGGACGTATCCAGCACCACCAGGCCAGAATCTTGTCCCTCAGGTGTTTTTTAAAATGCCTCCGAAGATTCCTCAGGCACTCCTTCCATTATTTAATAATCTTTGCTGCAAATAAGCTCTGCCTCAGAGCTGACCTAAATCCCCTGAGTTATCTCCCATAGATACAAGGAAGGACTGCAGTCATTTATTGAGCTGTAATGCTTTGCACACTCAGTCAAGTTATCAAATCATGCCTGACTACTTTTCCAGGTTAAAAAGTTCCACTTTATCTGACATTTCCACCAAATTTCCATGTTCCAGTTCTTCTTGAGTTTCCAAACTTCTTAAAACTTGGTCTGCTGTGATGTGTGCTTTGGGGTGATTTCTGTATTTGCTTATCTCCTTCATGTGCCATTTTTAAGACGTTTGGTCCATTTCTGTCTTCTTTGAGGAACATCCCTAAGACTTTTTTGCAGGGTCAATACTGTACCTGAGGGAAGCGGCTGTGGCTCAATCAGTAGGGCTCCCGTTTACCATATGGGAGGCCCCGGGCTCGGTTCCCGGGGCCTCCTGGTGAGGGCAAGCCCCCCCACATGGCGTGGTTAGCTGACCCAGCGAGCACAAGCAGCAAGGGGGGGATAAATGAATAAATAAATAAAATCTTTAAAAAAAAAAAAAATACTGTACCTGAGGACTATATTTTAGCTTCAGTCATTCCTGACATAATTCCCAGAGTCCTAGAGAACCCCTTATATCCCAGCACCTCTGGCCAGTTGCCAAGGGAACCAAATCATAACATGGACCCTCCAGAATATCATATCTTTCTCTCTCTCCTCCTCTCTCTCTCTCTCTGTCTCTCTCACACACATATGCACATATATGTACATACACACACATACATATACACACATACATACTGTTATATTTACCAAATAAATACATTATAAAATAATTTCAAACCTTCAAAATATTAAGCAGTTTCTACTTTTCTTGACTATCATATTCTATAATCTTGAGTTTCTAATAATATTTTACGACAAGATTTGTGAAAAAATGCTTTCTCTCCTTTGCACACATCCTCCATATCTGGTCAGTAAGTAAAATTTGTCAGCCTTTCTTTCAAAACAAATAGAATATGAGTGATATACATCAATAAGTTGAAAGAAAGAAAGAAAGAAAGAAAAGAAAGAAAGAAAGAAAGAAAGAAAGAAAGAAAGAAAGAAAGAAAGAAAGAAAGAAAGAAAGAAAGAAAGAAAGAAAGAAAGAAAGAAAGAAAGAAAGAAAGGAGAGAAAGAAACTGACCATTTCTCACCACTCCCACTACTCAGTTGAGTCCAAGCGAACATCACATCTTGCTTAGATTATTTCCATAGCCTTCAAACAGATATCCCTGATTCTACCCATGCCTACCTGCAGTTTATTCCCAACACAGCAACAAGAGTGAACCTTCTAAAACACAGGTCAGCTTATCTGTTTCCCTTACTCAAAACCATCTCACAGCTCCTATCTCTCAAAATAAATGTGCATGTCTTTGCCATGCTCTCTGAGCTCATCTTCTACACTCCTTCCCTGGTTTACTCTGACCTAGCCACACTGGCCTCCCTGCTGCTCCTCACACACATGAGCCCTTAGAACCAGAGAAATTAAATCTGCTCCTGCCTCAGGGCCTTTGCTCTTGCTGTTCCCTCTGTGTGGAATGCTCTTCTTTCCAATATCCTCATGGCTCACTTTCTCACTGCTTTCAGGCCTTTTCTCAAAAGCCACCTTTCAGTGAGGTCTTATTTGGAAATCCTACATAAAATGCCATTCTTTCTCCCATTCAATATCCTCCTTCCTTGCTTTATTTTTACCTCTTAGCATTTGTGATGGCAAATTTCACGTGTCAACTTGGGCAAAGGTTGTGGTATCCAGCACTGACCTTTTTGTTACTGTGAAGATATTTCATAAATGAGTTTTCATCTGTAGTGAGTTGATGGCATCTGTGTTAGTCAGCCAAAGGGGTGCTGATGCAAAGTACCCGAACTCTGTTGGCTTTTATAAAGGGTACTTATATGGGGTAGAAGCTTATAGTCACAAGGCCCTAAAGAGTCCAACTCAAGGTACCATAAGAGGTACTTTCTCACCCAAAGTCTGTTGCCATGTGTTGATGCAAGATGGTGGGTGATGTCTGCAAAGGTTCAACCTTCCTCTTTCCTCTTAAGGCTCTGTGGTCCCAGCTTCTTCCAATCTCAGCTGCAGGCTGGCTCACCTCTCTTCCTCTGGGGCTTGTTTCTTTCCAGGCTCAGCTGCTCTGTTCTCTTCACAAGGTCAGCTGTAAACTACCAGGCTCATCTCTCTCTCTCTTCCCAGGGCCGCAAGATCCTCTGTTTATCTTTTCTGTGTATATCTACTTCTGTGTGGAAGTCTGTTTTATCCACCAAAGGGGTGGGGATTCAACACTGAGTTGCACTTTAATGATGTGGTTGAATCAAAGCCCTAATTTTCACATAATTTAATCAGATGTCTCAGCTGAATCTAATGCAATCAAAGGGTATCATGCCCAGAAGAACAGACCAGTTTACACGTATCTTTTTTCAAATTCATAAATAATATCAAACTGCTACAGCATCTATGGCTGGCTGCATTTATAATCAACATAGAGTGCCCTCAACAATGAGGTGAGTCTCCTCAGCCGATCATTGGAGGTCTTAAAGCCAGACTGAGGACTTCAGAAGTCAAAAAGATAAAGCCCTGCCTTTACTTCTCCTGGGAAACTCAACTTCACCTTCATCAGAATGTGTGTGTGTAGCTTCTGTTTCTCTGGAGAGCCCTAATAAGATTCATAACCTACCAGCAAATATTTTACTTTTTTCTTATTTATTGTCTGTTTTAGTTTTCTTTTGCTGTCTTAACAAATTACCACAAACTTAGCAGCATAAAATAATGAAAATTTATCTCACAGTTCTGTAGATCAAAAGCTCAGTGGATTTGACTGGTTTCTCTGCTCCAGTTATTATGAGGTCAGCTGGGCTCTTGTTGGGAGACTCTGGGAGGAATATGTGTCAAAGCTCATTTGGTTGCTGGCAGAATTCCGTTCCATTTGGTTATAGGACCAAGGCCCCCATTTCCTTGCTGGATACAATCCAAGAGTTCTTCTCAGCTTCAAGAAACTGCCCATGTTCATTGGCTCAGCCCCCCTTCCTCCATTTTCAAAAGCAGCAATGGTAGGTTGCATCCTTCTGTCTTTCAAATCTCTTTGACCTCTCCTTGGACTTCACTCTCCTGCAATTTCTCTTCCACTTCATAACTCTGACTACAGATGGAGAAATTCCTCTGCTTTTAAGGGCTTAATTGATTAGATTCAGCCCACCTGTGATTATGCAAGATAATCTCATTTTCAGGTCCTTAACCTTTATTATATCTGCTAAGTCTCTTCACAAATTAGTGTTTGATTGAACAATCAGGAGATAGGAATCTTGAGGGATAACTTTAGAATTCTGTCTACTATATTGTCCAACTAACCCACTAGGATGTAAGCCTGTCATGGGCAAGAATCTTTCACTTTTGTGAAGTGCCGAATCTCCAGCACCTATAAACAGTGCTTGAGACAAAGTAGGCAATCAATAACTATATGTTGGATAAACGTATCAAATCCGGGGGTTCTGAACTCAGCAAAATGATACATTAAAAAACACTTAGTAGATATGCACAAACACTTTTTTTCTGGGAATTGAGTCCAAAGCTCTCATCAAATTCTCCAAATGACTAACTCTCCCAGTTTACCTGGGAGAGTTCTAGTTTTGCCTCTTCTCATCACTTTCCATCTTACAAATGTTCAGGTTTGGATGTAAATTATATGGTAATTCTCAAAGATGTTATGTTCTATAAAAGTTCAAACTCCCTGACCTTTCCACACTTTTATGCAGAACCATATTTAAACTTCCACAAAGAGAAGTCTACCTTGTTTTCATAAAATATACATGGTCTCCCTTGTAAACAAATCCAGGGGACTTCTACAATTAAAGCAAGGATCAAGAAGTAGACCCCACTCCTCAAAACCTATTGATATCATGCCAAAAATTCCCTGCTTCCTCCAATGAAATATAAGAAATAGCAGTAGATATGAAAACAAATATGAGACACTGAGAATTTGGCCACACTTCCTTAAATGTGATAGTGTCCATCTGTTCAATGAGGTAACAAAGTATTTTGTGTGTCCAATCATTTCTTAGGAATATTTGCACTAGAGAATTCTTGGGTTTGAAGATATTTATTATAATAATAATAAGACCTCAATCATTTTAACTGTGTTCATGTCTTGTAAATAATATGACTGATAAGAAAATGCTGAATAATTGTATAACTTTAGTTTAAAGCTGAGTACATAAAAAATGTTTTAGTTTTCCAAAAGTCTTTTCTTCATTCTAATACAATTGAATATTGCAGAAAATTAACTTGATTGGGAAATCTAATAGGTATTTCTGTGTACTGGTTTTTCTTGTCTTCTTTGTCTTCTATAAAATATTTGGGTTTTATTCACTTTCTCTTGGAGCAAGGAATTTGATGATGGCTTTACTGCCTAATCACCAACCCATCTGCAAATTTATTAAGGGCCAAAAGATGGCCTCTTTTGAGAAAATTGACTACCTGTCTAAATGATTAAGGAGTTAAGGGACTTTGGATAGCTTTATAAATCTACCCCCTACTCCATAAAAAGTGCTTCATTTTCAAGACATTTTTTTTCACTTCTATTAAATACTAATAGTTTTGCTCAGCCCCTCAAAGCAAGAAATCTGTGTATGTATTATGCTTTATCTGTAAAAATGCATCTGCTGAGATCCTAAAGTCAATGTCAAATTATGTTCACAGAGCAAGATGCCACAGGAAGAATTCAGGATGAAGTTCTTCACTTCATTTCAAGCACATGATTTCCATAAGAACCCCTTTTCTTCTTGGCCTTATTACCCCCTGACGGTTTTATTTTTACCAATATGTGCTTTCAGACACCTTTCCTCCCTTGCTGAATCTTTTGCAGTTCAGTTATTTTTCAAGGCTTTGCCTATGAGAGAGAGCAGACTGTGTGTTCATGGTCAGAATCAATCCACTTTCTACATCAGAGATCCCAGGTGAGCAAGTGCCCATTTTTGGTGCTCTAAGGACACACCCTTAAAAGCCTCTAGCTACAACTGATCTAACTCTGAGCTTGAGACAACAAACAATTTTTGCTAATTAATTAATTAATTAATTTAACAATCTTCCCAATCCTGAACGGGGTAAATCCACACATGGTCAATACTGCTTTGCAATCTTCTAATATACAGTATTTAGTACCAGGTCTAGAGGTCGCTGAAGGTGACCTGAGCAGCTTTAAAACACAAAGAAACTGACAAAGAATAGATCAGAAGGTTTTTATCTGTGCCTCAATACATCTTTTTCAAGAAGCTACTGTTGAAGGTATAATAACATTACAGGCAGAAGCAAAACGCTGTCATTCTGGTAAACTGTAGGCAGTGTCTCTCCTACAAGATGAATCACTGTTAGATAAATTCAACAGGAATGCACAGCATGAAACTGGCCCAACCCAGCTCTCGACTTCTTTCCTTTTCTCCACTCCATACCTACCTTTTAAAAATTAACTTACTTATTAAAAGCCTCTGACTAGTCCTTAAATTGGAAGGAAAAGTGGATAAGAAAAAATATCTCTAGAACTTATATTATTTTTTATTTAAATAAAATTTTATTGAAGTATATCATTCATACATGAACATACATAAACAATGAGTGTATAGTAAAAGTTGTGAACTTAGAAAACAAATGCATATCATCATACAGGGCTCCCGTACATCTCTCTACCACTAACACCTTACATTGTTGTGAAACATTTGTTACAAACTGTGAAAGAGCATCATCAAAACATTACATTTGGTGTATTTTCCCTCAACCCACCCAATTATTAACACCCTGTATTAGTATTATATGTTTGTTATAGTTCATGAGAAAATATTCTCATATTTGTCCTGTTAATGACAGTCCATCTTCCACCACTAGATACCCTTTGTTATACAGCCCAATGTATTTTACAATCCATTCAAGTGTCTAGTACTTACATCTTTTCCTATTGAAAATGGCCTTTTAAAATAAACTTTATCTACCATAATCTGAGTATCATCATATCAGTCAGGACTGCTTTGTTTGCAATGGTAGAACCACACCTCAAAATTTTAGGGAGAAAGCAGAATATATTGGAAGAATATTGGCATAATTCATGTAACTGCAGGAACGGCTGGAATATATCTGAGGCTTAGAAACAGCAGAAAAATTCAAATGTCTTTAAGGCAAAATCTTTGAGAAACTCCACTACAGTATTTCAGTTTCTGCTTTCCTCCATCTGCTACCTTTGTTTTCCTCTATTCCAGTGGTTCCCAATAGGGGGCAACGTTGCTATCCAGGTGATACGTGGGAATATCTAGAGGCAATGTTGGTTGTCACAATTAGGGAATGCAACTGGGATCTGGTGTGTGGAGGCCCGGGTTGCTGCTAAACATCCCACAATACACAGGGCAGACAAACAATTTTCTGGTCCAAAGTGTCACTAATGCCAAGGCTGAGAAACCTTCATCTATTCCTCACCTGCTCCTTCCATAGATTTAGGAATATGAATCTTTCCCTTCCTAAGCCACTCATCCAACAGAGAAGGACTAAAAATTTGCCCCTGGTTTTGATCTTAAAGACTCTCCAGGAAGGACTTTAATCAGGCATTTTGAATCAATTACCAGTCGGCTCTGGCCAGGAAGGGGTCACAGGGTACAAGGTGGCCTCTGGGAGCCCTGTTCTGTGTGTGGGCACATTCCCAGAGAAGGGAAATCACAATGAACTGAGTAGATATTCCAAATAGATGTACCACAAAATACAGACTCCCTTGGTGGAACTGCACTTTCTTCAAAAGGCCTTAGTGCTTGTTCTTTCTGTAGCATATTTTCTGAAATGGAAAAATCTATAACTGGAGTAGTTGTGGCACTCCAGTGCTTTTTGTAACCAGGTAAAGAGTTTAATCATCTCGCTTTAAACTGAAATCATTTGCCTAAAACATATATTAATTCTAGTAATGAAATATGCAAAACAGAGGGGGAAATCATAGATATTTATAAGGTTCACTTTTGGAATTGGCAAAAATAATGAATCTTTATGTCTGCAATGATAAAGTTGGAATCCTCTTTTCTCAGTATCTCCATCTTCAGTTAGATTGCTTGCAGATCCGCTGAAATTAGATGTCAGTGTAAATTATAGTGCAGGCCGACTTACTAGCCAAGGCTATGAAGGGTAGACACATAAACACAAGGTGCTATTGAATGTAATTGTTTCTGATCTTAAAAATTTTAAGTGACAAAATTGGTGCTGATGTGGTATTTGCATTAGGTGGCCCCTTTAATTGACACTGACTCACTTGGGGACATTTTATTTTCTGAGTGGTTTTATTTTTTCTTCTTAATTTTTAAGTGCCAGAACAGAAAAGTCAGCAATTTATAACTTGGCTAGATCAGAGAAAAGAATGATAGCATGTGATTGTAGGTAGAGCAAGCAGAAATCTCCAAGCTTCTTCCACAGCCCGTGGCCCTGAAAAGTCTGAAGTGAGAAAATGAATCTGGGCAAAAAGAAAATGAAGATAATGCTTGGAGAGAAGTTAGCACTTTCTTGAACCTTGCTAAATTAGGAAGAAAGCTCCATTTGCAAACCTTTCAATTCTTGTCTATTTCAATAGGGAGAAAGATGAAAAAGCACGACCCCCAGGGCTTCTGGAGGAAGGAGCAGCACGGTTCTGTCTGCTCATTTAAATACTTAACAAGCCACAGGGAAAAAAGAAGACATCCCATTCCACTGCCCATAACATATGTCAGTAAGTCATAAAAATAAATCATACCATGGATGGCTTGTGAACATTGCTCAGCCTCCTGTGAGACATTAGCACTTGTTCTTGAGCCAACAAAGCAAACAGTCCAACTGTCTATCTGATATTTGCTCTTCCTCTGTCATGAGAAATAGTTTCCAGAAAACACAGAGAGGGTAATTAATTCATTCTTACCTTGCCTTTATTACAAAGTTATAATGTTTTCTCTGTCTAAGTAATAATTTTCTTATGGTTATAGAACTTCTTTGGATTAAAAGAGAATATTTCAGTATTTCTTTTCAGTTTTACTAAAACTATAGCTGAAGAAAGAAAAGATAAGAAGCTGACTTTATTCTTTTCATGGATAAAATTCATAAATATTGCCCGAAGTTGAAGGTCTCTAGGAACTTAATATTAAGTACTAGGCCATTATTGAAGGAAAAAGTAGTGAATGATAAGATTTTGCTAACACTACAGAGCAGTGTGGTGGAATATGTTTTCAGTATTTCCCAAAATCTATCTAACTGGCTATTTGAGGAAATATTTGTTTGGCATCAAGTGGAATATCAAAGGTAGAAACCTGGTCCAATAAAAGAAACTGAAAACTTCAACGCAGCTATTTTTCCGGAGTCTTCCTAATATAGCTCAACTAGGAAGAGTTTTGTTTCCCACTAGAAGCAATACAAGTAGGGTCAGGTGATCAATCTGATCCACGATACATTTCACTGCAGTCTGATGAAGAGTAGTGATGAGAGTGGCAAGACGGAGGTAGGCAGGGGTAAAGCTACAGCTCCATTTTAAAAAGTGTTGTTTGGCTCTTCGACTCACCCATTTATTTCAGCCTGACATTTAGCAACATAATATCATAACGTCTGCCATCCCCATTATTTCTGGCAGTCCCCAGGAAAGGTCTCACATGTTTGTAAATAAGCAGCCTTCCTGGCCACCAAGGAGCATCTGGCTTTTCCTCCTCCCCTGCGCCCACTTGCTGGTGATACCTATTTCTAAGGTCTATGCAGTCCAGCCTAGTGCCTGACATGCATGCCCAGAAGACAGTTCACAGCATCAAAGTCCCACAAGGTACTGGGCCAATAATTGTACTGGATCTCTGATACACTGCTTTGCCCCAATCCTTGCCTCAACTACTGCTGCATCTGGTAAGCTCTGTTGACAATGAAGGCTTCAGCTTCTGTGCCAAGGGTGATGCTTTCTGAAACTTCCAAAGGTACCAGCAGCATCTCTCACAGATGTGAGTGCCTCCTGTGCTGGTTCTGCTGGCCTGGAAATTGGCACTTTCCCTGACCTGGTCCTGCCAATCTGGGGGGCTACATTACTTCTGAAAGGCTGATACCATAATATGTTACAGCTGTGCTATGTTCTCCTGAGTACCCGAATGCACAAAACCCAAAAGGATGCCGGGTTCTGCCCAAAGGCATGGAGAAGCCCTCTCCCCCCATGTGCATTCCTGTGTTATTTCAATACCAAAACAGAGTTGTTTCATGTTCCCAATATTTTACATGCAAGGAAGTGGTAAGGGAAGACTGACCTCATATTACCACTCACTACCAAGCCCTGAGCACTATTATGGGGGGATTGCCTTTCCTTTGAGAAATAGGTGTTTCCCTCCCATGCTCCTTCATCCCCAGTGCAAATAGACTCTTGGAAGTTCACATGTCTGAAACCCTGTGGCAAATGTAGCTTAGGCATCATTTACAAGGACTGAATGCAAATGTTCCCTGGTCCATACCTTAAATTAAATAATTTAGGATTAAAAATAAAACCACCCACTACAAACATTTCCTTGTTACTGTGCATGTGCAGAAAAACAGTGGCAAACAAGTGAAGGTCCCAGCAATTAAAAAGAAAAAAAAAAATGAACCAAAACAAGAGACACAAAGGAAGTCTGAAGAAGAAAATCTCAGTGCAAATAGAATGGAATCCTCGTCTCCTTAAATACCAAGTTCAATTAAACCAACAACACTCTGATTCTTTTTTTTTTTTTTTTTTTTTTTTAATTTACTTTTTATCCATTTTAAGCCCACCTCCCCCCTCTGTTTTTGCTGGTTTTGTGTCCATTTGTTGGGCAATTCTCTGTGTCTGTTTCCTGCCCTCATCCTTTTCCTCCTGTCTTCACCAGGATTCGATCCTGGGAATCTTTGATGGGGGAGAGAGGCATTCTGCCACCTGTGCCACCTCAGTTCCTGTTTTTGTTTTTGTTTTTGTTTTTGTTTTTGTTTTTGTTTTTGTTTTTTGGGGGATGTCTAATCTTGGCTCTCCCCTGTGTCTCTCTCCTGTTACATCTTCATCTTGCTGCGCGGTTCGGCAGGGCCTGGGAGGCTCACTCGCTCACAGGATCTGACAGGGTGCCCGCGCACCTTCTATATATTTTTTATTTTACCAGGAGGTCCCAGGGATTGAACCCAAGTCCCTCCATATGGGAAACAGACGCCCAACCATTTGAGCCACATCTGCCCCCCCACTCTGATTCTTTTGATTCTCTCTCTCTGTCTCTCTCTCTCTGTCTTTCTCTGCCTCACACATACACGGGGCTGCATTCACCCAACACCATTACTAAGCAGGCCTGGTATTTATTTCCATTTTTTGTTATTGTTGTTCAAGCTATTCTTCTAGTACCTCCAATGATAAGAGAAACCAGCTATAGCTTTCCCCCATTTTCTACCCTTTCCCTTTTTCCACTCAAATACCACCTCCACGACAGTGGTCTCCTTGTAAGGTACAGATACCGTATAAAAATGTTAGGAAGCAAAATATTAAATGCTTTAAAGTAACCTTCAAAACCACAAAGCAACCATAACAAAAAATTAGAATTCAAGACAGTTGTACTAAAGGAGGGAGTGGTTATATTTGGGGTTTTTGTTTGTTGGTGTGTGTGTTTGTGATTTTTGTTTGTTGTCTGTTTGTGGCCTGAAATGTAAAAATTCTCCTGCTTCCAGAAAGCTGAAGATAAGGTAATTCCATTGTAAAGAACACAAGTGTAAACATATGTGTTGTTTTAATTTGTTACTTTGGCTTTTGGGGCTAGCTATTTTTTCCCAAGATACTCATGCAGAATTAAAGTCCTAAGAGCTTGTGCACACTTCTACTTTCTTTCTCTGAGAAGGTCAGTGTCCATCTTTGTGGTTTAAATCAGGCATGCATTTTGCCTCACAGGGTGGTTCAAGCACTGCTAAAACACTGAGCATTCAGTGACCTGCTATCTGTGCCCTCTTTCTGCAATGTGTAATCCAGTGCCTTCAAACTGATAATTGTCACCAGAAGGAATTCATATTAAAACCTTAATCTTGCTCCAAAATTCTCCTGGTAAAAGCCTATAATTTGTGCAACCCGATGTATCCAACTGTCAGGAACAGATTTATTAGCCTCAGCTGCTCCTGACACAGAGGCCCACTTGCCTCTTCTACTGTTTTTGTCTCTTGCTTTAATGATTAGGACTATTTCCATCTTCTCCTTCCACTCTTTGCTTCAAACTTCCTATTGCTGTCACTTATCTAAAAGCTGAATACTTTCAAGGAAATACTAACAAGGAAATATGTTCATGCTGAATTTGAAATTCCTGTGGGATTTTCACCACCAAAACTGAATTTTTCTCTTTTTTCTCCTTCTCCCTCCTCTTGTTTTAATCTTTCCACCTCAGTTATATTACATTTTCCAACAGAGTTTAGTGATCACAATTCTAAAATGGACACTAAAAGATAAATAGGCAGACAAAGCATTCCCAGGGGGCTCCAATGGTAGAGGACTTCCAAGCTCAATGCCAACTTAATTCCAGTTGGAATAGTGGCCTTCCCCTACCATCACTATGGAAAATTGAAATCAAGTTCATAGGGATAAGTCACTACTAATTACTACAGTGACTAACCTAACATTTTTCATAGAGCAATTTACTATCTGTCACAGACCTTTGTGAAAGGCCAAACTAAAAAGACAAAACATTGAAAAGAACAAAAAACCAAAAACATCCCCAAAGCTGTTTATGGTCAGGTCTATTTAGCCACCACCAATAGATGCATTGTTGCAGAGGAACCAAGGTTTTCAGAAGGGGAGAAGCGAAGAAAGGGAATGGCAGAAAGAGGAAGAAGACATGGACATTTAACCAGCAAGCTAGCCACTGCCTGGAAAAAGCAGAAAGTCAGAGAGCTCTACTAAAACAATGAGAAAAAATATTCCCTGAGACAGGACTGCAAATAAAACTAAATTACAAAAATCAAATCAGTGTTTAGAAAGAAGCAACCTCAGTTACTTAATTCTTAAAAAAATACTTTAATTCAATATAAAAGCTATAAGTCCTCCTACATAAACATGTTCTAATATGTTTTTCATTGTTTCACAACTGCAAAAAATTTTAAATCACTTTCTCACACACTCTCATTTGATCCTTTCATAATTCTGTAAAGCAAGTAATTTCTAATATTAAAAGCTTAATCAAAACGTAAAAATATGTAATTGTGAATTATGTCACAAAATATGACACAAAAGTGGTGCAACAAACAAAATATCACTTCGAATCTTAATAAAAAGCCTTCTCTGTGTAAAATTTGGAACACCTTTGAAGATGTGCTCTTTCAGCCAGCAAAGGTAACTGAAGATATTCAGAGGTAGAGCCAGCAGTAGATACAAGGGCTCTGATTCCTCTCCTTGAAGAGATTAATTCTCCTCACATGGAAATAACTATAGTATCTAAATGTCACTCAATGGTATATAAGCTTCACTGACCCATAAAAATATCACTTCCTTATGAATGAAAAACAGGATTAAGATCAAAGAATAAAGGCCATATTTTTAGAAACTGGAGATAAATTGCTTTAAAATATGTGAGCTGAATAAGTTGAACCAAAATCCAAGGACATGTACTCATCTTTTCTTTGCTTGGAATAGGTATGTGTTTATTGTGCACAGTATATTTGCTATTACATTTTTTTAAATAATTTAATTTCTATACTTTTAGCTATTTAGAAGTTAGTGAAAATTGTGCTTCTGTGATACAACCTAATTTTTTTCTGAAATTTTTTTCCTAACTACTACATTTCTAATAAATAAGGTTAGGAGTTTAAGAAGGAATTTTGGGGTTTCAGGTGAACAAATGAAATGAAAGCAAGTTCAGGTTATTTAAAACACTCTTGATGATGTGATTACATATCATAAAGAAGGCAGCGCTGCCTGATGAAAGGCAGAGATTTTGAAGCTGGACCTTTGTCTAAGTTTTCTGTCCCTGCTGTTCACCAGCTATGTGCCAATACCAACTCAAGACCCCTTCTGAGCTTTGTTTGCCTCATCCATAGGACTGGAATAATAATTCCTACCTTGCAGGATGTTTTTAAGGATTAGAGATAACACGTCAAGTAGCCAGCACAATGCTGGGTACTGCAGTAGATTCTTAAGGGTTAATAAATGATATCTCTTATCATCAGCCTCACCATTGTCATCTCCTTTTAAGATTCTTTGTGCTCCACAAAATTAAAGCCAAATTTTGGTTGTTTGAATTAGCTGGTTAGATGTAAATTTAGACAGAAAGATGTTGCTTTTATTAACTCTTAAAACAAAGTAATGCTTGGAACATTGTCATCACCACATCATCAATTTTAAATCATTAAAACAACACTTATCAGCACTTCAAACACAGAGGTGCCACTGCTGTAAATATGTTTAAAAGAAAAAGCCTCAAATAAATCCTGAGATTTAATAAATATCAAGATTCACCAGTTAATATTGACATATGTTGGGCAAGAAGTTGAGTTCATTACATCTAAGGAGTGTGAATTGCTCAGCTATGTTCCCAGAGTTTTGTATTCCTCCTGTCACATAGTAGGTGCTCAATAAATGGTTACTGTGCCATTAACTAGAAGAAGCAATTGAAAGCCATAGAATATCAGAAATGTTTTATGTCATGGGTTTTTTCTTCCTATTGAGTGTTGATTTCCAGTTATTCAACAATCAACACGTATTTATTGAGTGCCTACTATACACAAGACATTATTCTAGACATTTGGATACAGAAGTAAGCAAGATAGACAAAGTCTTAACTGAGGGAATGCAAGTAAACAGCATGGTACTTACCACAAAGTAAGCTACTAAGCATCCAATAATTGAGGTAATAGAAGTAACAAAACAGGCATAGAGACTCCATGCTTCTCTCCCTTTCTCTCTCTCTCTCTCTCTCTCTGTCTCACTCTAACTTTTACTCTTTGTCTCAATCACATGCACACTCATACACAGGCAGCCATGCAAAAATCTTAAAAGTATTAGACTTCAGCACCCTAGAAATTTACAAGAAAAAAATAAACTTCTGTCAGAGTATCTTTCACTTTAATTTTTTTCTTAAAACTGAAGACTATTCATAAAATAACTTTTCAAATTAATGAAAAAGAAGTTACTGCCATCAAAGCATCTTCAGGAATCTTCAAACTTTCTGTAAATTGGCAGCATTCCACTCAAGCTGTTTAGTTCCCACAGAAGTGAGTCTTTGAAGTTGACAGGGTGTTCATGGACAAAGCAGTAGTTTGCTAAAATCCATTACTTTTGTTTTACTCAAGATCTCATTAAACCTGATTTGAAAAGAACAAATGCTGGGTTTCCAAAACTGCTGCTGGGCCACTATGGTATGAGCTCCTTCCCGGTCAGTGATGTCCAAAGTTTCCAAAGGCTCTCTGCACAGCTTCTGAAAGATATCAGTGTAAGCTGTTTATCTCTTTACCTCTTGGTTATCCTATCTTAGGTAACTGGTTATCAGAGAAAGCTACTCTGTTGAAATATCACCAGTCAATGTAATGAAAACCCACTTCCCTTCCAAAAGATGCCTTGGGAAGCAATGCAGACTGTCTTAGTTTGCCAAAGGGCTGTTGATTCAAAGTACCAGAAATGGGTTGGCTTCTATAATGGAATTTTATTTGGGTAAAAGCTTACAGTTCCAGGGCCATGAAATGTATGAATTAAGGCACCATTAGAGAAGCTTTCTCAGCAAAGTCAGCTACTGGTGATTCTGACATCTTGCCACATGGTGAAGATGGAAGCCGATCGCTGCTGAGGTCCCTGCCTTCCCCTCCCGAATCTACTGACTCCGGAGCTCAGCTATGGGCAACCAGGCATAGGGCTTGTCTCTTCCTGGGCCTCCTCTCTCAGTCTCTGCTGATCCGCTTTCTTCCCGAGGTCAGCTGGGGCTATCAGGCATGTGGCAGGCTCATCTCCTCAATCTTGAGCTACTCCGTGGGCCCAGCACCTCAGGGCATCTTCCCATGCCACTGTACTCTGCTGATTCCAGACTTCAGGACCTCTCTCAGCCTCCTGGGGCTTCTCTGTTTTCCTACAGTCCTTTCTCTACATGGCAGAATAAAAAATTGTGACTTCCTTTCTCTGCCTCTCTCTCTGTCTGTGTGTCTCCTTTTATATAAGCTCCAGTAAGGGGGCAAAGACCCAACCTGAGTCATGCCTCACTGACAGAGTCCCATCAACACCCCCCCCCCCCCGGGAAGGGATAGTTCAAAAACATCACTTTTTCTTTTGGAGATTCATCAAACAACTTCAAACTGACTCACAGACTTAAACATGTGAGTGTAGAATTCATAAAAACTTGACTTCAACACTGAGCATCAGAATCTATACAGATAATTATATTAATAGCTACCATTTATTACATACTTCCAAGTGTCAGACATTGTACTAAGTGCTTTTAATTCATTATCTAACTAAAATACAAGAGAGAACACCTGAATACACATATGAGTGGAAATGCTTCACCATTAAGCAGCTCATTGGGGTAAACATTTGGTCTACACTCTTGCTGTTTCTTTCCACATAGAGGGATTTCATTAGCTTTATCCTCCAGGCCTCTTCCCATTGCTTTGCTTAATCCTAGAAACAGGTGGCTTATCTGATTTGTGAATTTAGTAGGGAAAAGTGAGAATTCAAGGCCCAAGACCCACTATTTTCTCTTTAGGAATGAGCCTAACAACAGTGAACATGCCCCATTTCTTACAGGAGCAGGGCCCACCATTTGGAGAGGCTTGCCCAAGCTACCAGCACTATTCCTGAGGTTTTTCTCTTAGGAGGTCCGGTTGCCCACAGAAACAAGCCACTTTCTGAAATATCAGTCATAAATGTCATATTTAGTTTCTCTGCTTGTTGACTATCTTGTCTTCTTTCTCAATTGGTTCAGAATTTGAGAAAATAGTAGTGGTTTTATTTTGGAGGGCATTCTCAAATTCCAGCCCTTGGGAAAGCTATTTGGTGTTTCAGTGCCTTTTTTCTTGTCTATAAAATGAGAATAATAATAGTACCTATTTCACAGACTCTTTGCGACAATAAATAGACAATACCTAAAAGTAATAAAATGAAAGACACATAATAAGCACACAATAAATATTAGCAATTATAATTATGGATGTTATTTTCATTATTATTTTTATTGTTTGACTGAAGACTCCACCAAGTCTTTTCCTCTTCTGATATTCTTCATTCTGAAGTTACTTGAGCAATAAACCTCTTCTTTGGGTGTCTCTATTTGAGACTCAAACCTGTAATAATAATGGCATCTGGAGCACAGGTTTCTCTGAGATTTATATATGAGAAAATATGTTTTGTGCTTAGCACAGTGCCTGGCACATAATAAGTCTCGATAAATTATGACTATTGTTACTATTATTTTATTATTATAATGGATCATCTAATCTCATCCTCATCCCTGCCTTGTTCTTTGTTAAAGAACATTTAATTTAATCTATTTCACATAAATGACATGTGCATATTTTTCTTATACCTAAATGGTTAATATCTTAATTTAAATCCTGATAATACAATCTCCCTTTGTCTAATTTTAGTAAAGTATAGCATTGCCCTTTTTTCACTAAAAAATGTAGAGTCTTTGCTTCAAATAAAAGAAGGCAATAACGAATTGTATGTCTTTTAGCTTTGAGACTTTGGCACTGCAGCTCACACTCCAACCAGATGCTTTTTATTCAATGATTGCCACCAACAAAAAAAATACAGAAAATAAATAAAAATATATACAGACATCAAGTATGCAAAATCAAATTAATTCAGAAAGCTACATTTCCTCTTTTGCTGAATCAGAATAACTTCTCCGAAGACTTAATATTTTAAACATTTTCTAAACAGTTTCAACTGAGTGCTAAAGACACCAGAACTTTGTATTTCTTGCTGAAAAGTAAAAAAGGATAATAAAATTTTGGAGTTTCAATGTGGTCATTATGAGCTACAGCACATACACAAGCATACAGTAAAGGAAAGCATGAATTGAACTGAGTTAGAGGACATGTATATTTAGCAGTTCGGTAGAAAGTACACTAAATCTTCAAAGCACAGAAGGGGAAATAAATATCCTATCAGTCATTACTCTGAAAAAGATGTGAATTCAAACTGAATGTTTTATTAGGATTTTAACACTGCGAACTCATGTTGGCCTTCAATAATACACGTTTAAATGGAGATCAAAGTCATCCAAATTGATTTTGCCACTTAAAAGTACCTAAAATTTAAGTAAATTGGAAAAGCTTTATGTTTTCAGTGTAAGAACATTTTCGGACCTGGCTCACCTGCACGTCTTTTACCAGGAGGCCCCGGGTACTCCCATATGGTAGACAGAAGCCCAATCACTTGAGCCACATCTGCTTCCCAGTATAAGAACATTTTTGAAGAAACAAGCAGTTTCCATTACTATGAAAAGCCAGGATCTTCTTCTTTCACCTTTAATTAATTCTGTTTATGAAATGCAGAACAAGAGCAATCTTCCTCATATTAATTTAAAGATTAATCAAAATTCCCTAAAAATCTGAATGAGATTTTTCTTTAATGTTGTAAAATAATTCTAAAGTTCATCTGGAGGATAAACAGGACATAAATATAGCTAATATTTTATAATGTGAGTAATAAAGGCACACATATTAGCAGACATTAAAATCTCCATAAAGCTACAATAATTAAAACCATTAGATGTCAATGTAAAAAGTAACAAGATAATACAATGTATTAAATATCCCCATAATATATTCTAATATGCAAGAAAAGGAAATATTATTCACATTTTTTCTTTCAATAAAGGAAGTAAAAACTGTTTATATAATTACCTTACAACATTCACCCCTCAACAATGCACATGACGTAAATATTTGAATAATTATAATTAAACCACCAAAAATATAAGAAAATGAATGCTGACTTCCACTTCTGGCTATGACACAGTAATCAGTACCAGACATGCTTTCCTACCATAAATAACTATAAAAAGTTTTGAAATACATGAGTTAAAAGTGTTCAGGTATTAGACAATGGGTGACGTAAAGCCATGATTCTTGAGAGAAGGGATCACAAGGTGCAAGCCTGATATTTGCTCCACTTTTTTGCCTTGGGACTGAGCATGGAAGTGGAGCCAAAGCAGAATATACCAGTCCTATTGAGCTGAGGAAATAGAAACTGTGTCTGTGAATGTTGACATAGCCATAATTTGCAGGGCACATGGCCAAAAGGTAGGAACTATAGAGAGGTATGTTCCAGAATCCTGTGGAGGGGCAGGTTTCTCACCAATCCTTAGTCAAGTATCTATGCATACCAGAGACTGTGTGAGGATGAGACCTTAGTAGATACACCAGAGGCTACACAGTGTTGGAGGCATGGGATGTCTGGCCTAGCCAAAGTAGACAGACCTTGCCAAGCATATCAGGATTTCCTTGGAACCCCAGAAAGGCCATGACTTAGGAATTAAAATAGGCACAGAAAAAGGTTAATGGCATAAGACTGAGGACAAAACAAAAATAACTCACTCTAACAAATAAAAGCTAAAACCTGACAGCATAAAAGGGGGTTGACAGTCATTTAACTGACAGCCAAATGAAAAAATCCATAAAAGAAGAAAAGATAAATCAAGCTCCGTACAACTGTCATCAATAATGTCCAGCATATGATACAAAATGACTAGATCTGCAAAGCAGGAAAATGTGAACTATAATCAAGGAAGAAATCACAAAAACAGTGACTAGAAAGAGAAATAAGCCCCTAAGATTGTCCATAAGTTAAAACTAGCACCAAGGACTTAAAAACACTTTGAAGATTTTAGAGTGACATAATGGATAAATAGTCTCAAAAAAGAAATATGAAAAAGAGAAATTAAATAAAAATTCTTCAACTGAGAAATATTTTGAAAATGAAAAACACAATATGTGGAGTAAAAGTACATTGAAGAATGCACATAAAAATCAGTGAACATGAAAAGTCAGTAGAAATTATTTTTAGAAATTTCTAAAAAAATATTTAGAAATTAATCTAAATAAGAGAAGAAAAATTGATTAAAATTAAAGAGTATATTCAACCTATTCATCAATTCACTTAATTTACATGTAAGTGGAGTTCCAGAAGGAGAGAAGAGATAAAATAGACCAGATAAACATTTGAAGAAATAATGGCCAAAAAGAAATTCCCAAGTTTGGTGAAAAAACAACCATCTAGAGATACAAGAAGCTCAATGAAACCCAAGCAATATAAATGCAATTTTTTTAGAAAAGGATTTAGACAGATAAGTTATGCTGATAAAGAGCAGAGTTAAACAGAAAAATCCTAAAAGAAGCAAGAGGAAAAAGACACATAACACAGACAGGAATAGCAATACAACTAAATGCAGACTTGTGCTAAGACAATTGAGGCCAGAAGAAAATTGAATAACATTTTCAAAGAGCTTGAAAACGATTGTAAAGCCAAAATTCAGAATTCAGCAAAACTATCCTTCAAAAATTAAGGTAAAATAGACATTTTCAAGTAAAAACAAAACAAAACCAAGAGAACTTGTTACAAGCAAATCTACTCTATAGTACCCATAAACGAAGATCTTCAGTCTGAGCAAAAATACCAAATAGGAAGGATTAAAGAACAAAAGGAATGGAAAATATGTGAATAAATATATTTTCAAAACTATCCTTTTACTTTTATTTCACTCATACTTTGGAAAGTCATAAGTTATGAAAAATTCTACTGTAAAACACGCCTGTTTAATATTGCCTAACCCTGCTTAGCCTAAACTTAAAAGACCAGAAGAACAAACATTCAGAAATACTAGTGATATAGAACATTACATAAATATTAAATATTTTGCAATGTTTGTAAAATGATAAGAAAAATGTGTTAAAAAGTATACATAAAATTGAAATTAAAAAGACATGAGGTAAAAAATATAAGTAAAATTTCTAACACTTCTCTTCTAAACCCCAGATTATTAATTTTCATATCCCGTGGAGTTTACCCTTCAACTTGGAGACCACAGCTATTCTAAAAACTAATAGTTTATATCAGTAGAATGTAAACTTCATAAGAAAAAGAAATTTTACAACTTATTTACAGCTGTATCCCCAATGCCCAGGAAGTTTGTAGCAAATATTAAATAAATATTGAAATAATTAGGAATTTGTGAATTCATGAGTAAATGAATGAGTAGGTATTCTGGTAGAGCTTCTATTATCTCACAGTTAAGGCACACAATGTGACAGGGAAAATTCTTTAGGAGGTGATATCTGGGCTAAGAATTGATGAGTGAATAAGCATTAACTGGCCAGAAGGGGAAATGGATAGCTTTGAGGAAATGAAGGCAGCCTGGGTAGAGATTTGGGAAGAACTTCAGTTACAGAGAGACCCAAGTGAATAGAAAATAGACTGTAAGATAGTGTCAGCAACATGAGGTTGAAAGGATAATCAAAGCTTGGATGAGGAAAGGTCTTATTTGTGATGATAAGGAGTTTAGCTTCTTCTAGGAGCTCCTGGCACTCAAGCAAATCTCTGTCAAATCATTAGCTGGATACAAATTTCAGGAACAGAGAGCACATGACTAAATCCCAGAGTTAACACTTTAAAATATAAAAATATACAGTGAGGAATAAAAGATTACAAGATATACAATGAAACAGGAAAATAGGCCCATCCAAAGGAAAAAGATTTTTTATCCAGAAGCCATCAATGAAAACCAGACTTTGATCATACCAGAGAGAGACTTTTTAAAAATTATCCTCAATATGCTCAAGAGATAAAAGAAAACACCAAAAAAGGACTAAAGGATATCAGGAAAAAGATTAAAGAACAATATGAGAATCTTGATAAAGAGATTTTTTAAAAAAAAACTTAAAAAGGAATAAAGGGAAATACTGGAGTTGAAGAGCACAATAACTGAAATGAAAAATTCCCTAGAAAAACTAATAAACCAATACAAGACAATTGAAATGATTCAAGCTGAGGGACAGAAAAGAAAAAAAAAAAGAATTTGAAAAGCAAACAGAACCTAAGAGACCTGTAAGACACCATCAAGTGTACCAATATTCATATCAGGGAAGTCCCAGAAGGAGAAGAAAGAAAGAAAGAGCCAGAAGGAATATTAAAAGAAATAACAACAGGAGTTCCAGGAAGATGGTGTCAGAGTAAGCAGGCAGGGCTTAAGTGACTCACATAAACAACAGAGAAAGGGACAAAAGCTGTCTGCAGGACCTGCTTTGGGGGTCAGCAGACCAGGACAGTGTTGTACAATTCCCAGGAGGGAGAAAGACAGAGAGACAAAGAACCCAAAACAACAAACATGAGTTACCAAACTCCCACAGCAGCCAGAAGGGGC
This sequence comes from Tolypeutes matacus, assembly GCA_026826555.1. Lineage (NCBI taxonomy): Eukaryota > Metazoa > Chordata > Mammalia > Cingulata > Chlamyphoridae > Tolypeutes > Tolypeutes matacus. The sequence goes on along the minus strand of JAKSZT010053791.1, from coordinate 3,391,192 downwards.
TCCCATCATCCACCCTCAACACATTAAGCCTGGATAAAACCCCATCCCATTGCATCCGACTGAGTGGGGAACGGATGTTTTTCTTGCTGTCAGATATTACAAGGGAAGAAGGCGGGTGAGTCTGAGTTTTCTTTTCAGTGACTTCAGCCACTAGAGCCCACTTTGAATCTCTGCTTTAGCCAGTAGAACACTGGAAAGCGGAGTTTGAAGGAAACACATCTGTGGAAAGATTCACTGATGAATGCCATCTGTTGACCAGTCAGGAAATTGCACAGGAAAAAAAACAGCTTTAAGTCTCTCTAAGTCCATGGGAGAAAATCTGCACCCCATTAGTGAGTCCCTGGCCCAATTTTGATCACATAAATTGGGCAATTTTAAAGACTTAGAATAAGTTGAACCAAAAAACCAAAGAAGAGCTGTGAAAAAAAACACTCAGCAAGAGAGCAAACTTGACCATCAGAGTAAATTCACTAACATATTCAGATGCCTAGACATCAGCAAAAAATTACAAGTCATACAAGGAAACGGGAAGAGATGGTCCAGTCAAATGAACAAACCAAATATCCTGAAGAGATACAGGATTTTGAAAAACTAATCAGAGATAATCACACAAATCTCTTAAGTTAATTCAAAGAATTGAAGGAAAATATAGCTAACAAGATAAAGGACATTAAGAAGACACTGGGTGAACATAAAAAAACAATTTGAAAGAAGAGTAACAGAGCTCATGGAAAGGAAAGACATGATGAATGAGAGAAAATACACATTAGAGGTACATAAAAGCAGATTTGAATTTCTCAAATATAGAATTAGTGATTTCAAGGGCAGAGCATCCAAACTGGAAGACAGTAGAACAGAAAGGGAAAAGAATGGAAAACAAGAACAGGGTGTCAGGGAATTGAATGACAATGCAAAACACACAAACATACATGTTATCTGTGTGACAGAAGAAGAGACTGGAAAAGGGGCAGAAAGAATGTTTGAGGAAATAATGACTAAAAACTTCCCAAACCTTGTGAAAGACATAACTATCAATTTCAAGAGGGACAACACACCCAAACAAATGGATCTGAATTGACCTACTCTAAGACACCTACTATTCAGCATGACGTTATCAGAGATAAAGTATTCTGAAAGCAGCAAGAGAAAAAAAAAGCATCACATATAAGGGAACCTCAATTAGATTAAGTGCTGACCTTTTATCAGAAACCATGGAGGCAAGAAGAAAGCAGTATGATATATTTAAGATACTGAAAGAGAAAAACTGCCAGCCAAGAATTATGTATCTGGCAAAACTGTCTTTCAGAGGTGAATTCTCCCAATGATGCAAAGAAAATCTAATACCAATCTTGCTCAAGCTCTTCCAAACAATTGAACAGGAAAAAATGCTACCAAACTCATTCTATGAAGCCAACATCACCCTAATACCAAAACCAGATAAAGTTACTATGAAAAAAGAAAATTACAAACCAATCTTACTAATAAATATACATGCAAAAATCCTCAACAAAACACTTGCAAGTTGAATCCAAAAGCACATTAAAAGAATTATACAGGGAAGCGGCTGTGGCTCAATCAGTAGGGCTCCCGTTTACCATATGGGAGGCCCCGGGTTCGGTTCCCGAGGCCTCCTGGTGAAGGCAAGCCCGCCCGCACGGCGTGGTTAGCTGACGCAGCGAGCACAAGCAGCAAGCGGGGGGGATAAATGAATAAATAAATAAAATCTTTAAAAAAAAAAAAAAAAAGAATTATACACCATGATCAAGTGGGTTTTATTCCAGGTATGCAAGGGTGGCTCAACACAAGAAAATAAATTAGTGTGATACACCACACTAATAAATTGAAGAATAAAAATAACATGATCCTCTCAATTGATGCAGAAAAGTCATTAGACAAAATTCAGCATCCTTTCTTGATAAAAGCACTCCAAAAGATAGGAATAGAAGGACGCTTTCTCAATATGGTAAAGTGCATATATGAAACACTTAAGACAGAAAGCTTCCCCTCTGAGATCAGGAACAAGACAAGGTGCCCACTGTCATCACTGTTATTCAATAGTGTGCTAGAAGTTCTAGCTAGAGCAATTAGGCTAGATAAAGAAATAAAAGGCACCCAAATAGGAAAAGAAGAATTAAAACTTTCACTATTTGCTGATGATATGATCCTATATCTAGAAAATCCTGAAAAATCCCCAACAAAGCTACTAGAACTAATAGACAAATTCAACAGTGTTGGGATACAAGATTAATACTCAAATATCAGTAGCATTTCTATACACTACTGATGTGCAATCTGAGGAGGAAATCAGAAAAAAATCCCATTTATAATAGTGACTAAAAGAGTTAAATATTTATAAATAAATTTAACCAAAGACATAAGAGATCTGCATTCAGCAAACTACAAAACATTGCTAAAAGAAACCAAAGACTTAAATAAATGGAATGACATTCAGTGTTCATAGACCAGAAGACTAAATATCATTAAAATGTCAATTATACCCAAACTCATTTACAGACTCAATGCAATCCCAATAAAAATCTCAACAGCCATTTTTGCAGAAAGAAAAAGCCAATTATCAAATTTATTTGGTAGGGTAAGGGGCCCAAAATAGCCAAAAATGTCATAAAAAATAAAAAAGTTGGAGGACACTCATGTCCTGACTTTAAAGCTTATTACTAAGCTACATTGGTAAAAACAGTACTGGCATAAAGACAGACAAATTTACCTATGGAACAGAATCGAGAACTTAGAAATAGACCATCACATCTACGGTTAAGTGATTTTTTACAAGGTTGTCAAGCCCTCCCAGCTGGGCCAGAACAATCTATTCAATAAATGGTGCTGGGAGAACTGGGTACCCATATCCAAAAGAAAGAAGGATCCCTATTTCTCACACCTTGTACAAAAATTAACTCAAAATGGATCAAGGACCTAAATATAAAAGCTAAAACATAAAGCTGCTAGAAGAAAATGTAAGAAAACATCTTCAAGATCTTGTGATAGGCTGTAGTTTCTTACACCTTACACCTTGTATTTTCTTACATCTTACATCCAAAGCAACAAACGAAAAAATAGATAAATGAGACCTCCTCAAAATTAAACACTTTTGCACCTCAGAGGACTTTGTCAAAAGGGGAAAAGGCAGCCAACTCATTGGGAGAAAACATTTGGAAATCACATATCCAATAAGGGTTTAATATCCATGATTTATAAAAAGATACCACAACTCAACAATAAAAAAGCATATTACTTGATTAAAACATGGACAAAAGACTTAAAAAGACAATTGTCCAAAGAAAAAATACAAATGGCAAAAAACACATGAAAAAGTGTTCCAAATCTCTAGAGAATAGGGAAATGCAAATCCATATTAGAATGAGATACCATTTCACACCTGTTATTCACTGTTAGTGAGAATGTAGAATGGTACAGCCAATGTGGAGGACTGTTTGGCAGTTCCTAAGGAAGTAGAATATAGACTTGCCATGTAACCTGGCAATACTACTTCTAAGTATATACCCAGAAGAACCAAGAGCAGTGACATGAACAGACATCTGCACACTGATTTTCATAGTAGCTTTATTCACAATTGCCAAAAGATTGAAATAACCCAGTTGTCCATCAATTGATGGAAGGATAAACAAATCGTGGTGTATACACATAATGGAATATTATGCAGGGATAAGAAGAAATGAAGTTGTGATGCATATGACAACATAGATTAATCTGGAGGATATTATGTTGAGCGAAACAAGCCAGCCACAAAGGAAAAATACTGCATGATTGTACTATCATGAATTAAATATATTTTGTAAACTCATGGAGTTAATAATTAGAATACAGGTCACCAGAAAATAGAATGAAGGTAGAGAATAGAAATCTGAGGGTTAATCTGTACAGAATAGGTAAAAAAAGGTTTTTTGTAAATCTTTGGAAATGAATAGAAATGGTGAAAGCACATTACAGTGTTTGTAACTAGCAGAGCTATTATATGGGCATGACAGGGGCTGAAAGGAAAAGTCATATTATATGGGTGATATTGCATATATAAGACTTTCTAAAAAATATAAATACAAATAAACTGAGAGATGGAAACAGAAAAGCAGCTTTTTATGGCAAGAGAAGCAAAGAGAGATGGAAAGGTGATGAGATTTTGTTTGTTTTTTGTGTATTATTATTATTACTACTGGAATAATGAAAACACTCTAAAAATGATTGAAATGATGAATGCACAACTACCATTAATGTACACTTTGTATGGATTTATGCTTTATGAATATTTATCAATAAAATTGACTTGTTTAAAAAAAAGAAATAATAGCAGAAAACTTCCTAAATTTAACAAAAACATGAATATACAAACAAGAAGCCCAATGAACCCCAAACAAGAAAAATTCAAAGAAAACCATGCCCAGGCACATAGCAGCCAAACTGTCAAATGCCAAGGACAAGCAGAGAATTCTAAAAGTTGCAAGAAAAAAGCCACATGTTGTGTACAAGGGAGTCCCGATAAGATTAAGTGGAAATTTCTCATCAGAGACCATGGAAGCAAGGAAGTGTGACAAAATATTTTAAGTACTGAAATAAAGCAATTGCCAACCAAGAATTTTATAACCAGTGAGACTGTCTTTCAAAAATGAAGGAGAGATTAAGACATTCCCAGATAAACAAAATCTGAGGTAGTTTTTTACCACTAGACCTGTCCTAGCAATGCCAAAGGGACTTCTTCAGATTGAAAGGAAAGGACACTAGATAGTGGAACAACATAAAAGAAATAAAGGCTTCTAGTAAAGGTAACTATATAATTAATTATAAATGGCAGCACTATTATATTTTTTGGTATGTAATTCCACTGTTTACTTCTTACAGCTTCTAATGTTCAAATGCATAAAAAGTTATAATAGGAAGGAACAACCAAGATGGCAGCAGAGTACGGAGCAACAAGAGTCAGCTCATGCTAAAAGGCAGTTAGTAATCACCCAGAGCTATCTAAAGCTCCTGCTTAGGGGCTCCAGGAGACCAGAAGAGCATCCTGCAACATCCTTGAAAGAATGGTAGGAGGAGACTGCCCATCTGCAGAGAAGATTCATCAGTAGAGCACTCCATGGCAGCACAAGCCACCTCAGGAGGTAGTCTGTGGCTGGAGTTGGAGGCTCCATTTCCCAAAAACAGGGGAGGAAGAGATGGTTGGGCAAAAACTTAACTACTGATTAGTAAGTTCTGCTGAATAAAGTATACTCCTAAGAAGAGCTAAAGTTTGAACCTGTCCAAGCCAATTGCTGCCATTTTAACTCCACCCCGGCATGAGGGGAAGCAAGGCTGATTGAAAATCACAGTGATGGTAGGGACTGGCTTCTTTCCACCCATATCTGGGACTGCAGCCCTAGCCAAGGCTCCAGCCCCACCTCTGGCAGGGAGGAAGCTGGTGGGACCTGCACCAGCCTCTCTGGGTAACCTCAGGTACATTTGGCCAGGACAGACTGAATTGTCGGACACATGGGGCTCCATCCATGCACCCCAATAAGATAGAAGAGGTGCTGTGTTTCTTCAGACTCTCTGGGCAACTGCAGGCACTTTGAACCCACACAAACTGGTTTGTCGAATGCCTTCAATTCCATATCCACCCCTATAGGACAGGAGGGGGCTGGGGTTTCCTCAGCCTGTCTGGGTAACTGCAGGTGCTTTCAGCCCACACAGACTGAATAGTAAGACACCTATAACTACATCCTGCCCCCAAGGAAGGTAGAAGGGGAGCTGAGTGTCCTCAGCCTTTCCAGGCAATGGCAGGCACTTTTGGCCTGCACAACCTGGAATAGTAGGTATCTGTGGATCCACCCCCACCCCACAATAGGATAGGAGGGGGTTGGTGTATCCTCATCCTCTCCAGACAATGGTAGTCCCTTGGCCTACAGGGACTGAACTGTTGGGCACCTGTGGAACCACCCAACCACCCAACAGGATAAGAGGGGACTGGTGCTTCCTCGGTCTCTCTGGAAAGTGGCAGGCACTTTCGGCCTACACAAACTGAAATGCTGGGCATTGGTGGTTCTGTTCCCTCCCCCTAAAGGGCAGCAGGGACAGTACTCCCTCAGCCTCTTACGGCAACTGCTGGTGCATTTGGCCCACATGAATTAGACTATTGGGCAGTCCAGAGGTCCATCCTCATCCCTGCCATGGAGAGGGGGCAAGTGCTACAGCAGTCTACCTGGGCAACTGTGGTCATTTTGAACTCACATGGCATAGATTGTTGCCCATGCCTACAGCTCCATCTCTACCCCACACAGGATAGGAAGGGGTGTGAAGCTTCATCAACTTCTCTGGGCAACTACAGACAGTCTTGGCCTGTGTGACTTGGATTATTACGCATGACTATGGCTCTGTCCCTACCCCTGTGAGAGGAGGAAGGTGGGAGAAGATACATCAGTCCGTAGGGCAATACAGGCAGCTTCAGCCTCCACAGCTTACAGCACCAATGACATCCTTGGCTCCTACTAAACAACCAGCAAGGGAGAAAGGGCAAGAAAAACTTAAACTAAATAGAGAAACTGCACCCAGAATAAATACATCTAGTAAGCCAGATACCAAGACACCAACATAAAATTATAATCCATACCAAGAAACAGGAAGATATGGCCCAGTTAAAGGAACAAGATAAGCCTCCAGATGACATAGAGGAGTTGAGACAACTACTCATAGATGTTCAAACAAACCTCCTTAATAAATTCAATAAGATGGCTAAAGAGGATATTAAGGATATTAAGGAGACACTGGGTGAGCACATAGAAGAATTTGAAAGCACACATAGAAAAATAGGAGATCTTATGGGAATGAAAGGCACAATAAATGAAATTAAAAATACATAGGAGTCATATTACAGCAGATTTGAGGTGGCAGAATAAAGGATCAGTGAGCTTAAAGATATGGCCTTCAAAAACAACATGTGAAAGAACAAATGAAGAAAAGAATGGAAAAAATTGAACAAGGTCTCAGAGAACTAAACAACAGTAAGAGATGTGCAAACATACATGTCATGGGTGTTCCAGAAGGAGAAGAGAAGGGAAAGGGGGCAGAAGGAATATTTGAAGAAATAATGGTAGAAAATTTCCCAACCCTATTGAAGGACATATATGTCTGTGTCCATGATGCAAAATGTACTCCCATCTGAATAAATCCAAATAGACCAGCTCCAAGACACATACTAATCAGAATGTCAAATGCAAAAGACAAAGAGAGAATGCATAACATATAAGGGATACCCAATAACATTAAGTGCTAATTTCTTGTCAGAAACCATAGAGTCAAGAAGACAGTGGTATGATATATTTAAGATACTGCAAGAGAAAAACTGCCAGCCAAGAATCTTATATCCAGCAAAAGTGTCTTTTAAAAATGAGGGCAAATTTAGAATATTCACAGATAAACAGAAACTGAGCGAGTTTATAACAAAGAGACTGGCTTTGCAGGAAATGCTAAAGGGTGTGCTATAGCCTGAAAAGAAAAGATAGGAGAAAGAGTCTTGGAAGAGAGTCTGGAAGTGAAGATTATATCAGAAATCAAAAGAGTTGTGAAAATAAAATATGACAGATAAAATCCAAAGGTCAAAATGGGTGAAGAAGTGTCTTTACAGTAATAACATTGAATGTTAATGGATTAAACTCCCCAATCAAAAGGCACAGACTGGCAGAATGGATAAGAAAATATGAGCCATCCATATACTGTCAACAAGAGACTTACCTTAGACCAAGGATACAATTAGATTGAAAGTGAAAGACTGGAAAAAGACATTCCACACATGCAGTAACAAACAAAATAAACAAAAAAAAAAAAGCTGGAGTATCTATATTATGTCAAATGAAATAGACTTTTAAAGCAAAAACTGTTATGAGAGATAAGGAAGGACATTATATATATTAATAAAAGGGGCAATTCACCAGGAAGAAATAACAATCATAAATGCATATGCACCTAGTGGCAAGATGGCGTTGGTGTAGGAGGGCGCACACTGCAAGCTCCCAGAGCAAGGCGGATTGGGGACGGGGTCCTGCCCGGGGGTCTGTGCTGTGCACACGTGGAGTGAGAAGCTTGGGATATCTATCTGCGCGGATCGGCGGCGTGAACCGAACGGTGGAGATTCGTGAGTTTTGAGGCTGCCGGTGGAGGTTGGCACAGGCGGCTGAGCCCCACGGTTACGGAAAAAATAAAATAAAACGGCCATTTGGAGCTGCGGGCGGGGCGAAAAAGTTTTATTTTCTGGGGAGCTGGCTGCCTGGCGCCCCTTGGACCTTGTGTGAACAGAGCAAACGAGCTAGTCAGCACCCGGTGAACCGGAGGGGGGATTTTGGTCGGGGAACGCAGCTGATTTCCCTAGCCACCCAGGGATAAGACCCGGGCCGCTGCAGAGCCAGGAGGAAGGGACACTTCCCAAAAAAGGGAGGGTTCGGTTGGAAGACAGGGAAGGGTATTTTATATTTTTAGACATCGATCTGGCTGCCTGCACCGCCCCATAGCTTTGGGGAGCAGATAAGCCAAACTGAAGCAGCACCAGGCTGAGAGCAGACGCGAATCTGCACTCAAACTGATTTACTGAGCAGCCCGGTGACGCTGGAGCTCGGCGCCAGAAGGGGCGGAATCCGCCATCTTTAGCACTCCTCACTGACTAACATCAGAGTTTCAGCTAACCTGGGGAGTCCGGAAAGTGGGACATGCTTGATTAATTTCCACGGGCCCAGCTAGGGTCCCTTCCGTAAGGGGGTTGGTCTAGAAGAGTAATTATTTTGGGTCCTGCATTTGGCTAAAAAAAAAAAAAAAAAAGTGAGGTCACCTCAACAAATGAAAAATAAATTCTTTTTAATTTAGTTTAATAGCTAAAAGCTGCTTAAGGACCTGCATATAGAACCCTGTGGGGAAATTCATTGATAAACACAAGTAGGCAGGAAGGATCCACGTGGACCCAAGGGGAATCATTGACCCCCCTTAGCTCTGTTTGACTGCTTGCCTGTGTGGATCTTTGGTTTCTCTCTGTTACTTTCTGGTCTATTGCTATTATTCCCATTTTCCTCCCCCCTTCCTTTTTCCTTCTATTTTTTTTTTTTAAATAGGTGCTGCCAGCTGGTCGCTTATTTGCTGGGCTTCTTATTCAGTAATTTCCCACTCGCTGTATATATTGATTCTGTATTACAAACTATCGCTTATCCTTCCTGCATGTTTCTGCCTTCTGTTTTCTGTTGTGGCTCTTAGAGACAACATTTTTTCCTAGGCCCACAACTTAAAGGTGTCAATTTCTATCCCATCTATTTTGTTTTCTTCTTCTTTTTTCTTTTTTTTTTTTATTAGTATTAACTTTTTCCTCTCAGACCTTTCTCTACTATGGGAGAATGATAATTGGAGACTTCAATACACCATTTTCAGCATTGGATAGAACATCTGGGCAGAGGAGCAATAAAGAAACAGAGAGTTTGAATATTATGATAAATGGATTAAACCTAATAGACATATACAGAACATTGCATCCCAAAACAGCAGGATATCTTTGAGAAGATTATCAAATTTGACAAACCCTTAGCTAGACTGCCAAAGCATATTATCTAGCTACAATGGTAAAAAACAGCATGGTGCTTGCATAAAGATAGACACATAGACCAATGGAACCAAATTGATGGTTCAGAAACAGACCCTCATATCTATGGTCAAGTGTTTTTTGACAAGCTCATCAAACATACCCAGCTCGGGCAGAACAGTCTATTCAACAAATGGTGCTTGGAGAACTGGATATCCATAGCTAAAAGAAAGAAAGAGGACCTCTATTACACAGCTTATACAAAAATTAACTCAAAATGGATCAAAGACCTAAATATAAAAGCAAGAACCATAAAGCTCCTAGAAGAAAACATAAGGAAACATCTTCAAGACCTGGTGTTAGGTGGTAGATTCTTAAACCTCACACCAAAAGCATGAGCCACAAAAGAAAATATGGATAAATGGGACCTCCTCAAACTTAAACACTTTTGTGATTCAAAGTACTCCATCAATAAGGTGAAAAGGCAGCCCACACAATGGGAGAAAATATTTGGAAACCACATATCCAATACTGGTCTGATTTCAATTCTATATAAAGAGATCTTACAATTCAATATTAAAAGGGCAAGCAATACAATTAAAAAATGGGTAAAAGATTTAAATAGACATTTTCCAAAGAGGAAATACAAATGGCCAAAAAGCACATGAAAAAAATGTTCCATGTCACTAGCTATTGGGGAAATGCAAATCAAAACATCAATGAGATTTAATCGCACACCGCATAAAATGACCATAATTAAAAAAAAAAAAAAAAAAAGGAACAGAAAACAATAAGTGCTGGAGAGCATGTGGAGAACTAGGAATGCTCCTTCACTGTGGGTGGGAATATAATGGTGCAGCCTCTGTGGAAGACAGTTTGGGGGTTCCTCGGGAAGCTAAATATAGAACTGCCATATGACCCAGAAATTCCTCTACTAGGAATATATCCAGAAGTATTGAAAACTGTGACATGAATAGACATCTCCACACTTATGCTCATAGGGGCATTATTCACACCTGCCAAAAGGTGAAAACAGCCCAAGTGTCCCTCGACCAATGAATGGATAAGCAAAATGTGGTAATATACATACAATGGAATGCTATGCTGCAATAAGAAGAAATGAAATTGGGACACATGATAACATGGATGAATATTGAAGACATTATGCTAGGTGAGGTAAGCCAGACACACCAGGACAAATATAGCATGGTCTCATTACTACAAAGTAAATACGAAGAATAAATGCATGCAGTTAAAGCCTAGAATATAGGTTATTAGGCGATAAGAAGAGGGCTGAGAAAGATTACTGAAGCTTAATATATGTAGAAGTTTTTATTAACTTTACTGTAAAAGTGTGGAAATGTATATAGAGTTGATGGTAACATTTTATAGTGAGTAGCAGCTGGTTTATAAATGGGAATGTGGCTGGAAAGGGTAGTCTAGGGATGGAAATGTCAGTTGAAAGAAAGCTAGGGAATAATCTAGGGACTGAATGGTACAGTGAACCCAGAGGTGGATGAGAATTGTGGTTGATGATACAGCTGCAAGAGTGTTCTTCTGTGGGCTGGAGCAGATATACATCACTGTTGCAGGTGGTGGGAATGTGGAGAAGCATGGGAAAAATACAATTGGTGTGACCTATGGACTGTGGTTAACAACATATTGTAATGTTCATGCATCTATGCCAAAGATGTACTGTGTTGATAATGGAGGAGTATGGAAAAAGTGTACCAAATGTATGCTATGGACATGGCGGTGATAATAGTCTGATGATATTATCTCATAATCTGTAACAAATATTCCACCACAGTGTGGTGTGTTGATGAAGAAGTATTGTATGGGAATTCTACACATGTGCATGATTGTTTTGTTGGTTCACAACTTCTGTAATAAAAATATTTTTAAAATAATAATAATAAGGTGGGTTGGGGGAAAAATACACCAAATGTAAGATATGGACTATAGTTAGTAGTAAGATTTTGAAGTTGTTCTTTCTTAATTTGTAAGAAATAGCTCATAACAATACAAGGTGTTGGTGGTGGATTGATGTATGGGACCTCTGTATGTTATGCATATTTGTTTTTTAAGTTCACAACTTTTACTACACACTTATTGTTTTTGTACATTTATGTATGAATGATATACTTCAATAAATTTTTTTAAAATAACATTATTTTTTAAAGTTATGATAAATCTATGGTTTTGGAATACAATGTATAAAGATATAATTTGTAACAAGTACAAGAAAAAAGGTGGGAGATGGAAGGGTATAGAAACAGTGTATGCATATGCTATTGAAATAAAATTGGTATCATATCAAAAATTGGTTTATAGATGTAGGATGTTGAATTTAAGCCCCATAGTAATCACAAATAAAATATATGAAAAAAATATACAGAAAGAAATAAAAATGGACTCAAAACGGTACACGACAAAAAAATCAAATAAATATGAACATAGGCATTAATGGAAGAATTGAGGGACAAAAGAGTATAAGACTTACAAAAACCAAATGAAAAATGCAGAAGAAAGTCCTGCATTATCAGTAGTTACTTTAATGTAAACAGATTGAAATCCCCAGTCAAAAGGCAGGGATTGCCAGAATGGATAAAAATGCAAAATCCAAATATGCTGTTTATAAAAGACTTAAATTCAAGACTCAAGTAAGTTCAAATTGAAAGGATGATAGATACATATATAAAATCAAATAATAACCAAAAGAGGTTGGAGTAGCTATACTAATATTAGATGAAATAGACTTTAAGTCAAAACTAGCATGAGGGACAAAGAAGGTCACTATATACTAATAAAGGGGTCAATTCATCAAGAAAACATAACAATTATAAATATATATATATAGGCACCTAGTGGTAGAGCCCCAAAATGTATGAAGCAAATATGGACAGATTTTAAGGGAGAAATAGGCAGTTCTACTTTAAAAGTAGGAGAATTCAAAACATCACTTTCAATTATGGATAGAACATCTAGACAGAAGATCAATAAGCAAATAGTAGGCTTGAATGATGCAATTAATGAACTAGACCTAACAGACATATATAACACTTCATACCACAGTATCAGAATACACATGGCTCTCTAGGATAAACCATATATTAGGTCACAAAACAAATCTCAATAAATTTAAAAATTGTGAAATCATTCAATGTATCTTCTCTGACCACAATGGAATAAAACTAATAATCAAGAAGAAAATAGAAGATCTCAACAGACCAATAACATATAAAGAGACTGAATCAGTAATTAAAAACCTCCCAAGAAAGACAAACCCAGGACCAGATGGCTTCACTGGTGAATTTTACCAAACATTCCAAGAAAAATTAACACAAATCCTGCTCAAACTCTCCCAAAAAATTAAAGAGAAGGGAACACTCACTAAGTCATTCTATCAGCCCAATATTACCCTAATACATAAACCAGATAAAGTTACTATAAGAAAAAAATTATAGACCAATATCCATTATGAATATAGAAGCAAAATCCTCAACAAAATACTAGCAAACCAAATCCAAAAGTACTTTTAAAAAATTATATGCCATGATCAAGTGGGGTTTATCCCAGGTATGCAAGAGTGGTTCAACATAAGAAAATCAATTAATATAATACACCACAATAGAATGAAGGAGAAAACTCATAATCATCTCAACTGAAAAAGAAAGTGTATTTGACAAAACCCAGCACCGTTTGTTGATTTAAAATTTTTCAAAAAATAGCAATAGAAGTAAACTTCCTCAACATGATAAAGGGCATATATGAAAAACCCACAACTAACATTATGCTCCATGGTAAAAGATCAGGAATAAGACAAGGATGACCACTGTCACAACTGTTATCCAACATTGTATTGGAAGTTCTAGCCAGAGCAATTAGGCAAGAAAAAGAAATAAAAAACATCTGAATTGGAAAGAAAGAAGTAAACTTTTTGTAGATGACATGATCCTATACAGAGAAATTCCTGAAAAATCCACCACAAAACTATTAGAGCTAAAAAATGAATTCAGCAAAGTGGCAGGATACAAGTTCAACATGCAAAAATCAATAGTGTTTTTGTACACCAGTAAAAAATAAACCAAAGAGGGAATCAAGAAAAAAATTCCATTTATAACAGCAACTAAAAGAATCAAATATGTGGGAATAAATTTAACCAAGAGTATAAATGACTTGTATGAAGAAAACTGCAAAACATTACCAAAAGAAATAAAAGAAGACCCAAATAAATAAAAAGACATTCCATGTTCATGGATTATAAGGCTAAATATTATTAAGATGTCAATTTAATGTTAAGACGTCTACCCAAAGCAATTTACAAATTCAATGTAATTCCAATCAAAATTTCCAATAGACTTCCTTGCATAAATGGAAAAGCCAATTATCAAATAAATGTAAGTGTAAGGGGCCCTGAATAACCAAAACTGACTTGGAAAAGAAGAATGAAGTTGGAGGATTCACACTTTCCGATTTTAAAACATATCACAAAGTTACAGTAATCAAAACGTCATGTTACTGGCACAAGGACAGATATAGAGACCCAGGATAGAATTGAGAATTCAGATATAAACCCTCACATCATTGGCTAATATTTTTGACAAGAGTGCCAAGTCCACTCAACAAGTAAAGAATAGTCTCTTCTACAAATGATGAGGGGAAATTTGGATATCCATATGCAAAAGAATAAAGGTGAACCCTTATCTCACACCATGTGGAGTTTGGAGCTGTATGTACCCCAGAAAAAAACATGTCCTTAAAATTAATCTGTTCTTTTGGGTGTGAAACTGAAGTAACTGATGAGGTTACTTCAGTTAAGATATGGCCCACCCAATCGGTTTGGTTCAAAATCCTGTTACTGGAGTCCTTTATAAGTGGAATGAAATTCAGACAGCTAGAAAGAAAGCCATGGGAATCAAGAAGCTGCAATTCAATAGAAACAGGAAGCGAATGGAGAGGCCAGGAGATACCGTCATGTGTATTGTCATGTGACAGGAGCCCAGGACCAAGGATTACTATCTTCAGGAAGAAATCACCACCTTGATAATGCCTCTGTTTGGATTTCTCTCAGTCTCAAAACCATGAACAAATAAATTCTCATTGTTTAAGTCAGCCTATTGCATGGTATTTGCTTGAGCAGCCAAGGAAACTAAAACACACCATATACAAAAATTAACTCAAAATATATCAAAGACCTAAACATAAGAACCAAAACTATAAAACTCCTGAAGAAAGCATAGGGGAGCATATCCAGGACCTTGTGTTAGACAATGGTTTTTCAGACCATACACCAAAAGCATGAATAACAAAAGAAAAAAATAGATAAATGGTATTTCATCCGAATTAAATCATTTGTACATCAGTGATACGCAGCATGAATGTAAAAAGACAACCTACTGAATGGGAGAAAATATTTGGAAAACACATATCTGGTAAGGGTTTAATTCCCAGAATATATAAAGAAATCCTACAACTCAACAACAAAAAGTTAAACAACCCAATTAAACATTGGACAAAATAATTGAATAGGCATTTATCCAAAGATATACAAATGGCTAACAAGCATGACTAGCATCTCTAGTCATTAGGGAAATGCAGATGAAAACCACAATGTGATGCCATTATACTCACTTAAATGGCTACTATTAAAAAATGGAAAATAGCAAATATTGAAAAGGATGGGGAGAAATAGAAATACTTGTTCATTACTGTTATGAATTTAAAATGGTGTAGGTACTGTGGAAAACAGTTTGACTGTTCTTCCGAAAGTTGAGTATAAAATTATGATATGACCCTTCAATCCCACTTCTAGGTAAATACCAAAGAGAATTGAAAGCAGGGACTCAAACAGATATTTGTACACTGATGTTCATAGTGTCATTTTTACAGTTTCCAGATGATGGAAGGAATCAAATTGGCACTCAGTAGATGAATAAATAAACAAAATGTGGTATATGTATACAAGGGAATAGTATTTGGTCATAAACAGGAATGAAGTTCTGATACCTATAACAACATGGATGAACCTTGAAGACATCATGTTGAGTGAAATAAGCCAAACACAACAGGACGAATATTGTATGATCTCACTGATATAAAATAATTAGAATAAGTGAATTCATAGAGTAAGAAACTAGAATACAGGTTACTATGGACCTGGGAGGGGTTAAGTAATTGGGAGTTAGTGTTTAATTGTTAGAGTTTCTGTTGGGGTGATGGAAGAGTTTTGGTAATGGATGGTGCTGATGGTAGCACAATATTGTGAGTACAATTAACTTCACTGAATTAATATGTTTGACTGTGGTTAAGAGGGGAAATTTTAGGTTATATGTATGTTACTAGAGTAAAATTTTTAAAACCATAGGACTGTGCTACACAAAATGAGCTATAATGTAAATAATGGACTATAGTTAATAACATAACTATAATGACTTTGTTTCATCAATTGTAACAAAAGAACCATACTAATGCAAAGTGTTAATAATAGGGATAACTGTGTGTGGGGGGTGTATGGGAACTCTGTATTTTCTGTATGATTTTTCTTAAAACCTACAAATCCTCCAATAAATATAATAATAAAAAGTAAGTTCACCTTCAAAAACAATGTTTCCTTGGTAGCAATGTCTGAAATGAGAGATAAAACTGGTAGTAGAAAGACTAATAATTGCCTTAAACCAGGTGAGAGATAAAAAGGGAATGACTTAAAGCATTGGTTGTACTAATAGAAGGGGGATGTCCAGAGACAAAAATAAAGAAAAATTCACAGAATTTAATCAGAAACTTAATATAAAGTATTGAAAAAGAAAAAAAAAAAAAAGAAAAGGTTATGCCCTAGAAACCTCAGTAGACAGTGGCATTATACAATAAGATAGGGAACAATAGCCACAATGAAGTATACTCTATTCCTTGAATGCCTATTTTAAAAGCAAGGATGAGAAGTGAGGGCTGCTATTTTCCCCAGTCATACCTAGGTTAAATATCACTGACAAATCATAAACCTCTTTCCTGAAGTTCTTGGCCATTGCCTCATAATCTTTCTTAACAGAGTATTCCAAAGATCACTATCAATCAGTCAATTGAAAATTCTTGATCGTCCTTAACCTATCATGTTTCCAGCATAGCATCCATATTTTATGAGTTTTATTGTTCCTTTGACAGATGATGAAATTGATGTTTTGTATAGGCAGTGTAGAAGAGCATGACATGTCTCAGATCTCTTAGATTCTATAGCTTATACACACACTCCTCCCCTACCGACCAACCTTGTCCAGTCCCATATCTGCTTTTGGAATGAAGCACATGGTAGTTTTTAAAATAAAGCTTTCCCAAGATCAAGGTACCTCTAGGACAGCCAGCGGAGATTTCCAGTAGTCAGTTTGACATACAATTCTGTTGTCCAGGAACGCTACAAGAACTTCAAAGGTAGAATTGTGAGTCACAGCATGTAAGTGATAGTTGTCACCAAGAGACAGATGTAGAGTGGGAAGAGAGGAGCAGGATGTGCATGTGACCAGCTTATGTAGAGGGAATTCAAGGGCTTGTCTGGGAACCGCTGGGAAGATGTGCTCTCCTTTCCTGAGTCTGGGCCAAGGTCACCAGGTGGAGCCTAGGCCTGAGGCCAATGCCCTGGAAAGCAGAGCCAAGATATGAAGAAAACCAGTACTGCTTCCATACCTGCTCCTGGGTTTTTCAGGATTTCAAGTCTGAGCTTCTATTTTTTATCTAAGCTGATAAGGGTTTCTGGTATTTATATCTAAAGCTCTTGATTGCTGCCCTTTCTCACCAAGATGCTGGAAGCATCAAATGATAAGGTCTATGAGGGAAACTATACAAATATCATATATATATACATATATATATATATAGTATCATACATATACTATAATATGACCATTAGTTCACCCTTCTTTGGTGATCTTTCAAATTGTGAATTCCAGACTTTCTGCTCATTATAACACCATCTTAAACTGGCTATGCAGGAACTACTTGGGTACCAATTTTCTTATCCTCAAAGATCATGTTTTACCAAGCTGGAGAATGGTCCTGTTATCAGATCATGAACTCCCATGAGGAAAAAGTCCTACAATTTAAGCATTTTATTCATGTTATTACTGACAGGGCCTATTACTAACAATATCCAGCACATTTTAGAAGCACCATACATGTTTATTAAATGAAGGTGATGTCAGAAGTTGTTCCTTATATGCTGTACACATAACCCATTTAAGATAAAATTTTGTGGTTTGGGAGGAAAGCTCTGATAATTTTTCAGATTCACTTCTAATGTTACGTGGCTTCATGTGGCTCTAGCTGATGCCAGTGTTTACACATTATGCTTAAGTTGTTTGGCATTACCAAGTCCTGATAAGAAAACTGTGATAGAAGCTAGAACGGAAGATTTGAAACATGACTCAGGTTTCAATGTCTACGATGAATTTGTGATGCATCTTACTTAGAAATAAAATAAACTTCACCAGGTTCAATTTTCCAATCTTCCTGGAGCTAGAAATTTGCTTTTGCTCCTTAGCATTACTGCCAATATACGTTTTGAAGTATTCTATAATATACAGCTTGCCAAGTGTAGCTGAGTTCATTTTGTTGAGCTCTCAGAACTGTTCTTTTCTCTCATTGGCATTCATTATAATGAAGAACTGTTTTAATTTTCAGTTCTCCAGGTAGAGTTTTTCACTGTTAAGAGATGATCTGAATTCCATGGTTGGGCATTAAACACCAGCGCTTAAATCATGGGCTTCTTGCCTCTTTTCCTTGGAATAATTTCTAGACAAACATTACGTTTTGAATATCCTGAATTTTATGTGATATTTAACCTCATGATCTCAGCATTTACTGACCAAGCAGGCAGACTTTGGCATTGTGAATAAATAACGCTGAATGATAAGTAACAATGTCAACAGACTTTATTCTTTTTAGTGACACAAAACTAAATGTATCCATGCTCTGTAAGACACAGTATTTGATCAGGAAGAAGAAAAAATTGCATTCTAATCTTTCATCATGATGCCCTTCAGAAACATCAGCGTGTATGCATGCATATACTGTTATCTTTTAAAACTAATAAAAATCAGTCACGGAGGAAATGCACTAACATCCATCAAAGGCAGAGCTGTTCGCAGTCTATGATGCTCTCCATGAGCAGAGAGGTACAGTGAGGAAAACCTTGCCAGGCAGAACCCATGGACCATACAATCTTATTCACGAAAGCTAGCAAGACCAGTTTTTGGACAATGTGACATTTCATAGGACACATTCAGGTTACTACTCTCAAGAGAGGAAAAGTCCATAAACAGAAGTTTAAAGCAGAGCATGAGTTCGGAAAGGACAGAGATACATCCTGCTGGGGGTGGTAACGTTTCTTTTAACATGAAATTGGAGTCTATATTATTGAATGAACAATAATCCAAGGGAGATCTAAATTTTATTAGGTTAAGAAAATGGAAATGGCTTTGTACTTTACTCACTATAAGTGGACTTTGTCTCTGAGCAAGATACTAAAGATAGTTAATTGGCAAGAAAATCAGAGGCAATATTTTTTTTTAAAAAACTGGAAAATTCCCTTAATACAAATGAAGTCTGGGTCCATATCTTCTTCATGACCGTGTTTCCTACATTATCACACAATAGGCTATGTGTACTAAATATTACATACAGATTTGATGATTACTGATTGATAAAAGGATTCACCTCAAATGCTAACTCTGTCATAAAGTTGTCCCTCATTTTACCCTCCTCACTTCAAAAATTCTATAGCACGGCCTTTGCTTCTCTCACAATCATTATTTAGAACTCTGTCTTGGACAAGAATTCTACCTTCTTCATCTCAGCAATACCACAATATTTTACACACAATAGGTGCAGATTCAGTGCATAGAGGCAGAATGAAATCATTGAATAAATAATCCTAACCCAATTCCATTTGTATTTAAATGTCAGTTTCTATTTTCTCATATGTTGATGGTACAAGTGTTTCTGAAAGATATCTCTTGAAGAGGGAATTGGCTTTAGAGACCACAGAGAACACAAGAGCAAGGATCTACCACAGACATTATCTACTCCAGGAATGTTATTTGACCAACAAATAAACTGAGGGCCAGAGAATTTAAGTGGTTTGTCCCTGATCACCAAGTTGCTTTGTGTCAGTGCCAGAACCAGAACTCAGCACTCTGGTTGCTATGTCAGGGTACTTTCTACTCTACTCTGCCGATGCTGAAAAATGCAAATCTTATTCAAACTCGGATTATGTATTTTCTTTCATTTGCTTGTATTATTTGCTTGTTATCTGAGCTTGATTTCTTGTATGGGCTCTATAGGCAACATAATATACTTGTTTATATCACTGTATCAGACAGATGCTGAGTATTTCTATTCCAATTGTGCATTCCAAAACTGGGGAAATAGCCACAAGATGGGTTCAGGGGCCCACTGGACCTACTGTGAGACAGACTCGAGCTAAAACTCCACTGATTACCTGACCTCCATAATCCACTGCTCTGACTTGTGGACCACATTAGTATTTTGGGTCCCCTGGTCAGTTCAAAGGCAGTGTCCAGTAAACCCCCAAAAATCAGATTATTCCCTTTTCTCTAATGCACACTCAACCTAGTAGGAAGTCATAGGTCCCTTTGGAGAAGGCTGGGAGGAAGATTAACAGCATAAATTGTTGGCAGCTTAGTAAGGTTCTTCTTTAAGAGGACCCAGCTTTCTCTTCAGTTAAGGGGATCTAGGTCTATATACTGCCTCAAGTCTGGGAATTGGTAGAGGGACCACAAGTCTGGTTTTTTTGTTTTGAATTAGAATTCTATTTGTTTGACCTAGAACTCTACCACTTAAGAAGATCAGATAAGAATTAGGCTACCCATCTCTTTCCCTTCTAAGCAACCCATGATCAACTAGCCAAGGCATTAGGCTTCTGTCAGTCCAACTATTATGATTACTGCTCTGACCCTGCTGTCCATTATGGTAACTGTGGCCACCTTGTCTTTGGCGATTAAGTGCTGCCACTTGGCTCCTGCTACCCCAAATCCAATTATTTCCATTGCATTTAAGGATTCTAGTTCAGTGGCAGCAGTTCCCACTGTAATATCTGATCTACAGAGAAGAACCACTTCAGATCTCTTCATGGATGTTAGGGCTTTTCTCACAAATTTTTTTCCTCACAGTCGTGGTGAAAGGTTGTCCTCTAGACTCTCCCAGCGTGGGTGAGCAAGTCTTACATGGTAAGTTGATTCTAACATTCCAATATCCCTAAGTTCTGGGATACCTTCTACACTAAACCAAGAGTGTTCTGGCATTGTAGGTTCATTTAGTGTAGTTTACTTTTTGTTCTATGTTTCATCCAATCAACCAAAAAAACTGTTAGAGCCCTTTCAAACCCATTGAGCTACAATTTTGAATCCAGAATCTCTGCTTAGTGGGCCCAGATCAATAAATTCAACCTGATCCAACTTTATGTCCCTTCCACCATTACCCCACGCCCTCAATATCCATTCCCACACATATTCCCCAGATTTCTGTCTATATGAATTGAAAAGAATCATGTAGTTCTTTTGAAATGTAGTGTACCTGCTCATGGGTCATACTTTGTACCTCACCTTTAGAGGCCTAATGGGACTTCAGTCTAGTTATAGACCTGGAAGCAAGGAGGGCTGGTGGAGGTGGGTGCTGAGGAGAAACAGCAGTGTCTGGGTAAGTCAACTGCCTCAGGGCATTCTCTTACAGGTGCCTCCAGAAAAGCAGGGTTAACCTCCTCAGTATGTCTCCAGGACTGTGCTAGGCACTGAGTATCATGGATGAATTTTGCAGAAGGAAAATTAAGCACTTATTGAACACATTGGTTAAAGAGGACATTAAAGTGAGTAAAGCTCTACCTTTATGAAATTACCCAGAACTTGTCCTTCAGAAAAATCTGAAAATTAAAAATAAAAACATTTAATTTCAGTATTTATGAAAGTTTTGTGCCCTTGAATTTGGTTTTCCTTTTTTTAAAAATATGAATTACATACAACAAAGAATACAAAGGGAGGTACCATAATTCTTCCCACCGCTCAGGTCCTCTAAAGCATTTAATTCTCCTATGCTGAGACAGAGAAGAGCAATTGTCCAGAGGACAACATAAGATGTTACATGTATGTGCTTTGAACAGATTCTAGCACATAGTAATCTCTCAGTAGAACTTAACCATTACTATGAAGGACAAAGGGTGAACAAGACAGGCACAGTCCTATGCCTCGCAGAGCTTAAATGTTTGTGTAAAAAAAGGAATAGAGAAAAAATAGGGAAAACAAAGCACTTGGTTTATAATTTGACTTTAAATGAAGAAGAAAGAAGAGGAGGAGTAAACCGTTTTGACATTATTATTGTCCCATTTCTGACTGAGCCAATTCCCAATGTTTTAATAAATCCAAACCTTTAACAAAATCTAAATTTCATCTGGGGGGAAAAAGCAATCTGTCACCAACTCAAAGAATAATATCACTAGCTTTACAGACTCGGGTAAAATTTTTAAAGTATGAAATTCTTTCAGGTATATATACTTAGAGTTTTATGGACATACACACATGCAGGAATATATAATATATTATGCAGGGCTATAAGATATTCAAACAATTAGAAATTTCAGTATGTTAATTGGCAAAAGATACTTATTTATCATAAAAGATTTTAAACTATAGACATTGTTTGTTAATATTAAAAACATAAATTCTTTGTAAAATTTACTATAATATTTGGTTAACTTTAAAGTTGTATTCAATTTTTTTAAAACTTGCTTATGGACTAAGGCAAGAAAGAAATATGAAAAAGAATGTGTAGGTTTGGTGACATTGTTTGTGATTTTTATTCTTTCTTTTAATTTTCTTTATAAGGCCATATTGCAATAAATGAAAGTGAACAAATAAAATGCCCCACATGTTTTTACTTCTATTTGCTAGTGCCCTTTTTGAAAAGCCAAAGTTTGTGGCCAACTTTTTCTAAACCAGATCACTTACCTTTCAAGGCAAACCACTTCTGTAGACAATCTAAACCCTAGCAATTTTTCCACCTTCACTGTCTTTAATTGCTTCTACAATTTGTTGGGTGCATTTTTTTCCTTTAAGTTTATGAAGCTGTTTAAAATGACAACATATTTCAATCTATTGGTGAGCGTTCTATAGGGTTTAATCTTTATAAACCACAACGACAGATATCAGTATTTAGTATTCTAAACTACTTCATCTTCCAGCAAAAACGGACACGTTTTTCTCCCACATTAATGAATTTTTAGAGTATCAAATGGCAATTACAGGTAGGGTGGTTATCTGTAATCACCCTCCAGGGAACGCCTTACCCCTCCAAGGTGATGATCACAGGACCTCAGTCATGCCTTCCTGCTTAGGTACATGCTGATGGCAGCAACCAGAAACCCTTGTAAGGCATGAGCAGCACACAGAATTTATGTGCTTTGCTCATTTTATTAATTATAAAGACTACAAACACTATTGGGAGGCCTGCGTACACTTTTCCACTGTCATCATAATTAAAAAGTTTTAGTGTGTGGTTTTGTATGGTTACACCATCGATCAAAGACCATTTTTCTGACATGCGTAGCAAAGGCAATATGTTCCACACAGGTTATTTCTGGAATTGTATTACTTACGTAATAGAGTCTTCTCAGGTAGCTCTATTGCACCAACTTGCTTCTGCCTTTGCTGTGTCTGCTTTCATGCCCTCTAGAGTATACACAGTGTAGGGTGATGGGGTGGGGAAGAGAATATTTTTAAGAATTACATTTTGCTGGCCAATATGCACAAATCTGTATTTGTTTCTCTTGATATGGCTTAAGCTTAAAGCCTCTTACTTTATTTAGAATATATGTCTGGCATAACTCGCTTTCAGAATATCAAAGCAGTTTGTGTATTTCCTTTCATTGTTTAATAACTAAAAAAAAAAAATCCTTCTGAGCAATATCAAATGTTTATTTTTAAGAGAAATGTAAGGTCTATTTTCTATTTTCCACTGATTTAAAAAGACATGCTTTGGGCAGGAGATAATCCTCAGGAAAGGAGAAAAAAAAACTTTAAAAGAGAAAAAACCCAAAATTGAAAACAATTTCTTTCATGCATTTGATTTCATGTCAAAGTTGTGCAAATGTTTCAAGGACAGAAAGAGGGTTGTAAATGGAGACTGGCAATGTGATAAAATAAATTGGTTGGAATTTGACAGAAAAACTAAAGTATCCTTAAATGATGCTGAGAAACAGCAATGTGCATATTACAGTTGAAGCAGAGCAAGGAGAGTTTTGTTTAATTGCAAGGAGAAAAAAATCTCAACTATTTCCAAATTTAATTTCTGTCCCAGAATTTAACTAACTGCATAAGATTTGACATGCTACTTCAGTGCATTGTGAAAATCAGCCACAATTACTGTCATATCTATAATATATAGGATAGCTAGATAATATATAAGATGAGAAAGAGAGAGAGGAGATAAGATGGACTATGTTTCTTAAAGTAAAAAGCCTGCAACCTTAAAAGCAAATGATCGGGGAGTGGCTATGGCTCAAGCTGTTGAGTTCCCACCTCCCACATGGAACGTCTTGGGTTCAGTTCCAGGTTCAATCCCCAGCCCCCAGTATCTCAAAACAAAAAAAAGAAAAAGAAAAAAAAAGTAAATAATGGTATGAGAGATGAAGTCAGTGGGAAATATATTTATGTAATGCATACACTATAGATAGAAATTTAAGCAACATTTTCTTCCAAAACTGAAATTCATTAATGGAGTTCTGCTATTTTTCTGAACTGTAGTTAAAACTACGTGATTTTGTTACAAGTATTCCAACTCTATTATCCCAAGTTTTCTGTCTTAATCAACAGTTTCTAAAGATACTTTTGCCTCCTTGGAGCATGGGCCAGAGGTCCACTCTCTAACTAGAATGTTTCATCTGCCAGAATGAGATGTGTGGAAAGACACAATCACTAAAAATATTATAACTAGAGATTAGGATACCCGTTTTTCATATTAATAGAATTACCAGCTCTTAGATGACTTTCAAGGCCATTACCATAGCATCTGAAGAGGTCAGTGTTCCAAGGAAGAAGCCAAATCTTATAAATATACAACCTGAAGAGTGCTTGACAGTACAACCTTTCTGAAATGATAGAAGAAAAAATTACAATCATTCTTTCAAAATGTTATGGTTCAAAAAAAGAGATGTGACGGTAGAATAGATCACACCAGAGATGAAGGTGATATTAATTCTCTCACAAGCATTTCAACTCATCAGAGATCAAAAGTTATTTTTATCTAGAAGCATCTGCAGTAACCTTTGTGTAATGAATTAATGACTTCAGTCAATTTCCAATGGTCTCCATCACAACAATTGGCATTAATTAGAACCTTTATTTGCAGGCTGCTCACACACACCCCGAACTATCTGCCTTCCACTAGACACAATTTACTGCAAAAAGTGCACTGGCATAAACTTGCCTGTTACAGTGTTGTCCTACATTTTATATAATCAATTTTATGAGGTATTAAAGGGTCAGAATCCCTTCTATGCCTGTCTATCTATGCAGCATCAACATAACATTACAAACATTATATATTGGGTAAATGATTTTTGATGGTTATGGTGATGGTGGCTCTTTTAAGAAAATCATACCTATACCACCTGGTTTGGTTTGGGTGTTTCTACTCTGTGCTCCCACGTGCCACATTGTGATGGTTAGGCTGATGTGTCAACTCAGCCGGGTCATTGTGCCCAGGTATTTGGCCCAGCAAGCACTGGGCTAATTGTAATACAAGAGCATTTATGGACTTCGATCACCAGTGAGTTTACTGCATGGATGGCTGATTATATCTGCACCAATCAGGGAGATTACATCAGCAATGGGTGACGCTTTTATCCAATCAGTTGAATGCCTTAAAAGGGGAAGTGATTTCAACATTTAGAGAGAATTTCCCTGCTCATCTTTGGACAGCCACCTTCTCCCAGAAACTCATCAAAGATCTTTCATCTGACTTTCATCAGAGCCCCTGGCTTGCAGCCTGCCTGCGGAACCTGGACTTGTGCATCCCCACGGTCGCATGAGAGACTCATAAAATCTCATATTATCGACAGATATCTCCTATTGATTCTGTTTCCTGAGAGAACCCTGACTAATACATGCATGAATATCTGTCACTGGTCTTGCAAAAGTCTTATAATTGTACATTGATGTGCCTCCTTCTTTTCCTGGATTCTGCACACCTTAAAGATACAAATTATATCTCACTCATTTCTCGATCTCCATCACTTAGTGTGTATGTAGCCTATAGTTTATTCTTAATGAATGTTGCTTTAATTGGTAGATTACTCAATCTTTCTCTGCCATTTGTTGCCTCCAACAATACCTATCTACCTTCAGCCTTTCTAAAGTTAAAAGAAGTTAAAATGAATTCGCGTAGATGCTTGCATTTTGTGAATTATTCTTTGTATAAGAAATATAACTGCAACTATAGCTTCCCTTGCCAGGTCAGAAGCAGTTGAAAGAAGCAATGGAAGGAGAGAGTGAATCATCATCAAAGTTATTAACTGTATGACTAGTACTAGGAAACTAGGACATGATTAAAAAAATTCACACTTCATACATAAGCTCTATAGCCACATCCACAGAGTTACAAAAAGTCAAGTACATCATTCTTCTGCCTTACCTTAACCTTTGATCCATTCTTTCATCTCCCTATATTGATGGGATAATGGGTCTTAATGTTATATCTCTACTTCAGATTCACTACAGCTTTCTCCACATAACACAGGTAAAGAGAGAAGGAATATCCATGTATAATTTTGATGTAGTCTTGACAATATTAGTGGTTTTGTTATCTCTAATTGAGAATTCTGAAAGAAAAGATTATGCAATGGATATGAACCTTAGTTATAATAAGGTATACAACCTTATTATAACTAAGGTATATCCCACATATATGGCTGAAGTTCTTCATTCTCTACCTGATTAGAATGTAATAATGATAGCAAGATAGGGTAGGAATTATTATTATTATTATTATTTTTGGTGTTTATAAATTTCCCATAGCCCTAATACATTACTCTAAATGTTATCTATCCTGAGTCTTAAATGACTGTGTCAATAGACACTTTCATTTATTTCAACATTTATCTAATATTTCCTCATATCCCATTGAGGCAGACACAGGCAGTGTCTTTCACAGTTTGAAAACTTTGGCACAAAAATGTAAAAGGCTTCCTCCCAGTTTGGGTGACCCCTATTGTTACTCTGACTACATGCAGACCATTAAATGCATGGATGGCCAAAATCCAAAGTTTCTTGACCTGAATTGACTTCCAGGAGTCTATGAAGACACTGAAGTTTATAGAAATCCTGTCCTTATTTGTAGTTCTTTTTCTTTCTAGTTAGAAACGCTATGTTTTATCATAATCTACAAAGGAACTATCCCAAAAAGAATTAAGAATCAAGAGAATAGGTACATCATCAAGAGGAGCTTTTGTTCATTCCTGCAGTCAAATTTTTCCTAATGGTTCATGCCATAAAAGTATTTCCTTTAAGTCAAGGAGAATATAAGGCAAATGTGATAGCTGAAGTTCCCCCAGAGGCTTACAGTCTAGTCAGGGGAAAAAGAAACATACACAAATGGCTACAAACAAGACAATAAATAGGGTTTATGTGAGTGGTACAAAAATTCCCCATGAGATTACAAAAAAGGGTAATTTTACCATTTCCTTTGGGTACTCAATAAAGTCTTTGATGAAGCAAAATCAAGCCAAGCCTTGATATATAGATTTTAGGCAGAGTCTGGAGTGAGGACAAGGGAGATGACTGGCATTCATACTCAGAGAATGAAATAAACAAAGCAGAGAATTTGGAAAGAAATAACTTTGGAAATTGAAAAGATGTTGGAAGAAATTACTTTGCAGCTTGCATAGTATGGCAGTACAAAATAGTTTTAGAAATATTGGTCTAAATTTTTTTGGACTTTAATATGCAAAACAAGAGAAGTCATGAAAGTTCTTGGAGCTGGAGAGTAGCATTTATCAAAACAATATTTTAGGAAAAATAACTCTCCTCAAGCATTCAGAATGTATCATGGAGGGAAGAGAGGTCTAGAGGGAAAAAGGCCAGTTCAAGTCTGGGGTAGTACCAATATCAACTATTGCTATTGACAGAAAGGGATAGATAAGAGAGCATTTGTGACCGAGAAATCAATGGGACTGTATGATCCCCCATAGTTTATTGAAATATGTAAATAAGCTAAGCTATGGAAAAAAGTTAGCACACATCTGGCATTAGGAACAGAACAATAAATATTAGCTAATTATTGTTGTTGTTGTTGGAGAATAAAGAGATAAGGAAAAATCAAATATTGCTGAAATTGGAGCCCAGTTCTCTGAGATGAAAATATGGGGTTCAAAAACAAAGAACAAGTTTGGGACAAAAAGGAGGGATAGAAATATGGAGACTAGAAGATTGGTTACAGAAATCTGGAGGTTGAGGTGGAAATCATCAGCTGACAATTAAAAGCAAGGTAATAAGTGATAGGTCCTAACAGAAGGCCTAGAGTTCAGAGTCATCCACAGAAAGGTAATAACTGAAGCTTTGGGAGTAGGTGGGATTTCCAAAGAAAGAATACGATGAGAAGAGATCAGATGAAAGGTCAGAACCACTCGGAAACCCCAAGTTTCAGGGGCAAAAAAAAAAAAAAGGAGGTGGCTGAAGACAGATAAAGTGGACAGTAAGAAAAAAAGAACCAGAAAGCCACAGAATCTGGAATCCATCCAACTGAAGATCAGATGAAGTCTCAAAACTTCTGGGTGAGTGAAAGAATAAAAGTTAAAGAACATGATGGTGCAGAGATCATTAGTGATTAAATAATGCATCCCAGGAGATTGGCCAAGAGGGTGCCCCCAACAGGAAGTGGAAGAGGGGGTTGGCTGGAGGGTTGGGCATCATGAAACCAAGTTTGATGTGAGGGGTTGAGATACAAAACCAAAGGGAAAGGCAGCCAACCAGACCAACCAAGGCAGCAAGCCCAAGAGGTTAGTTAAGGCAGAATCTCAGGGCAAAGTTATAGGTTTTCAGTCTCTGAAAACCTGAAAACCTGAAGCAAAATGGAAACAATGCAGTCTAGTAGCTTAGAGCATTCTTAATTCCAGAGTCAGACTAGATCTGTTAAATCCTAGCTTTGCTGCTAATTAGCTCGGCATCCACGTGGAAGTTCCATACTTCTGTGTGCCTCTCTTTCACCACGGAAGATAATAATGGAACCTACTGCACAGGATTGTTGTGATAAACAAGGTAATATATGGAATGCACTCAATGCAATATCTGGAACACAGTGAATGCTCAAAAAATATTAGAATTTATTATGAACAATGGGTAGGAAGTAGAATCTAAAGAGATTCTCTAATTGGCTCTGTAGTTGCAGGTGCCTTTTAGAGTGTACTCAGGGAAGAGTCTGCTTAGGGAGATAGGTTCACTCAACTGGTTGAGAAAATCCTTTAATATCATTATGATACATGGTTATCGTCCTATAAGAAATGGAAGGCTATTTACTTGTTTGTTTGTTTTTTAGTGTAGTACCGTGATTAAAATATATTTAAGGGATTAATCTTGAAGTGGTATTGAGGGTGGTTTGGACAGAAGAGCATCCTGCTAAACGTATTTCCCATTACTAATTTAAAAAGCAGTGTGGCAGTTCAGTTGTCTGGACATTTGTTCTAAATATGCACTCCCCTAGACCCTCTCTCTGTTGTTATGTGTCACTTGAGACCCTTTCCACTAGGTATATGTTGAAACTTTTTTTTCTAATGATTTCCAGAAGAATCATCAAAATGTTATAAGGATTTTAAATGGCTAAACTCTTGAATCATAGAAAAATGAGAGTATGACTTTACATCTTGCAATTGTCACAGACACGGCTCCATTTTACTTTACTCCATCCCATTTAAAGCCAGCTTATTGCGCATGAAAGTTAGAATAAAACACATGCCAAACATGATTGGTTTCCAAAAATGACAAGTACATCGTACAAGTTAAAAATCAGCCTGCAACCACCTTTTTTCCTTTCTGTGTGTCTAGAGGCTCTCCACATGCCAGGAATATTGCAAGCCAGTCTCACATTTGCTATAAATAATTGCTGTTCTATGTCTGTTCAGGCATGATGCTCTGAAATAAAGTACAAAGCCCAGCAGCTTCAATTAACAAATACAACTGCAATATTATTCAATTCTAGGTAGATTCATTTTTACCCCAAGGATATTACAACACATCACACAGTTGAATATTATTCCTATAATATCTATCATCAAAACCAAAATCATGTAGTTAGATCCATATAAATCACAGCAAAAACTGCCATTCCACAGCAAGAGTCAAACATCCACCGTATGCTATGGCCTTCAAAATATTGGGATAATTGATGGATAGTCTTCTTATCTCTTCTCATCTCATCACTAAGTTTTCACTTCAGAGCAATACCACATGATGAGCCCACTTTTTCTGAAGCTAACATGTGAATACTGTTTTCATAATTTAGTATGCAGCGTGCAGGTCTGAATCGACATGTTTATAAGAGATTCTATCTTGTCAAACAGAGGAAAAGGGAAAATCTGACAGCAGGCATTTGTTGGATATGGCCAAATCTCTGCTGGATTCTGCTTTCACTGCACAGCCCCCGAAGCATATAAAACTTATCCCACTTTTAGAAATCCATGCATGCATGAAACTGAAGGTAGTCTTTCAGGTGGGAATTGATAACTTAGTAAAAATGTGTATAATTTCCCCATATAAAAGAGAAATAGAAGGCACACCAAGAAAACATTATTTCTGAGCAAAGTGATTAAAAATTCAAGAACCCTTTTTAAAGTCAAAATCTCACAAAGCTCATCAAATCTGTTTAAAGGTAGACGTCTTCAATAAAGAGGGAAGCACAGGAAAATTAAGAGGCAGCATTTTGGAGGTAGTGTGGTTCTTATATTTGTCTACATTTAATACAGAAAACTGCTAAAGTAGAAACTAAACAGGTAGATTTACTTGGCAGATTAGCAAATATGTGTGCTTTCTATAAAAAAAGGGTAGCAGCATTTATATTAAATTCTTGCTTTTCTGCACCCAAAACTCAATTCTTGGAAAACTAGAGTGTCTGTGTTTTTTAAAGTAGCATTTCTTAATAAGCTGTTATTAGACCCAGGAAAAATATCAACATGTTTATTACTGAGACTAGTGCAATAAATTTCAAACAAAGAAAATAAGAACAATTTACATTGGGATAAGGATTCTATTCACCGTATTTCAGTAAAGAAATGGCTCACTTTAAATATTGATTTCAACTATTTCAAAAATTGAATTACTTATCAGCTCAAACAAGCCCTTTGCTCTGCAATTGTTCTGTGTGGTTTATGAACTTAGGGAATAAGGGGTTAAGAGTGTGGACTATGGAATCAGGCTACCTGGGCTCAAACACCTGCTTCACCAGCTACTAACTGCATGACCTTGACAAGTCAGTTATCAACCTGGATCTAGATTTTCTTCATTTATAAAATGGGGTTGATAACCATGTCTAATTGATAGGATTGTGGTGAGGATTAAGTGAGTTAAAATATAAGAAAAAGCTGGGTATAGGAAGAGCACTACATAAATATTAGCTTTTACTCTTCTACTTGCACGGTCTAGTCTCAATCTCTGT
Organism: Tolypeutes matacus; assembly: GCA_026826555.1. Taxonomy (NCBI): domain Eukaryota; kingdom Metazoa; phylum Chordata; class Mammalia; order Cingulata; family Chlamyphoridae; genus Tolypeutes; species Tolypeutes matacus. The sequence continues at coordinate 3,359,937 of JAKSZT010053791.1, read as the reverse complement.
TCTCAGCTTTGTCCTTGTCTGCAGTTACACATTCATTCTTACTATTTTGCTCATATAATCCTGAATCTTATCTCTACCATCATACCCATTGTGTTTTTAAAGGAGCCTCCCCTGACAGTGGATCACCTTGAGGAAAGATAGAGAAATAGTTATTTTTTTTACTTTATTTTGTACATTTAATAATTGAAAATATAAACAATAATTTAAAAATAAAAAGAAAACACAGTTGAATAAAAACATACATTTCTCCATTAAATGTACTGGACACATATAAAAAATTTTTGAATCATACAATATGTTACATAATATATTTGATTTATAGTAATGCAATCATACAGTATTTGTCCTTTTGTGTCTGGCTTGTTTCACTCAACATAATGTTCTCCAGGTTCATCCATGTTGTTATATGTTTACGATTACATTTCTTCTTACATTTGCATAATATTCTATCATGTGAATACACCACACATTGTTTATCCATTCATTGGTTGATGGACACCTGGGTTGTTTCCAACTTTTGCCAATTGTGAATAATGCCGCTATGAACATAGGTGTGCAGATGTCCATTCACATCACTGCTCTCAGTTCTTCTGGGTATATACCCAGTAGTGGTATTGCAGGGTCACGTGGCAAGTCTTTATTCAACTTCTTTAGGAACTGCCAAACAGTCCCCACAGTGGCTGTACCATCCTGCATTCCCACCAACAGTGAATAAGTGTTCCTATCACTCCACATCCTCTCCAACACTTGTAGTTCTCTGTCTTTTTTGTTTGTTTATTATATATATATATATATATATATATATATATTTTTTTTTTTTAAGATGCTTAGATTACACAAATGTTACACAAAAATTACAGGGATTGCCATGTTCTCTACCTCCCAGACCTCCCATAATATCCCACATAACTCTGTCTTTTTAATAGTGGCCATTCTGATAGGTGTGAAATGATATCTCATTGTAGTTTTGATTTGCATTTCCCAAATCATTAGTGATGTTGAGCATTTTTTCATGTGTTTTTTGCCATTTGTATTTCTTCTTTGGACAAATGTCTATTCAGGTCTTTTGCCCATTTTTTAATTAGGTCATTTGTCTTTTTATTGTTGAATTGTAACATCTTTTTATATCTCCTGTATATTAAACACTTATTGGATATTTGATTTCCAAATATTTTCTCCCATTGAGTTGGCTGCCTTTTCACCCTTTTGACAAAGTCCTGTGAGGTACAAAAGTGTTTAATTTTGAGATGTCCCATTTATCTATTTTTTCTTTTGTTGCACATGCTTTGGGTGTAAGGTCCAAGAAACCACCACCTACTACAAGGTCTCGAAGATGTTTCCCTACATTTTCTTCTAGTAGTTTTATGGTCATGGCTTTTATGTTTAGGTTTTTTATTCATTTTGAGTTTATTCTTGTATAGGGAGTGAGATAAGGGTGCTCTTTCTTTCTTTTGGTTATAGATATCCAATTCTCCCAGGACATTTGTTGAAGAGATTGTTTTGTCCCATAACATGGACTTGGTAGGTTTGTCAAAAACCAGTTGACTGTAAAGGTGAGGGTTAATTTCTGGATTTTCAATTCTATTCCACTGATCAATGTGTCTATCTTTGTGCCAGTACCCTGCTGTTTTGACCACTGTAGTTTTGTAATATGTTTCAAGGTCAGGCAGTGAAATTGAAATTCCTCCTACATCGCTCTTCTTTTTCAGAATGCTTTTGGCTATTTGGATGCACTTTTCCTTCCAACTGAATCTGGTAATTGCCTTTTCTAATTCTATAAAGTAGGCTGTTGGAATTTTGATTTGTATTGCATTGAATCTATAAATCAGTTTGGGTAAGATTGATATCTTCATGATATTTATTCTTTCAATCCATGAACACAGGATGTCTTTCCATTTGTTTAGGTCTTTTTTTTTTTATTTATTTCTTTTAGCATTGTTTTGTAGTTTTCTGCATCTAGGTCCTGTACTTCTTTGGTTAAATTAATTCCTAGATATTTGAGTCTTCTTGTTGCTATTGTGAATGGAATTTTTGCCCTGACTTCCTCCTCAGGTTGTTCAGTACTAGCATACAAAAACATTACTGATTTTTGCATGTTGATCTTATATCCTGCCACTTTGCTAAACTCATTTATTAGCTCAAGTAGCTTTATCATGGATACTTCAGAATTTTCTCATTATAGGATCATGTCATCCACAAACAGTGAGAGTTTTACTTCCTCTTTTCCTGTTTGGATGCCTTTTTTTTTTTTTTTTTTCTTGTCTAATTGCCCTAGCTAGAACTTCTAATACAATATTGAATAACAAGGGTGACAGTGGGCACCCCTGTCTTGTTCCAGATCTTAGAGGGAAAGCTTTCAACCTTTCCCCATTGAGTATGGTATTGGCTGTGGGGTTTTCATATATGCCTTTTAACATATTGAGGAATTTTCCTTCTATTCATATGTTTAGAAGTGTTTTTATCAAAAAAGGATGCCGGATTTTGTCAAATGCCTTTTCTGCATCAATTGAGATGATCACATGGTTTTTTGCCTTCAATTTGTTAATGTGGTGTATTACATTGATTATTTTCCTATGTTGAATCAGACTTGCATACCAGGAATAAATCCCACTTGGTCGTGATGTATAACTCTTCTGATACGCTGTTGGATTCGATTTGCAAGTATTTTGTTGAGAATTTTTGCATATATGTTCATTAGAGAAATTGGTCTCTAATTTTCTTTTCTTGTAGTATCTTTATCTGGCTTTGGTATTAGGGTGATGTTGGAGTCATAAAATGTGTTGGGTAATTTTCCCTCCTCTTCAATTTTTTGGAAGAGTTTCAACAGGATTGTTGTTAATTCTTTTCTAAATGCTTGGTAGAATTCACCTGTGGGGTGATCTGATCCTGGAATTTTCTTTGCTGGGAGATTTTTGATGATGGATTCAATATCTTTAAATGTGATTGGTTTGTTAAATTCTTATATTTCTTGTAGGGTCAGTGTAAGTTGTTTGTGCATTTCTAGGAATTTGTCCATTTCATCTAGATTGTCTAGTTTGCTGGCATACAGTTTCTCATAATATCCTCATATGAACCTTATTATTTCTGTGGGGCCAGTCGTAACTTCCCCCCTTTCACTTCTGATTGCATTTATTTGCATTTTCTCTCTTTTTTTTTTGTTAGTCTATCTGGGGAGTTGTCAATTTTATTGATCTTCTCAAGGAACCAGTTTTTGGTTTTGTTGATTTTCTCTATTGTTTTTTCATTCTCAATTTCATTTATTTCTGCTCTAATCTTTATTATGTCTTCCATTCTGCTTGCTTTGGGATTGGTTTGCTGTTCTTTTTCTAGTTTCTCTAGTTGTTCAGTTAAATCTTTGAGTTTAGCTTTTTCTTCTTTTTTAATATAGTTGTTTAGGGCTACAAATTTCCCTCTCAAGACTGCCTTCACTATATTCCATAAGTTTTGAGAAATTGTGTTCTCATTTTCATGTCTCAATATATTTACTGATTTCACTTGCAATTTCTTCTTTGACCCACTGATTATTTAGGAATGTGTTGTTCAGCCTCCACACATTTGCAAATTTACTTTTTTCCTGTCTATTCCTGTTTTCCAGTTTCATTCCATTATGATCTGAGAAGGTGCTTTGTTAATTTCAGTCTTTTCATATTCATTGAGAACTGCATTGTGCCCTAACATGTGGTCTATCCTTGAGAAAGATCCATGGGCACTTGAGAAGAATGTATAACCCGCTAAATTTGGATGTAGCGTTCTTTATATGTCTGTTAGGTCTAACTTGTTTATCATATTTTTCAAGTTCTCTGTTTCCTTGTTAATCTTCTGTCTAATTGTTCTACCTAATGATGTGAGTGGGGTATTGAAGTCTCCAATGATTATTGCAGAGATGTCTATTTCTCCTTTCCGTTTTGCCAGTGTTTGTGTCATGTATTTTGGGACACCCTGATTAGGTACATAGATATTTATGACTGCTATATCTTCCTGATGTAATGGCCTTTTATTAATATATAATGGCCTTCTGTATCTCTTATAACTTTTTTGCATTTAAAGTCTGTTCTGTCTGATATTAGTATAACTACCCCTGCTCTTTTCTGGTTACTATATGAATGTAGTATCTTTTTCCAACCTTTCCCTTTCAGCTGGTTTGTATCCCTGGGTTTAAGGTGAGTTTCCTGTAAGCAGACCTTATGTATGGATGGCTCATGTTTTTTAGCCATTCTGTCAGCCTGTATCTTTTGATTGTGGAATTTAATCCATTCACATTTAATGATATTACTATAAATGCATTATTTACTTCCACCATTTTATTCTTTGGTTTTCATATGTCATATATTTTTAGCTGTCTTTTTGCTTTTTTGGTTATCTTTTCTCTATTCTTTCTTCTATACTCTCCTGCAGGCCTCTCTCTACTATTTTTTGAGTAGTTTTTTGAGTAGTAATATTTCCTGCATAGGTGGATTTGTTTTTGCAAAGTCTCTTAGTTTCTGTTTGTGAATATTTTATACTCACCTTCATATTTGAAGAACAATTTTGCTGGTTAAGGAATTCTCAGCTGGCAGTTTTTCTCTTTCAGTATCTTAACTGTATCCTACTACTGTCTTCTCACCTCCATGGCTTCTGAAGAGAAATCCGTACTAAGTCTTACTGGGTATCCCTTGTATGTGATGATTTGTTTATCCTTTGCTGCTCTGAGAATTTTCTCTTTATCTTTGACATTTGACAGTCTGAGTAGTATGTGTCTTGGAGTAGAACTATTTGGGTTTCTTCTGATTAGATTACAGTGCACTTCTTGGACATGTAGGTTCATTTCTTTCATGAGAGTGGGAAATTTTCAGCTATTATTTCCTCAAATACTCTTTCTGCCCCTTTTCCCTTCTCTTCTCCTTCTGGAACTCCCATGACAGGTATGTTGCTGTGGTTTGTGTTGTCATTCAACTCCTGAGCCCCTGCTCAACTTTTTTCCATTCTTTTCTCTCTGTGTTCTTTTCTTTCTTCAATTTCAGCTCTTCTGTCTTTGGCTTCACTTATTCTTTCTTCTATCATTTCAGGTCTGCTGTTGTATCCCTCTAATGTATTTTTGATCTCATCTATTGTGTCTTTCACTTTCATGAGCTCTGTTACTTTTCTGGTCAGGATTTCAAATTCTTCTTTGTGCTCGCTCAATGTCTTCTTGGTGTCATTTATCTCTTTAGTCACATTGTCTTTCAACTCACTAATTTGATTTTGGAAATTTGTGTGCATCTCCCTAATTAGTTCTCTCAAGTCCTGCATCTCTTCTGGGGCTTTGATATATTCCTTTTCTTGGGCCATGTCTTCCATTTTCTTAGTATGGCTCATGATTTTTGCTGATATCTAGGCATCTGATTAGGATGCAGTTTATGTGGATGCTCAATTTCTTTTTCTTTTATAGGGATTTAGTGGTGGGAGGCTGTGTGTTACCATCACTCTTTGATTCTTGGCTCAACCTGGATTTTTAGGATTGTCCCTGCTAGCTGATCAAACTGGCCTTGGGACCCAGTAGCTGGTTGCAGACCCACTGCCTAGGACCTTGGGGAGGGAAGCTATAAAGGCCAGGAAAATAGCCTCTCTTACTTATTTTTAATTTTTGTCTATACACTTCCTTGGCCTGCCAGCAGATGGCACTCTTTGGCAGCTCTAAGTTCAATGCCTGGTCAGAGTTTATTTGTTGCAACACAGACAGGACCAATGTGATAGAACTTCCTGCCTGGAGGCTAAGAGCCTTGTAATTCAAAATTTCTCAGAGACAGTTGAGACAGGCCTTCTCTGGAAGCCTCATTGCTTTTCCCCATAGGAAGTAATTCCACTCCCCTCTGTGTCCTCAACAATCAGTCCCAGTTAGTAGAGAAGGATATTGGGAGGGTTGTATATCTTTAGCCCCTTGCCAGCTCCCAAGGCAAACAATGGCATGGCCCCACCTACCTGGGAGGGCTCCTGGGACACAGAACAGACCAAATATGTGAGTCAAAAACTCAGTCAGCCTTAGGCTGTGTCCTTCTCTCTCCCCTTTTCTGGGTGGTGGATCCCTGAATCCCTTTTGTCTGTAACCACAGACCCAGAGGACTGAGAATTCTAAAGTGTCTTTAGTGTGGGAGAGGGTGCTGGCAGCAGCAGCCCCTGGTTTCAACTCACAGTTCTGCCCTCTTTTGTCCCTTTCTCCTCTGGATGGTGTCCAGCCTTGGCCTGGTGTCCTAAACCCTAGACAATCTTTTTCCAGGCCATTTCAGTCTGTCTTCTGAAATAATTATTTTTACCCTAAATTATCCTATAGAAAATATCTTATAATGATGGGATTTTAGCTTGCTCAAGTGAGTGTGTGGGGATATATTTCACAAAATGAATGCTGTTTATCATATTGGTGAAGAATACCACTTTGGAGTTGACTATTAGAGATGGAAATAAAAGGCATCTCCTGTTCTCAAAAAGTTATGGTATAGAAAGAAAGGCAGATTAGTAAAAAGACTCCAAGCAAGCTGGCATATGCTTGTGATGTGGGAAAGCACTAAGTGACCCAAGTCAGACTGATATAGGGTGGATGGATAAATAAATAAATAAATAAATAAATAAATAAATAAATAAATACGCTTCTTGGAGGAGCAAGAGAAAAACCAGCATGATGACTTTCAAAACAGAGTAAACATAGGGATAAAGAAAATGGAGGTGGAAAAGAACATTGCACAGGAAGCTTAGACTCGTGATATAAGGCCAACAGAGCTGTGTGAATTATCCAAAATGGCTGAAACTTGGGGATCTGGACATGTTAGAGCTCAAAAATATGCTAAAGAGCAAAAGCCATAAGGAGGGAAAGATGGCAGACACAGGAGAGAAATGATACTAAAGAAGCAAGATTCTTGAATAAAGTAATGGAACTCAAAGGTGAAACACTTTTTTCCCAAGAACATAGGAAGGAGGGGGAGGGAGTGAGTCTGGATATAGCATCACTGGGTGAGTGTTTGTGGGGAGGAGACATTTAGAGAGTTCCTGCCTAATGGTCTTCAACTTCTCTGTGAGGAAAGGGTTGATGTGACCATTTATGAGAAGAAGATAGTTTGGTGATTGAGGAGAGAAGTAGGGTTTTAAATAGCTGTGGAGAAGAAGGATGGAGGGGGTCTTCATTGATATGTAAAGAAGCATCACCTGACAGCATTAGAGCTCAGTGGTACTTGAAAACTACTTTTCTGCAATGCATGTGGCCAAGTGGTGTTTTCGTTAACAATGTTCAAAAGTCAAGTTGTTTCTCCATGTCTGGTATGTATGTTTCTGGGTACAAGTGAGAGAAGATTAAAGATCCAAATAAAGTAAGAGTACAGGACAAGAGTGGTCTAAGTGATAATGTGATGATAATAATCAAGGCTGATTCAAAATATAAGCAAAGCCAAGAAAGGATGGTTGAGGGGTTAAAAAAAAAAAAAAGGTGTCAATGATGGATGGAACAAAGGAAGGAGATAAAGAAATACCCTTGACTCCTGCCATTTTCTCTTAAAATTTAAAAAACAACTGTAGAGAAATTCAGCAATTTGATGATAAATTGATCATTTGAACTTTTCTTCCTAGAAAGGCTATCGAGCTTATTAAAAAACACCTAAGTGTAATGGTCATAAACTGAGAGACTTTTGAGAATTAAAGGAGTGGTTGTTAGTAAGGACACTAGGACAGCAGATATAAACCCAGATTGTCCTAGGTTATTAGAGGATCATTCTACACTTAGTGTCTTAAAAATAAAAACTTTTCAAGGAACATGGGCAGAGGGAAGAAGCTAATGAAGGGTCCAGAAAGAAGAGATACAAAACTCCAGAAAAAATTTAGCCTACTTCACAAGTTTGTTTAGAACCACTACTAGGAGTAATTATCCATCAGGGCAATCATCTTCAGCAACTTAGTATCTCTTATGAATTAAAATGTTTCCTGGTTATGTATAAAGTAAGTCTCTCAGTTAGATTTCAAGGTATAGAATATGTTGAATCAGTTCAGGTTCTTTGTTTTCAGGCAACAGAAACAGATTCTACTTAACTTAAGAGAACTTTAAAAGAGAAATAAATTGAATTTCTAGCTTCAAGAAGAGCAGGTATCAGTGCAGCTCCAGGGACTGCTGTTGCAGGAACTGATGGAAATGATACCGTCAGGTGACTTAGCTCCCACCACCTTCCATCCTTCCTTACCTTTCACAAGGCTCAATTCCTGTATGAGGGAGATTATGATTATCTCGATTTGGGTCACACGTCCACTACTGTGGACAAGGTAATGAGGTCCTGGGTAGAAAGCCTCCCAGAGCAAATGATGAATACATGGAGCCCTGAGATCCACTACATACCATTTAAATAGGTCTTATTATTAAATCCTGCAAATGGAATGTTAATTTGCACTCCATCCTCCAGCATCTGGATAATCTTATGTGTCTGATTCAACTTCTATGCTCCAAACTCCAGAATGGCTGCACTTCAGTTAGGTCCTCTTTAATAGGTAAGTGTTTTATCAAAATACAGCCCTACACTTGGAGATTCCTGATGTTAGCAACCATAGAAGGAAATCTTCATGTGTAACATAGTAAATAGGCAGTCTTAAGAGTATTTTTCCAAATGATCTTTCAGACTGACATACTCCTTTTTGGAAAAGAGGTTCAATTCCTTTTAACAATAGCCAAATGAACTACCACTACATTTACAAGAAAGAAACTCTGGTAGGAGGATCTAATGGGAATTCTTGATTCAGCAGTACCATGAGTGAGACTCATCAGCTATTTATTGTTATGGTCAATACACAAATAACATACCCTGCTCCTTCAGTCAGCTGGAATTGGCAGCCAAACATACATTTTTTCAAACCAAGAGAGGATTACTGGAGCTGATCCTGCACTATAAAGCTTTCTATAAATCCATTTTTACTCTAAAATGATAATGATTCATCAGTTATTAAAAGTAAAAACTTCAAAATATGAAATCATACCTCCACTTTAGTTACTAAACACATTTGAAACTCAATTACCCATTGCATCAATTTGTAACCACCCATTTGCATCTTTAACAAATTTAGGTAAGATCTCTGCACCATTTATTTCAATGTATGTGCATACACCTAATTCTGATTGACTTATTGCCCAATCCTTGTAATATATTTTCTTTTACATGACAAAAAAAGAACTTCATACCCATAGCATAAGTCAGTTGGAGACCTGTTCAGGAAAGCAAAATAGTTTTAAAATGTACAATGCCCAGAAGCAGGGTTAAATCAGATTGGGTTATGTGCTGGGAGATGCTAGTGTTATGACCTGAGGATTTTGGACTCCAGAGAAATACCCGGATCCAATTTCTAGCTGGCTAAAGAGCAGCATTGATTATAGCAGTAGCCGCAGGACTTTTGCCCTGCCTTGTGCTAGAAACTATGTCCTAGGTGGCAACATCAACTATAAAGAAAAAAAGAAATGCAAAAAATAATACCTAATGTGGATTTAACCTTTGGAACAATAAAAAACACATCAAAGGCTTAAATATTTGTTTAGAGGTGAAAGTTGAATAATTTTTAGAGCCTACAAATCTGTCCCCAAAAAATCTCCTAAGAACAGGATTTATTATGAGATTTCTGGCACTCAATTCATTGTTCTAAAATATAATCAGAGTAGCTCTCGTCAAGTAACTTGGGTTTTTGTTTTGTCTGATGCAATAAGAAACTTGAGAAAACCAGTTTGGAAAAAAAAAACAGAGTGAGGAAATTTTAAAACCGTGATAAGGTTTAGTTAAGGACAATTTTGTATTTTCAATTAAAACTATTCATATATTGAACAAATGTATCCCTCAACATCCAAAAGAATTCCATTTCATAAACTGCCCTTTCTTCTCTCATCTTTTTTCTTCTTCCTTCACTCACCATTCCTTAAGTGAAAAAACATCATTGTATAAAGTATTCCCAGTTTCTCTTCTTTTCTTAAACTCTGAATTGGAACAGGATTTTTCTCTGAAGCCTTTCCCTTTATACTACTGAGGAGTGTATAAAGGCAGAGGAACACAAGAGAGAGCTGTATCCCAGAAACTTAGTGATGAGAGTGTTTCAAGGAAGAAGGATGTTCAATTGTGAAAAGTGCTGCTGGTAGATTGAGTATGATAAGGCAGCTATTAGCAAGTGGGTCTAACCTCAACAAGAGCTCTTTCAATGGTGTGGTTGGGATAGAAACCTGGTCTAAATCGGAGAGAAACAGAAATGGAGACAGTGAGAAAGGAGGAAAAGATATTTGTGCAGCAGTGGGGGTTGAGGGAGGTGAGCTGTGGCCTTTGAACAATTTTCCAGACCTCATAGGTAGCTGGTGACCCCAATTTCTGAGACTTTTTAAGGTTCCACTTCTTGAGTTGATTTGCTTCTTTTGAAGCTTGTACGCTTACATTTCAATGTTCTCAAATGTGTTATTTCTGTAGCGACTCATACACTTTCTTTTGTGCTTCCAAAATTCCATTGACATCTCCCACATGGTGTTGTCTTCTCTGTCATTAACTTACAATATGGGTTTATATTTTTATTTCTTTTAGTGAGATATTTGCATGTTTTTTTGGAGGGTGTTTTAGTTTGCAAAAGAGCTGCTGATGCAAAGTACCAGAAATCTGTTGGCTTTTATAAAGGGGATTTATTTGGAGTAAAACCTTACAGTTTCAAGGCCATGAAAAGTCCAAACCAAGGCACCATCAGAGATGCTGTCTCACCAAAGTCAGCCACTATTCATCCTGGCATGTTGCCACATGGTGAGACAAGATGGCTGCCAATCTCTGCCCAGGTTTTAGCCTTCCCTTCTGGGCTCACCCTTTCCTCTTGAGCTGCTCCATGGACCCAGCCCCTTGGGGCTTCATACTTAAGTGATCCTGTAGTCCTCTCTCTTCTGGCATAGGGCTTGTTTTTTTTCTGGACTCCCTATATCAGTCTTGGCTGTTCCAATCTCTTTCCAAGTTCAGCTGTAAACAATATGGCAAATGGCTCATCTCTTCCCGGGGTCTCAGCTGTTTAAGCTTCTCCTTTCTGTCACGTGGCAGGATCAAAAATTGCAGAGCTTTCTCTTCCTGTGTCTGTCTGAGCTAGTCTTTCTCTGTATTTCTGTTTATAGCAGTCCTAGCACGGGGGCACGGACTTAAGTCATGCCTCACTGAGGTAGCCCAATCAAAAGCCTTAAATCAATCTTATCATGTAATCTAATCAAAGACCCCTCTGCTGAATTTAATGCAATCAAAGGGTATCATACCTAAAGGAACAGATTAGTTTACAACATAATCTTTCTCTTTGGGAGATTCATAAAATAATCTCAACTCAAACTGCCACAGAGGGAGTGTGTATTGGTCAGGATTCTCTAGAGAAACAGAACTGAAAGAAGACGTCTGTAAATATTATATATATTTTTAAGAATTGTCTCACATGACTGTGGGAATGGGCAAGTCAAATTTCCATAGGGTAAGCCTCAAGCTGGAAACTCCAATAAAGATTTTTTATGAATTCCCCAGGAGAAGCTGGGTGGCTATGATAGAGATGGGAATTCTCTCTTCTGACTCCTGAAATCATAACTTCTCCTTAAAAGCTTTCAACTGATTGGATGAGACATCTCTTATTATTGAGGCAATCTCCTCAGTTGATTATAAACATAATCAGCCATAGATGCAATCAACTTACTAATGATTTAAGTCCAGGAAATGTCCTCACAGTAACAATCAAGCCAGTGGTTGCTTGACAAACAACTGGAAACCATCACTTGGCCAAGATGATACATGAACTTAACTATCACAGGGCGGATATAAATACATGTGCTCAATAGCCCATTTGTAAGTAAATAGTATTTGGTGGATTTTCAGTTATTGATCCATCTTTGCATTCCAAGAATAAACCCTCTCTAATTATGGCATCTCATTTGTAATATATTTTTTATTCTTTTTAATATTTGATTTGAATTGTTCACTTATAAAATTGGTCATCTTTTATAAATGATATCATATAATTTTGTCCTTATGTGTCTTAGTTCATTGAGCAAAATGCTTTCAATGTTCTTCCATGTTGCAGCATATCTCATAATTTCATTTTTTCTTATGGCCAAATAATATCATATTGTGTGTATGCACCACATTTTGTTTATCCATTCATTTGTTGATGGACACTTGGCATGGTGGTTTGAGGCTTTTATGGACCCAGATAAATCAAGGCATTAGAAATAACCCATCCCTGTGGATGTGAACCTATTATAGGTGGGACCTTTTGATTAGGTTACTTCAGTAAGGCATGACCCAAGGTGGGAATCTCTTGCTGGAGTCCTTTATAAATGGAATGACTATGAAGAGACTGAGAGAGAGAAATCACTGAAGCCAGAAGCTGAAGCAATGAAACCCAGAGAGAAGGGAGAGACCAGCAGACACCAGCATATGCCTTGACTTATGACAGAGGAGTCAAAGATTGCCAGCAGCTGGTTTAGGGGGAAAGTATCATTTGATTATGCCTTGATTTGGACACTTTATTGGACTCAGAACTGTAAGCTTGCAAGTTAGTAAATCCCCATTGTAAAAGCCAACACATTCTGGTATATTGCATTCTGGCATCCTAGCAAACCAAAACATTGGGTTGTTTCCAGCTTTGGGCTTTTTTTTTGTACACTATAAACATTGGTGTACAAGTATTTGTTTGCAATTCTGTTTTCACTCTCTTTGGTTATATAACTAAAAGTGGGGTTGCCAGGTCAAATAATCATTGTGACAGTTTGAAGCTGGTGGACCCCAGAATACCATGTCCTTCAAGCTAATCCATTCCTGTGCATGTAAACCACTTGTAAATGGGACCTTTTGTTTAGATCATTTCAATAGGGCATGACCCAGGGTAGGTCTTTATCTTATTGCCAGAGTCTTTTATAAATGGGCGAATAAAAACTTCAGACACAGAAAAAAGCTACAGAAACAGAGAAACTTCAAGAGGCCTAGAGAGAGGTCCCAGAGGTTGGAATTAGTGGAGCACAGAGGCATGGACATTGCCATGTGCCTGATCTCCCACAGCTGAGCTCAGGGAGGGGGTGAACTTGGAGGGGAAGGCAGAGACCAGCAGAGCCACCATTGTGCCTTGCCACGTGGCAGGCATCCAGGATTTCCAGCAGCCAACCTTTGCTGAGATGGCCTCTCTCATGATGCCTTGATTTGGAAATTTTCACAAGTCAGCACTATAAGTTATTAACCTAATAAATTTCCATTGTAAAAGCCAATCCATTTCTGGTATATTGCATTGGCAGCCTTTAGCAAACTAAAACAGCTATTCTATACTTAATTTTTTGAGTATCTATCTTATTGCTTTCCACAATGGCTGCACCATTTTACATTCCCAACAATGATGGACTAAAGTTCCAATTTTTCTGCATTCTCCCCCAAATTTATTATTTTCTCTTTTTTAATATTAGCATCTTTGTGGGTATGCAGTGGTATCTCATTGTGGCTTTAATTGGCATTTCCCTAATTGCTAATGATGTTGAGCATCTTTTCCTGTGTTTATTGGCATTTATAAAGCTTCTCTGGAGAAATGTCTGTTCAAGTCCTCTCCCATTTTTCATTTGGGTTGTTTGTCTTTTTGTTGTTGCATTGTAAAAGTTCTTTACATATTATGGATATTAAACCCTTATCAAATATATAGTTTGAAACTATTTTCTACTATTCTATAATTTGTCATTGTATTTTATTGATAATTTCCTTCAATGCACAAAAGTGTTGGTTTTTTAAAAATTTTGATGAGATTAAGTTTATCTATTGTTTCTTTTGTTACTCGTGCTTTTGGTGTCATATCTAAAAATCCGTTGCCAAATTCTAGGTGATGAAGGTTTGCCCCTTAGTTATCCTCTAGGAGTTTTATAGTTTTAGCCCTTATATTTAAGTTCCTGATCCATTTTTATTTTATTTTTGTATATTGTGTGATGCAGAGGTCTAACTTAATTCTTCTGCATGTGGATATCCAGTATTCCCAACACGATTTTTTTGAAAATATTATTCATTCCCCACTGCATATACTTAGTGCCCTTGTCAAAAAATCAGTTGCCATAGATGTGTAGATCTATTTCTGGACCTTCAGTTCTGTTCCATTTATCTGTCTTTCTTTATGCCAGTACAATATTGTTTTAATAGCTGCACCTTTGTAATACAATTTGAAAATTGGAAGTGTGTGTCCTACAATCCTATGCTTCTTTTTCAGGAATTTTAATAATGAATTTTAACACCTTCAATTTTTCATTCAGCCACTCTTAGCTTTGTTATATTTTCTTAAAATATTTTACATTTCATCAGAATTTTGAAATATATAAGCATAAAGTTGCATATAACACTAGTGATTTTTAAATCTCTGCTTATAACTACTTGCAACATATATCTGGACTTACATTGCTTTTCTGTGGTTAATCTTCTTTACTTGGATCTGAACTCTATATTTTTTTTATCAAATTTGATAGGGACTTTTCTTTTTCATCATTCTATATAAGGTACTTTTTTGTTTTATTAGTGATTTTTTAAAATCTTTTTTTCCTATTTTATTAGTTTCTGTTTCCATCTGTTTTAGTTCATAAGCTGTTCAAGCAAATGCCATGTAATAGGTCAGCTTGAACAATGGGAATTTATTAGCTTATGATTTTAAGGCTAAAAGAAAGTTCAAACCAAGGTGTCAAGGTAATGTCTTTCACCCCAAATATCAGTGTTCTGGGGCTGGTTGCCAGCGATTCTTGGTCCTTGGTTCTTCTGTCACATGGGAATGCACATGTCAGCCTCTCCTGGCCTCTCCATTATCTTACAGGTTCTGTTGAATTTCAGCTTCTTGCTTCTGTGGCTTTCTCTTTATCTGTCTAAATTTCATTCCACTTATAAAGGACTCCAGTAATAGGATTAAGACACATTCTGATTGATGTTGGCCTCTCTTAAATTGAAGCAACCTCAACGAAAGGTCCTACTTGAGATAGGTTCAAACCCACAGGAATGGATTAAATTTAAGAACATGTTTTTCTAGGGTACATGCAGCTTCAAACCACCATACCAATCTTTTTAATTTCCTTCCTTCTAATGTCTCTGCTTCCTCTGTACCTTATAGTTTTAAATATTTATATTTGACCTGAGGAAGAATTGCATTTTAGACTATAAATTGTGCTCTAAGATCCACTTTAACTGAATCCCATAAGTTTTGATACAGAGTACTACAATAATTATTTCTACAATATTTTATGATTTCTGTTTAATATTCTATTTAAACCACAATTTATTTGTAAATATCCTTTCCCCTCAAATCATGGTGCAGGTTAGAGAGGAAGAGGAACTTTTAAATGTTCTGATTTCTAGAATACTATTACATTGTGGTTGAGAATATTGTCCACATGGTGTCGACACTTTTGAAATCTGTTAAGATTTCCATTGTAGCTTAGTACAAATAAATTTGAAAATAATCTGTGTGTACTCCGAAACAATGTTCACTCTCTATGTTGTATACAATCTTCTATACATGCTTATTACATCATGTTTTCAACAGTTATTTAAATCTCCTATTCTTTTCCTCTTAATTTCTTCTGGTTGTTCCATGTGTTTCAGAGAGAAGTATATTAAACTTTCCTCTATGTTTGTAGGTTTGACAATTTCTCTTTGTAGTTTCTTCTTTACGTATTTTGATCTTTTGTGGTTAGGAGCTTTGAATTGGGAAGATTAAAAAATAAGAGGTTTAAAGACCAATGGCAGAGACTGATGGGTACACTTAAAACCCAAGGCCTGATACAAGGGGTCTAAGAAAAAGAAACAAAGTGCTATAAATCTGCCAAGAAATGGCAGAAGTTTATACATTTTTAGTGATAACATTCTTTTGTATTTGAGCTTTATGATATTGAAGCATTGCATTTTAGCAGCCTGGCCTTGCACCAATTAGACAAGTTTCCTTTCCAGACTCAATCTTCTGTGATTGTTGCTGGGAAAAAAAACATCCTTTTATCTTTGAAAAAAAATTACCACCTGAGCATACAGCTCTAAAAATCATACTTATTTCACAGATTCTTTCAGTGAAAGGAGATAGTATTGTAAATTCCCTGCTCATTAATTTATTTTTCTGAACCATCTCTAGCCAATTTTTAAATACCTCTGAAGATGTGGGCCCTTTTCTCTTAAATCTGTAAAATATATTCAGAGGACGTAGGGGAGGGTGGGAGAGAGGGAGGATTTGGGCCTCCTTTTATTTGTGTTACCTCTCCTTCCTTCACTTACTATCTTTGTCGCTTGCTGTTTCAAAGCTTCCAGTCTCTATTACTCCCCCTCCAGATCTAGTTCTTTTTTTCTCTATTGCCCATTTCATCTTTTCATTAAGTATTTTAGATTTTCCATTTGTCTCCCTTAACTGGTCATGGGATGTAACTTAAGGATTTTTGTGTTTTATTTATTGAATAATGCTTATGTTTACGTTATTAAAATGATATTCAATTCAAACATACACAAATTGAAGGAAAAAGTACATCAGATTTTCTCCTTACCTTTATAATAACCATTAAAAATATATTTTTAACATTTATACATCTCCAATTGTTTCTTTTCTCCCTTTCGTTCAACAACTATTTTTTTTAATTTCTTTCATAATCCAATATTCTTAATCCACCCATTTTTAATGGGCAAGGAATTTACAATATCATCCCCTTTTACTGAAACAATCTATGAAATAAGTATGATTTTTTTTTTTTTTTTAGCTTTATGCCTGTGTGGTAATTGTAGTATAGTTAAAAGACAGCGTGTATGGCTAATGTTTTTTAGACATAAAAGAATGCTTTTTTCAACAACAATAACAGAAGATTGCATCTGGAAAGGAAGCTGTTCTAATACAAGACCAGGCTGCTAAAATGTAATACTTAAATATAACAGAGCTGCAACACAAAAGAATGTTATCAATAAAATATAAAATAGTATATAAAATTTAAAGAGATCATCTCCAAGGTTCCTTTGTCTTTGTGGTAGGATGGCTATGATGGATGCTCTGTTAAAGCTATAAATAACTTTGGCGTTTCTAGCTTTATTATAGAGTAATTACATATAAGGAAATATTACTATATCTCCCCCTAGAATTTCTATACTATTCTTGTAATTTCCAAGTTATATTCTGCATACATACACACTCACACAAACACACACACTGTCATTACATGAAAGAGATTACTTGAAAGACTATATAGTTAGACATCACAGTAACCCCTGCAAGGCTGCTTGAGGGATAGCTTGTGTTGCAATTTGTACAGTTTGCTGTCAAGGTGATTTCTCTGGAAACCACTATTTGCATTCTTTCAAATAGTGGTAAAATCTGACATATCCCATTAAATATTAATAGCAATGTTTTATCCACTCTTAAGCTCACTTGGGAATTCATTTTATCTACTGACTGAGACCACTCTCTTGTGTTATCAAGGCAGAGAGCTTTTTACTGTTAAAATGTTAATTAGATTTTTATAACCATTTTTATAGTTCTGCTCTTCATCTCGATTGCTACAAACATATTTATTTCCAATTCCATAATGTCCTCATTAATATGCTATGGAAATCTGCCATAATGCACAGAAGTTAAGCTTAATAACAAGCTGCAGAAATATATCCTTAAAGACAACTGTGAAACATCTGTAGAATTGTAATCATGCAAAATAATTTTTCAGCAAATGAGATAATAAGCAGATGACACTTAAGGTCAGCATTTTTATGCCCATAGCCTGCATGGCAACATGACTATCTCATGCATTTAATAGCATTGATATCACTTCTTGCTAAAGATTATTTGCTAAATTCCATGCTCATTTAAAAGTGGTATACATGTTGACTAGGGTATCCTGGTGTATAAAATAATAGGCTTAATCTTAACATTTCTTTGTAAACATTTTCCTCCAAGACATGTCAAGGAACAATACCAATATCTCATTCATCTTTGGACTATTTGCTGTAGAATATATTTCTCATTTCACAGAAAACATAGATGCTAAATGATTTAACATGGCTTGCTCACATTCATACAACAGATAGGAAATGACAATGGTATTTCAATTCACATCAGAAGAAATATCCAACTAAATATAATTTGCTATTCTTCTCGGAGTTTCTGGTGGAACTAACCCTGAGTTTGGACTGAGACAATTACTCGTGTTCCCTTGAGCAAGTCACCTAATTTATCAGAATCTTCCTTGCTTATTTGAATATGGGAATAAAAGTAACCACATCAAAGGGTCTGATAAGTAATAAATATTATTTTATTCACTTCATTATAGCAGGTGAATTAAATATCAATTGACTGAATGGCTGATAGGTGGATGGACAAAAGGCGCATTGTAAACTGTAAAGTACTATGTTTTGAGGATACTACTTGATGTGGGAAAGCCCATTTGCAGAAAAACTCCCAGTGTGAAAAAAGACATACTCTATTAGCTTGCCATTGCTGCTGTAACAAATTACCACAAATTCAGGGTCTTAAACAACACAAATTTATTATCTCACTGCTCTCTAGGTTAAAAGCTCAACATGGGTCTCACTGGCCTAAAATCAAGGGGTTGACAGGGCTGCATTCCTTTCTGGGGACTCTAAGAGAGAATCTTTTTTCCCTGCCTTTTCCATGTTTTAGAAACTGTCCACAATCCTTGGTCCATGACCCTCTTTCTCATATTCACAGCCAGCAACATTGCACCTCTCTGATCATGCTATAATCACATCTGCCTCCAACACACTCTCTTCTGCCTCTCTCTTCTACTTTTAAGGACCTTGTGACTACACTGGGCACACCTGGATAATCCAGGGTAGTCTCCCTGTTGTAAAGTTAGCTAATCAGTAACTTTAATTTCATCTGCAACCTTAGTCCTCCTTTGCTATACAACCTGACACATGTGTTGATTTTGGGGATTAGGACATTGACATCTTTGAGGAGCCATTATTCTGCCTCCCATACATGGTTTTCTGGAAATATCAGATTAGCCCTCCCTAAATTCCAATTCAAAGACAATCTCCTTTTAATTATTTTCAGTATCCTTTTGAAAATAGCGCTCCACTTATATCTCTCTTTTAAATAAAAAGCATTGAAAAATGTTACAACTGAGTATTTCTACTCCTTGCCTTTTTTCAACTACTAGTTTAAAATAGATGAAAACTGAAAATTATCCCAATGTTTAACAAAATTTGTATTTGTTGTACATGAGTATATAAGAGTGTATGCCTGTGTTTCATTTAAATTCATTTCACCCAAATATAGATACAGTAAAATCACTGACAAAGAAATAACAATAGTTAGTTTTATTTTCTACTTTGTCAGTCCCTTATCCATCTTGCCAATAGACAAACCCAAGCATAGAGAATAATTTTTCTTTACAAATGAGCAGGCTATTTCCAGGCAGGCATACCTATCCAAAAGTGAGTCTTCATCCCACCATAATCTATCTCTCCATCCTCAAATCATATCTTCCCAAAGCAGCGCTGCACGATACTGTAGCTACTAGCCACGTATGACAATTTAAATTTAAAATAATTTAAATTCAATAAAATTAATAATTCTGTTCCTCAATTACACTACCAACATTTCGAAAGTTCAACTGCCACATGTGAAGAGTTGGCTACTGTGCAGGACAGCACAGACATAAAACATTTCCATAACTTCAAAAAGTTCTATTGGTCTACAGTACAATATGTGGTAGATATTATATGTATAACAAATATGTAAATACTATGCAAATTCATGCATATCACTTCATATAGTTAGTTCAGTTCTTGGTTTTCCTGTCTTTTTATACCACATTTGACATGTTTAAATAGCATTTGAAAAAGATTTGCTCAACACTTTTCAGAACCATTTAGTTTATCTATGATTATAAATAGAAACAGGGATTAAGTCAAATTTTTGAGATATGGCAAATCATTTCACAGCATTTCTTTGGAAAGTGGACTTCTTTAAAATCTGAAAGGTAAAAGTATACGGACTTGGTGATACCAGGAAATGAGGATAGCTCAGGGAGTCTTCAGCACTTTTCTTTCTCCACAAAGAATTGCTAAAATGGGCATCATAATTATGTCACCACCAGGCTCTGAGAGACAGTCTGAGCCTATAAGAGACAGAAAGTGTTTGACCCTGCAGAAGGTTGCTAAGAGCAAGACAGAAACTAGGTATCTTGGGATCCTACAGTCTGAACTGAAGTAGCTTAAACTAGGTTTTGCAGCTCCAGAGAGTACTGGGAATAAGATAATTAATACTTCATCCCTTCTATGATCTGACCATCCTCACATCTATCTCCCTCTACTTGGCAGGCCACACTATACCATCAGAGCTGTGTGATGGGGCCACAGGCCAGCGCTACCCATTCTCATGCTTTGTTTTCAATCTACTTACATTCTTCCATCTTAAAGGGAAATTCCCAGGTACATGATATATAGCATTTGATATTCTCGACTGATAACTGGAATATCTGAATATTTAAAGATAAACTCTTTACTCTCCGCATGCAGCTCAGGTATTTCATCAAGAGATATTAGTTTATTTTCAGTTCCATTCTACTACAAAGGTTTCAGAATATTCTCTGAGGAGCTTGGCTGTCATCACAGGAAAGAAGCAAAAGAATGGTGATTATGCCAAGGGGAGTAAAATAGCATTACTTAAATAATTCGCCTTTATGTCATGTAACCACACTAGCACTAAAGAAGACACAGAGAACAAAGACCTGGATGACACTTCCACTAGTTGGTGGAAATTTAATCTCAGATTTCCGTAAAAGTCTTTTATCTTCTCCCACCCCCAGCTTCTTTTCTCCCCAACTGACCCAATTTAATGCTACACAATCAGGTCAACTCAGCAGGAGATACAGAAGGCAGGAAAACAGATTACTCTTCTTTCAAAGGCAGAAAGAAAGCCAGGAACCTAAGAGCTAAAGTTGAAGACTTGGGAGAAATGATTTCAAAGTTAAGGGGAAAAAAAATAAAGGAAATAAATAAATGTAAAAGTATTATTTTAAAATGTCAGAACATCAGTTTTTCCTTTTGACTCAAGGAAGAAAACAGTTCTGTTGTATTTTTGTGTTCCCTGAGTATACAACACCTAAAATAATTACAAGTTACCCATGCTGCACTAATAATACCTAACAAAAATTGAGAATATACTATCTGTCAGCACTATACTTAGCCTTTTTGATGGATTGACTAACTAAATCCTCACAATTCTCCATTGTAGAATTTAGAAAACTGAATTTAAGAGACTTGACCAGGGCTAGTAGAATTAGGAAAACAGCCCAGGCTATTCAGTTTCTGAGACTTTGCTCTTAACAGCTCCTTCCTATTACTACAAATGATTGTTTTGAAAGAATGATCCATGGACCAAGCTCATCTAATCACTGAGTCTCTTGTTCAAAATAGTTTACTGATACCTATCCTGGGCCAACTAAATCAGAATCTCCAGGGATGGGACCCAGAAAACTATACTTTTACAAAAATCAACAGGTGTTTCAGAAACCCTCATAAGTATATATTTAAAACTTTACAGTACTTAAGAGATAGCATATAGTATACAGTATACCAACCTTAAGAGCTTAGGCACTGGAGCCAAGATACCCAGCTTCAAATCTTCACTCTGCCTCTCACTAGCTCTGTGACTTGAATAACTTGCCTGGTCTCTCTATGCCTCAGATCCCACATGTATGATATGCAAATAATAAGTATATCTACCTCAGAGAATTGATGTGTTAAATTAGGTAACACACTTAAAAGAGTGCCTAGCAATTACTGAATGCTTAATACTCATAGTATTATTAGTGCCTCTGAGACCAATATTATAGATCAGAGGTAAAAGAACTTTTAATAATGTTGATGTAGTAAAGTGAAGTTCTAGAAATTAACTACACACTTACCTAACTCCCAAATAGCTCTGCAAGAATAAGGCTGTATAAATGAGCATTCTGGAATCCCAGGACATTATGTAATGGATTTAATGGGTGTTTGCCTTTTTGTGGTTGCAGTATTGTTCAGTGAATCCATTTTTCACATTTATAGAGGAGACCAGAAGGATGAATGATATAAAGGATATATAATACTGTAATCACTAATATTTATTCTTTGGCTATGTTGCACTGAAGATGAATTTGATATTCAATTAACTCACTTAAAACAAACATGGTGCCACATTGTGAAAACATTGACTTTGGAAACCCAAGGAAATTATCTAGTTTCTTCATGTTGATTCTTTCTGAAATATATTTCTTTCCCTTCCTTCCCACTCAGTTATTTCTTGCAAGCCACAATATTTCAGTATATTTCCCCACTCTCCTATACTGATACTCTATATTATTTCTGCTACAGACTTACTGGAGAGATTGAGATGAACTGTGGAGGGCAGGATGGAAAAAGAAAGCTAGATAAGAATTTAAAAGAAGTATTTGGATAGCAAATTACAGCAATGTGTAAAAGAATACAGAGTTTAAAGAGTCTATAAAATCAACACTTATCTAAAATAGGCTTTAGCTGTAATAAAATGGAAGATAAGATTTGCCACAAAATACAGATAACCATCCCAGAGATATGGCAGAGTTTTGATTGTCAAGTAACTCTGAATCAGATTCTTCTTAGTACTAGAAAATGAAGCCTGGTTTGAGTCTCTGAATTTTTGAAGGTTGTAGGGGGAAAAAAGCAATGAAGATATCCAATGCTTGAAAAACAATACACTGCATGAGTGTTTACCCAAAATCAATTTGTGATTAAAAAGAAAATTCAAGTGTGATCAATACTCACTACATTCACAAAGTACATGCCCTGGACACTTTCAAGAATCCTCTGATTTTCCAACAACACTACATTGCTTTTCAACAGAGCTGCTCATTTTATAATGAAAGAAAACAGCTATGTGCAGAGAGGACAGGTCAGTACCAGCAAGGAGCCCTGCTTCTGCATCTACTAAATAAATCACCCCACAAAAGAGCCTTTCAGAAAGCTCAACTCAAATTCCTGCTTCATCAGAATTATACATTGCTTCTAGGATGTAAATTCCCCAAGAGCAGGAACCATCGCTATTTTGTTCACCCTCATATCCTGACTTTGAGACTATATTCTGGGGCAGGAAAGGCATTCAATAAGTGTGCCTTGAATTGTTGAATTAATACTATACTATAAGGCTTAAACAGATTTTCAGATGGTGGTGATCATAGCACAACGCTGTGAACATAATTATCTGTTCTGAAATATATATCCGAATGTGTTTAAAAGGGGAAATGTTAGGTTGTATATATGGTACCAGAACAAAAAAATTTTTTAAATCCATGGAACTGCACAACGCAAACGGTGAACCCTAAGTTAAACCATGAACTATAATTAATGGTACAGTCATAAAAATGTGCTTTTATCAATTATAGTGAATGTGCCACATCAATGCAAGCTGTTAATAATAGGGTGTTATATAGGAAGCCTATATTTTATTCATGATTGTTCTATAAATCCACAACAACAACAATTTCCAGTAGTCAAAATTGCAAACATTAACTCTTTAGATTTCAGTATAGATAAACAATATCTCCTCCTGTAGCTACCTCATACCTGCAAAGTTGTGAGAAAAATTAAAAACAAGATTTAGTTCAGATACAAGTCAAACCATGGTTCAATGAGTTAAGTAACTTGAAATTTCACCCAAAAAAGAAAAAAAAATGTAGCTTTGAAATCAGTATGTGGGAGATGGGACACTTTGGGATGTCATTGCCTTTGGGGATGATTACATACTCTTACTGATGACCCTGTTTCCCCATTAACTATGAAAACTGGAATGAAAAAGACTCAAGATTGTGAGGGGCAAATTGTAAACTATAATGTAAACTGTAGACCATGGTTAGTAGCAATGCTTCAATATGTGTTCATCAATTGTAACAAATGTACCACACTAATGAAAGATGTTGTTAATGGGGGAGAGTGTGGGAGGGGAGGGGGTAGGGCATATGGGAATCCCTTACATTTTCAATGTATCATTTATGTGATCTAAAGCTCCTTTAAAAATAATAAATACATTGTGTAACATATTGTTTGATTCAAAAAAAATTTTCTATATGTACCCATTACATTTAATTGAGAAAAGTATATATTCATCTGTGTTTACTTTTTAGTTTGTGTTTATATTTTCAATTATTAAATGTACAAAATAAAGTTTAAAAATGTTAAAAAAAATAATAATAATAAATAAAATTATTCTTTTAAAAAGACAAGATTAGTTACTAAGGACAGTATCTCACTCTCTCCCCCCTCCTCTCGCTCTTTCTACCCCTCTCCCTCTCCCTCATTCTGCCCACCCTGATTTCCTCTCAGCCCTTACCTAATTTTTGACACACTCAAGCAAGCGAACAAAGAAGCCTGTGGCGCCCCCTCCCAAGACGTCCCTAAGAGAAGGAAAGGAAGAGTTCCTGGAAAAAGCAACCTGAAATTGCAGGTGCAACTCTGAACTGGGCCTTTCTTCAGGACAGAAAGAAACACTTCTGTTTACAGCGCAGAAGCCGCCTGTACCTGCATTTACTTGAGAGCTCCATCTAAATGCCATAATAAAACCAGATTGTATTGGGATAGTAAGGAAGTGTGACATTTCTCTAGCAGAATATGAGAATATCAGGGAGCACATCTTTAACAAAGCACAATTGTTATTTACCTAAAATGTGTTCTGATAATAAAGCACTTTATGTCTGGGCTGAAAGATTTCGTTTGGGGTTTATATACTCGTGGCTGGATAGAACTGCTTTGAAGCATCCTTGACTTAGAGCAGCTCTGGAATATAAATGAGAGCTGGGGAGAGTGCGGGAGCCGGACCTGAGCAGCGCTTCACTGGGCAGTGACACTGCTGACTTTATCTCCCACCGCTGAGTAAGAGCGTCATCTAAACGAATCACGAAGGGCAAAGAGGTGTGGTTTGGAGCTAAACCTTAAATTCTGATTTAATCCAAACACCGTAATGCCAAAGCAAAGCCGAACCTGCGGAATTAACTGAGCATACGGTCGACGGGAGCCTGAAGTGGAGGGTTCAGTCTTTCGAAAATTCCCTCCTGAAAGAGAACAAAGGAGATGACAGTGGGGCACTTGTGCAGAACTGCAGCGTGCGCCTGGACTCGCCACACCAAAGCCCTCCTTGAGGGGTCAGTTTCTAAAAGATTGTGTGACGAAAATATGACTCCTGAGGTTGTCATAGTTATGCTTTATGGATATATAAGAGGATTCAGTGTTTGTCTTTTTTTTTTTTTAAGAATAAAAAGTCACAGCAATCTCGGTTTTGTGGAAAACCACATGCCGTTCCGTGTGGCCGCTGGAGCAGCTCCTGCTCGGCAGCAAGTACACAGTCTGCGGTCCAAGGAAGAGGCGTGTGAAGCTCGACGGGTTACGACGGGGTTAGAAAGCTTTGAGATAGGAGCCCGGCCAGGAGCTGTTATCTTTATTATACAGAATGACTGAGCTCGACTTCTGGATCACTGGGTTCCAGCAATACTTTAGCAAAGAAAATGGTGCTGTTCGCTGTGGAAGAAAAGAAGTTCCAGCAGTTTAGGTGTTAGAGATGAAGCAATGGAAGGGAGGGGGGAGAGGGTGCGTGACAACTGATGCAGATAATGGAGCTAGATAAGCCTCAGATCATAAGTCAGCTCGCAGCTGCCACCTCTGGCTATGAAAGGGCACTGTGTTTCTTATTGTATCACCAGCTAATTAAAAGGAGTCGGCGGTCGTTACAGGTGGTACGAGAGAGAACGTAATTTACATATTAAGTAGTTAATCGTGGATTCCGCAGCATTCCATTTCTCAAATGCATGCCTTTCAAAAACACGTCAAGGGCACAGTTCAGGTTCATGTAGATACATTAAAGCTCTCTTCTGTCTATTAAGAGGATGCTTGTTGAAAGTTATGATTTCAGTACATTGCAAAGATTGTGTAACTGAGTGAACCTGGGACCGCTGTCAGAAATGGAGGTGGGAACTTTTCCAACATGAATAATTATTCCCACTGATATTCTGATGACTTAATGAACACAATTTACCTGAAGGACCCTATTTGACAGTTCTCAGAGGGAGGAGGGCATGAATAATATTAACTTTTGTAATGCAAAATCATAAAAATCAATTAATTTTATATCAAAAATAAAATTGTGTTAATAAATTTCTCTAATCTTGAGAAATTTCATGGCTACCCAGAAGGCTTGGGTGACTTTTCAAGCTCCACACCTCTCTACTGCTGGTTTTCGTGAATAGCTGTGGGCTACCAGGAGGAGTAGAAAGAAGCGGAAGCCTAAGGAAGAGTTTATCCATAAATCCAAATAAGGCCTGTGGTTGCACAGTTACTGTAGAGTTAGTTAGATCTGGGTCAGTAAATAAATGCTTTCCTAAAAAAGAAAATTCCAATAATACATTTCTTGGCACATGGCAGAGCAGAATGGTTTGGAATAGCTAGTGGTTCTCTGTGGGAGGAACCAGTTCAACAGGTCCTCACCTCTCTCAAAAGCAGATTTATCTCACCATCTGCAACATACTCAGTGGACTTCCCACATGCAGTAGACTGTGTATCCAAGAAAAACATGCTATAAGAATGACATTCAGGAGTCCTGATTAATACCATATTGGGGGACTTAAAAATACATTTGTTTTTCTCATTAAAGTAATGTGACACTTTAAATAACTTATTGTTTAGGATTGTGAAAATAGAGTGATTCTAATACACACTCACTGTTAGCACTTTGATGCTCTCTTTCAGGTGTTTTTTCCTAGTTATCTTAGTTGTTTATTCTTCCAGGAACATGAAGGAAATGATACCTGCTACTCTAGTCTATTTTTAATGGAAAGTGTGGAGCATGTAACAATAGATGAGTTTTAATAGATAAGATCAAGGAACTTTTGGGGGCTTGGGATATTTTCCACATGTTCACCCATTATGTATTAATCACTTGGATCATGTCAAATTAGTTTAATGAGTGCTACATGAATATAGGTCATCAACTGAAGGCCATGCATGAGGGAGAATTCTGCAAAGCTTTTCAACTAATATCTGGACTCTTACCAGAGTCAATTTTTTTCTTTTTCTAAATATGTGAAGTGCACCCACACACATGCACACCCATGCTTGCTTATTAGCCTAACATCAAGAATTTTGCTTCAGTACTCACTTGCTGAAGGAGAATTGCTTGTGCCTCTCTTAATCTCACTGTTTTCTGATGCTGTGATATTCCTGCTTACATTATCTGTGCTCTCTCTATGTTTCCATTCATTCATTTAAACCACTGTGAACTGAAAACTCAATCAGGAATTGTGCTAAGCTCCAAGGGTATCCACCTAAATAATCACCGGCATCCTCTGCTTGGCTTTTCCTACATTACATGAGGGCTTCCAGTTTGAACATGGTTGAAGAAACAGGCTCTCAAGCTTGGTTTTAAGAATTAGAGAATTGCTTGGTTTGGTTTCAGGAGTTTCACTATTTAAATTTTTTTTTCTTTTTTTCTTTTTTTTTTTTCTTTTTTTTTTACAAACCCTTGTGTCGAGGGTCACTATTTAAATTTAATTGCCTGGGGGCATTGCTGAGGAGATCTGAAAAGCAAGTAAGCTCATATCTATGGTTATTGGGAACTTACCATCTGTAAGAATAATTTGAACCCAAAGATATTCGTGCAACTGTGGGACACTCAGAAATGAGCTTTCTCGGCTAAGGTGTGGTTGTGCAATGGAGCTACTTACCTAGTGAGCTCACTCCAGGAGTCAAAAACTGGAGGGTCTTTTCATTTGGGTACATGTGAACCAAACATCTAAGCCAGTCCTGGACGAATTCTTCTACTTGGGACATTGCAAAGGAAACAGAGGAATTGATTTAGGTTAGTTAGATTCATATGTAGTGAGAATTCCACCTAATTAATTATAATATTAACTTAAGCACGAAAACAAATATGCAATTATAAAATCTCTTCTATGGGGGCATGGCCTTCCTAGCCACTTGGATGCTTCAGATGAGAAAAGTGTTGGGTAATTTATGTATATGCTTAGCTCAGCATAAGAACAAGGGAGATAATTCATCCATGCCTTGGCGCTTCTCATTGGCCCACTCTCAAATATAAATACTACCTAATAAAACAACTGCCAGAGTAGTTATCCTAGCAGAATTCATGATTTTTATCATTGTAGTTGTTGTATAGAGAGTTGTCAAACCTCTTAAAAGTGAAGGGTAGGACGGATGTGGCTCAAATGGTTGGGCGTCTGTCTCCCATATGGAGGGACCTGGGCTCGATCCCCGGGACCTCCCAGTAAAGAAAAAAAAAAAAAAAGTGAAGGTAAGGACATTAATACTTGGAGAAGAATACTGTATAGTAGGAACAGTTGATGTGCTCTTTCTAAGGCATACAGAGTTTAAGGCTTTGCCTATGGGAAGGTAGATCCCTTTCCCTCATCCCATGCCATTCCATCCTATGCAGATCTTGTTTCCTTGTTTATATTACAAATTTTTTTTTAGTATTTGATGTGAGTAAAATATTGTGATAAGAATTAAAGCAACAATAGCTGTAAGTAATTATCTTTATGGCTGACATTATTCAAAATTAAGATTTTAACATTTTTATTTATGAGATATTCTAGTTGACTGGATTATACAATAGCTAATAGGATAATCAACCATGTCCTTCACCCAGATTTAACATATGCTAATTTTTTCTACATCAATAGTCTCTTATTTTTCAAGAACCAGAATGTTGCAGCTCCCCAATCTCCAGAGATAATCATTATCTGGAATTGGTATAAATGGTTTACAAGCATCATGTTTTTATACTTTTATCACATAAGTATGTATCTACCTCTAGAGGCCCAGTTTTCTAATCTCCTCTACCTCTAACACATTCTGCAAAATAGAGGTTTCCTCTTCCTCTAACACATTCTGCAAAACACTGGTCATAGCTCCTTTATGTGAAGGAATGATGAGTCTCCATTTGCCATTGTCTCTCTGCAGTGAGCACTATAAAATCCAAGATGAATATGAGATTGCATTTACAGAATTGATGACTAGGAAGTAGGGAGGGACAGTGAGCAGGAGAGAAGAGTAGAGAAGGCTAACAGATCACCAGCTTGGTTTCTGAGTGTTACAGTGCCATTGACAGGAGAGTCACTAAAGTGGGAAAGGTTTTGAGGGGGAGGAAGAAATGTTTGGGATATTTTGAATGTGA
Source organism: Tolypeutes matacus (assembly GCA_026826555.1). NCBI lineage: Eukaryota > Metazoa > Chordata > Mammalia > Cingulata > Chlamyphoridae > Tolypeutes > Tolypeutes matacus. Next base: position 3,330,795 of record JAKSZT010053791.1, on the reverse strand, counting down.
GGTGAAGATGAGAATCTAGATAGAGATGGTTGAATTGTGAAACACTTAATTCACACTACAACTTCTATAAACATAAAGTGCAGTTTCTTTATTTGGTCTCTTTGAACCGGCCTTATTCAAAAGTCACATGGGGGATGGGGTGTCAGGGAGAAACAACTAAATGTCCCATCTGATTTCCAGCATATTCCTACTAATAATTTAAACATTCCTTTAAGATTATTTCCAGCTGTCCCTCCCATAACCCCTTCACTATGATATTGTGGGTATGGGAGTGGTATGTCCATGTGACTGCCTGGCAGGAGAGTGAAGGGGGTCCTCAGATCCACATGACATTCTCTTTATCCTCATTGGTCTTGGCAACAAAAGGCCAGTCTACTGTCCTCTGAGGTATGGTTGACCAGGTCTTCACTTTTGTATATTTTGTTAAACTCTGTAATTGGATAATCCATTTCTTGTCTGGTCTCTCTCTTGGTTTGGTCACAGCCTGTTGGTCTCCTCTCTGCTGATGTAGCCTCTCTTTGTTACTTCATGGCTGTAGTCATATCCCTGTTCCTCTCTGAGTCATGTCCTTGTTCTCTGTTGTACCCTTCATGCCCATAGATCCACCCCCACTCTCTGCTGTGGGCCCAGAGCAGGGCCCCATGTAGAGACGCTACTCAGTGAAGCGGGGGCTGGCAGGCTAACCAGACTCTTTTCTCTGCCTGATCACCAGCTCTGCCTTCTTAAGTTGCTAAGGCCATAATCAGTTATCCTAGTTTACCAGGGCAGCTGTAACAAATACTATAACTGATTGGCTCAAACAACAGGAATTTATTATTTCACAATTTAGAGGCTACAAGTCCAAAATCAAGGTACTGGTAGGCCAGGGTTTCTCTGAAGTCTGGAGCATTCTGGTGGCGAGTTGCTGGCAATCAGTTTTTGCCTCTTGTACATGTCTCCTCCTGTGGCTTCTACTTCTGCTCAGTCATGTGTGCCCTTGTATAGATTCTCTCTCTTTATAAGGATTCTACTCAGATTAAGAATGATCCACCCTGGTTCCATTTGGACTCATCTAAACAGGACCTTTAAAAATCCTATTTACAAATGAGTTCACCCCTACAGCACTGGGATTTAGGATTTGTATAAGTATTTGTGAATGACATGAGTCAATCTACCGCACCAGTTGTAGGAGGCCTACCTTACATAGCTGTCTTCTCCTAAAGTTTCCAACAGGGATGGGATGAGCCTGTCTGCCCTTGTTTGGTCTCCTCTTTTATTTGAAGCCTGGAGTGGGGTGACCAGAACACATGTCTGATCATCTTGCTCACCTCCTTTCTTTCAGCCTCCTTTGCTTAACAAACCTTCAAGAGCAGAAAGGGTACTTTTAAAAAAAATCTTTCTATGAGCGATCCTCGTTTTTCCTGACTCAGCCTTTTGTCTATGCCTTAAAAATAGATGGGGTATATTTGCTACACCAGTCGGAGAACCCAATGATCTGAGTCCTTTAGGTTTAGCTCTTTATGTGTTAAATGTGGGACTAAAGAAATTTAGCAAATCCACCCTTTCTTCTTATAACTTGGTTTTCATTTCCATGCAAACACATCAAGGGCTAACCCTCATTGTCCCAATATAATATGTCTCAGGGAGGTGAGAACTCATCTGACTCGTTATTGGAAATTTTCAGAGAAGGCTGCTATGTAAAAGTGACCACTCCATCATCAAAGAAATGGCTTCAGCCTGTTCATGATGGTGGAGTGATAGTTCATGATTTACTGGTGAAAATCAAAATGCTTTAGTTTAATGTTGCAAAATATTGCTTTTATTGCATATAGATTTAGAATCATGCCTGAATAATTGGTAATTGAATCAGTAAGAACAGAGAGATGAAAAAATTGTAGGGATAGAGGAAGACAAATGCTGAGGAACACAAGCATGACAAGCCAATGGGAAGGGAAAGAATGAGCAGAAGGAGGAGAATGAGAAGAAAATTTTATCATAGAGAGTTACTAAAAGTCAACAGTGCTTCATACTATATAAGTTCAAGAAAGTTAATAAAGTCTGAAAATTAAGAGGTCATTGTCAGTTTTAGTAAGAATGGTTCTGATGGAGTGATGGGGTCAGAAAACAATATTAGGGCTAAAGACAAGTGAGGGAGTTAATAAAGTAAGGTTTTTTAAAAGAAAATTAGTTGTTAAGAGAAAAGGAAATGTAGTAAAAGAGACTATAAGTAGGATCTAAGAAAGTTTATTTTTTAAGAAGGAAGAGTGTGTGTGTCAGGGTAACCTAGGTTATACTGCTGTAATAAACAACCCCCAAATTCTGAAGCTATATTTCTCCTGTACTTTACATGTCCAGTGCAGATCAGCAGGGGGTTTCTCTGTCATAGTCATTCAGGGACACAGGAGAGTGGGAGCTCTGTCTCCACACTGCTCCTATAGACAGTACGATAGAGGAGATCACATCGAGGTTCTGAAAGCTTTCAGCGACCAGTAAAACATTGCCACCACTCACTTGTCTTGGCCAAAGCAAGTCACATGGTCATGTCTAACATCAAAGGGCACAAGAAGTACGATCACATCATGTGTCTGGATAAAAAACAGAACTATTTGTGAATAGACATTTTGACCAAAGACACAGATATCAAAGAAAATTTATCAGTAGAGAGGGAGAGGGAAAAGTTGAAGATTAAAACGAGAGAGAGGGTTACTTGAAAGAGCATGGTCTTAAAAAGGAAGAGGTAGAGAAGAATGTAGAGCACAAAATGATGGAAGAGCTTTTGTGGAAGAGCTACTTTTTCTGGGTGAAAGGCAGGAAGGAAGTGGAGATGACCAAGAATGGAGATAGGTATGTGCAAGCAGTGGGAAGCTGGTAAAATCCACGTTTTATAGAGTGTCTATATTATGTAAAGTAGGAGACCAAATAAATGGCTGTGAGAGGATTGGTGTAAGAGTAAGAGTACTGAGATAGTTTTATGCAAGTTTAGAGTAATTTCTATAGCAAATGGGCAACAAATCTGCTCAGGGATTAAATGAGGATTTTCTGGTTGATAGCATGATTCTAGGTGTTTTCAGTTAGCATGTTTAAAATTGCATCAGTCTGGATAAATGTCTCATTTTCTCCAACAGTGCCCAAAAATCAGGGAAGCAATGGTAACCTGAGATGGTCGAATTGTCCAATGTTTGGAGTTTTGCCAGGTAAGTGCAACAAATGTTTCAGAGAATAGGGTGTTGAGGACATTGACAGGAAAGAGGCTGATCAACTGGGAGGAAAGAAAGTGGTGACCAAGTTCTTTTTACTAATGAAAATTATGACATTTTAGACTTCCTGAAAAGTAAGTCCCTTGAAAATATAATGCTATCTTTTTATAGGAGTTCAATTAAATCAATTAAGATTTGAGTACTCTCTTTAGTAAACTTCCTGGAAGAGAGTTCCAGCAGAACCACTCTATCACTGGGAGTTACTACTATGGAGGTGGCTAATAAATCTACATCCGTTTTGATGAACACATGAATGTGTCATGGGAGCCTAATATATTTTATGCAGCAAGAAAATATAGATTCTAGTAAGCTTGGTTTGCAATTTTGAAGACATAAATCATTTTAAGAATGATCATTAGTACTACAGATGCCAACATAATAGAAAGCCTGGGAATCGTTTAAGAAAAACCTGTATTAGAATCAAGAAACAAATAGAAATTCAGATTTTATATTTTTAGAATCCACTTTAGTGAAATAAATTCTAGACTTGGAGAGATTACATGTAGGAATATTTACTCTTCTGGTTTAAAATTCTGGAGTAGAGCTGGCTATTGAAAAGCTATCAAATCTAGCATGCTGACACCCAACAGCTTTCCATTTACATATCCAAGAATGTGAGGATTATTTCTGTAAAGAAGGTTAGAAAGCTGAAGTGATTTTATGCTCTCCTTCCTATCATTATTTTCCTTGGGTCACAGGTTATTTCTTTTGCTGTTTCAATTTCAAACTTAACTTTAATAGGACACACATTTGATTATCTTGTATCTCCCAAACTAGAAGAGGAAAGGATAGCTCTCATGATGAAAATAAACCAGAAAAAAAGCATTGTGTAAATAGGCCTGCTTGGTCTGTCCTGAAAACTTCAGCCAAAAATGTGACCTATGCTTTTAGTTATTGCCAATAAAGATTGGATCAAGTCCAGAAGGAGATAGTTTTAATCAATTGTTTTTAGGAGGAGAGTCTATACTATTGGCTTGAAAATCTTTGAGCAGTAAGTCTTGTAGAGCTATAGCACACTTGCCAAAATTGCATTACTGCTTCAAACCATCACAAATTACTCTGCACTTTAAGTTTTATTACCAAGTAAGACAGCACACAAATTCATTTCCACATCTGTTGCCAATTTAAATGAATGGCTGGCTCCTGCCAGCTCAGGAAGACACCAGAAGAAATTTGCACAGATCATTGGTCTATGGAATAAATGATAGCAGGTCTCTTGGTCATTTCATCTCAGAGCAAAATTTATATTTTAAGTAGGCTTTAAAAATGTAATATGACTTATGTGGTACAAGGGTAATAGTTCAAAATAGCAACCATATTAAATGCCTACTATGTACTCAGAACCATTCTAGATGCTGTGAATGAAAAAAATTTAAAAATATAATCTCTTTTCTCAAGAAGCTTCCTCTACAATTGGTCAAAGAAAACTAACACAGGAAAATACTTAAGTACACTATGTGAGTTAGGGTAAATGCATGATACAACCAGTGCTATAGGAATTCAAAGAAAAGGTAGATCAATAAAATATAGTATGGGAGGCAATACAATGAAGGAAATTTAGAAAAAGAGAAGAAAAATGAATGTTGCAAGCAAAGAAACAAAATGAATGACAGCAAGAATTTAGGAACAGAGAATGCATATTCATGGGATAGTTGAAATATACGTATTAACTATAGGAAAGCATGGTTGGTAGAGGAGAATAATGTCGTGATATATGTGAAATGGCCAAATCAAAGGACAAACTTCAAAACTTAGCAGAGACATTAGATGTGATTACTGAGTTGAGGTGGGTTGTCACTTGATATTGTTCTTTCTGCCCCCATGCCCATCCTAGCATGGGTTGAATTGTGTCCCCCCAAAAAAGTATGTTGAAGTCTTAGCCACTGGTACTTGTGAATGTGACTCTACTTAGAAATGTGGTCTTTGCAGTAATAACAAAATTACGATGAAGTCATACTGAATTAAAGTGGATCCTAATCCAATATCACTGGTGTCCTTATAAGAAAAATAGAACAGACACAGACTCAGAGAGAAAAAGGCCATGTGAAGATGGAGGCAGAATATTGGAGTGACGCATCTATCAGCCAAGGGAACCAAAGATTTCCTACCACTTCCCAGACGCTAGAAAAGAAACACAGACCAGATTCTATCCTAAAGATTTCAGAGGGAACATGTCCCTGCCAACACCCTGATTTTGGATTTCTGGCCTTCAGAACTGTAAAAGAATATACTTTCTATTGTTTTAAGCCATCCAGTCTACCATTTCTTATGGCAGCCCTAGGAAAGTAAGACACACCCCAAACAGCCCTGTTAACAGAGAGGGTTATATTCACTTGTGATCTACCTAGAATAAGAAGTACTATTGTCCCCAATTCAGGTAGCTTAGAAATGAAACCAATCTGGAGGCCAAAAAAAGGAGCTAAGAAGAGAACACGTGGAAAGGGCAAAGAGAATGGAAAGTGAAGGCCTGAAGCCCCAGGACAGGAGAGGGGATAAGACCAGAACTGAGACTGAAATGTGGGGGAAATTAACAACAACAAAAAAGTCAAAAGGTAAAGACTAGAAAGATTAGGAGGCTTGAGAAATAAGATATGATGCTTATAAGTAGATTAAAAACAAAAATATGAAAGTTCGAGAAAGTGGCAAAAATAAAAAAAAAATAACTTTAGGGAGAAGGCAAAGAAATCAGAAATTGAAATAGCAACAGAATAAAACCAGCTGGAGTCTAATGCAGCTATATCATGAAATGACAAGAAGAAGTGATGGAAGGAGGCTGTAGGAAAAAGAAAGAAAAAATAAAAGCTAGATATATGAGCTGAGGGAATTTTAAAATACCATAGGCAAATATAATGGAGAGGGGAGGGGAAGGGAGGAAAGATAAATAGATAACTTCGGGAAAACAAAAAAACATCCAATAATAAGAATGTTGCTTTTAGTTCTTCATCCTTCCCCTGAACTGTCATTACGCATCTCAGACCTCAAGTAAACCAAGCACACTGTCACTATGTAGACTCTGCCCAGCTCCCAGCTCGCCAGGCTTCTTAGTGGTGTGGAATAGTCATAAGGCTTGCCTGGTGATGCCACTTCACATTCAACGTGAAACCTCAGTTGCAATGTCTTGTCACTCAGCAATTTTTATTCATTTTTATTTAACTTTCTATTACTTTTCCCATAGTACAACTCCTTAATTGTCTCTCCTCACAAGCCCTCACTACCTCCATTCTGTACATACCCTAATTTCTGTATTACTATGTTCTCTCTGCTTCCCTTTGTCATGACTTTAAGATACCTCTGCATGGAAAGAAAGGAAGGAGGCAGGAGGGCAGGAAGGCAGGGAAAGAAAGAAAAGAAAGAAGAAAGGGAGGGAGGGAAGAGAAAGTTAGCTTTCCTATTCTCTCGAATGTTACTCCTTTTACACCTGCTCTTAGTCAACCCTGAAACCCCCTGCAGACCTTGTTGGCTCTAGAAACCCTCCCTCCTTACACATTCAATCTATCCTTTTACTTCCACCTTCCCCAAACATCTGTCTTCCTTGAAGCTTCTTTTCTTCCAAACCTTTTTGTTCTTTAAGACATTGATGTCTGGCCTCTGCCTCCATATCAGTGTTAACACTTTTATCCATCTTTATCAAATACTCAGAGGACTACAACTCCTTCCTGAAACTCTGTCCCTCCTTGCTTCTACATCAGGATTCCTAGTTGCAATCATTAGAAATTAATTCTGGTGAATGATGCAGAAAGGAGTTTATTAAAAGTATACTGAGTGGTTGACAGAATCTTTGAAAGAACTAAAGAATCAAGCCTTTTTTTAACTTTATTTTTAAAGAAGTTTTAGGTTATAGAAAAGTTACATCAAAAATATATACCCCACCCCTCCCCCTCTCATATTTTCTCCTATTAATAACATTGAACATGTAGAATTATTATTATTGTAGTAATAGAAGAACTTGTAATATTGATATAAGGATAGTGGTTACCAACCAGCTTTTAAGAACAGCCTCATATTGCTACTGCCACTACCTCTACTAAGCACCACACACTGCAGTTTGAACTCCTGCCAGGAACTCAACTCTACTGCAAGGGTCACTACCACCAGCACTGAGGTCACTTTTGACCCGAGACTAAGCCTTGCTGCCATCACTATCCACAAAACCCCAAGCCTCCACTTCTTCCTTTGCCAGCAAAATATATGCAAACAAACTTCTTCCTCCACATTACTCACTTCAGAACCAAAATCGCATGCAAGTGCACCTGGGAGGTGGAGTCCAGTAGGCACTCAATGCATATCATTTGAATGAAGCAGGAAAATATAAATGAAAAGAAATATAATTTAGAATCATAATCCTTAACTCTTATCAAGCAGAGTAATTTATTTTTGCCTTTGCCTCCATTTGAATTACTGTTATACCCAAAACCCAACATGTCTGTGGTTCTATTACTGTTAATAATTCCAGGATCAATAGAGAAGACTCTACAACTACTAACTGGCAAACATAGATTGGAATTTAGTTTTTAAACTGACTCCTAGGTCTGCTTGCTACATGCTGTACCCACATGTTACACCAAAACTCCAGATGTTGGGCCTGTTTCGTTTTAGAGGCTATTATGCCTGCCTCAACTTTACCTCTAGAAGACCTACTCTTACTTAAAAATGACTCCTTCAGTCAGAGACATTTGAAAAGTTCTATAATAGTGAAATGATGGCTTTTAAAATTTACATAAATCATTCCTTTCGTGTCTCATGCTTTCCTTAATATACATACCATATTAGCATCAAACCAATGCAATAAAAACATTAATCCATTCCCAATCATTTTAAATTCAATCCCCACTGATGGCTTCTTGTTTCTGCTTCTGTTTGTTGCCTTTCACCTAGAATGCCTTTTTCATTCAACTCAAATCCATGTCTATCGACTCCTTCCAAACTGAATTCAAGTTTAACTATTCCAAAAGCTTGCAGTGATTAAACCCACCTGACTCTGATCTCGCCAGGGTGCTGAAACCTATCCGAACTCCTGAACTCTGTCCTTTGCTTTTGCAGTTGTGACTGTAATGCTTTTTTGAATTTCTGTCATTTCTACATGTATGTTTTCTCCCCAGCTAGGGGATGACATCCTGGGGATAAAGGGCCACATCTTCTTCTTCCCATGTACCTGAGGAGCCCATCTCTGGACTTCTGTGAAGGAGGTGCCCAGGACATGCTCACAGAGGAGAGGGACGATAAAGGCAGAAAGTAGAAAATGCAATCCATTATCTTGATGACTATTACAAACCTTAAACTTACCAAGAGTAGAAGTATATCACTAGGAACTAACAATATCCACAATGTCATCATTAAAGATGGTAGGAAATGATGAAGCCACATGTGCAGCAGGCAGCAGCTAAATTATTTAAACAGAAAGAAACTACAGGGAAGGATCTCAGTACTGAATCTCTGTTGTGATCTATGATGTCTTGATGAACTATCATAACCCAGGATACTAAGAGAATAAGATGCAGAAGAGTTCATTCCACAAATACAAAGAAATAATGTGTTCACTTTGTAGGGCTGAAACTTTAAAAGAGATCAGTTTATTGTAAATTATCTATGTTTGAAAATTTTTCACTTTTTATAAATTTTAACTTTTAAAAAAAAAAACTAAAAAATGACATTTTAAGACAATATGAAATATGGACTCCAATAAGATATTTGATGATTTTAAGAATTTTTTATTAATCGGATAACTGAGATAATGGTACTGTGGTTGTATTTTAGCAAGAGTCCTTACCTTCTACTAATACATACTAAAAACACTTGTTGATAAAATGATTTGTTTCAAAATAAAAATGTGTTTTCTAAACATTAGAAAACGTATCATAACACCCTATCAAATAGATGCTTTTCTGCTCATTTCACAGATGAGGACATGGGCTTAGAAAAGTTACATTTCTTGCTTAAGTCATACAGTTAGTGTGGCAGTTTGATGTAATTATGAATTCCAAAAATATAATTGAATCATGTTTGTAAACTGATCTGTTAATCTGGGCATGATTAGGTTAGGATTAGGGCGTTGAGCCCCACCCCTTGGTGGGTGGGGAATTGAATATAAAAGGCAAGGCAAAGGACAGTTGAAGCAGTCTTTTGAGAAGCAGTTTTGATATTGGAAAGAAGGCCCCAGGAGAAGAGAAGCAAGCCGTTCGCCTGATCATCTACAGCTGACCTTGTGGAGGAAACAGGGGCCAGCTGACCTTGTGGAGGAAACAGGAGCTAAGCCCGGAGAGAAACGCAGCCCTGGGAAGAGAGGAACCCCAGAAGCCTGAACCCTGGCAAATGCCGGCAACTGTCTTGCTCTAACACGTGGCAATGGACTGTGGTGAGAGAAGAAACTTAACGCTTTATGGCCTGGTATCTGTGGACTTCTACCCCAAATAAATACCCATTTTCGGTATATCACATTAGCACCCCTTTGGCTGACTAATACAGTTAGTAATTCGCAAAGCCAGAATCCAAACTGAGAAATATTTGATACCAAATTCCATGTTCATAACCATTAAGACATACTGCCTGCTTAAACACAACCCAAAAATAAACTATTCCTTGGTTGTAAAAGGAAATTTTTATTCAACAGTCCACAATAACAATTTTTTTAATTAGAGAAGTTTTAGGTTTACCAAAAGATCATGAATAAAATACAGAGTTCTAATATACAACCCTATTATTAACACCTTTCATTAGTGTGGTACATTTGTTATAATTGTTGAAAGAATATTATTATAATAGTCTTATTAACTATAGTCCATGGTTTATATTAGGGTTCACTGTGATAAGATGGCCTTTTTACTTAAGGTTACTCAAGAGAATGGAATGTATTTAAGAAGATAAAATATTCGACAAAGATATCAATCATCTATGACTGATACGATATTGCCAAGGGAAAAAGTTTTTATATATAATATGCATTACCAGTCATATCATTTTATTTAAAAGATTTCTGGCTGGGATTCATTATCTCTCTATTTTCCATACCCATTCAGCTAGTAAACCTGTACTGTTTATAGAGCAATTTAAAAGATTCAATTCAGCAAACATTTGCTTAATAGCTTTTCTATTTCAAGCACTGTGTTTGAACCTACAAAATCTAATATTTCAGTTAGATGTTGCCTTTCCTCTCTCCAATTGTTCTAGTCTGCTAGGCTGCAAAAAGCAATATATCAGAAATGGGTTGGCTTTTAACAATGGGGGCTTATTAGTTTACAAGCTTACAGTTTCAAGGCAAGAAAAATGTCCAATTCAAGACATCATCAGGCAATGCTTCCTCCCCAAAGACAGGCTGATGGAAACCCTGGACTCCTCTGTCACATGGCAAGGCACATGGTGGCATCTGCTGGTCTTTCCCTTCTCTCCTGGGTTTCATTGCTTGCAGCTTTTTGCTTCTATTGCCTTCTTCAAAAGGCCCTTAATTGAAGTAACCTATTCAAAAGGTTCTATTTACAATAAGTTTACACCCACAGGAATGGCTTAGCTTCAAGAACATGATTTTCTGGGGTCTGTAACAGTTTCAAACCATCACAACCATGTTCCCCAAGAGCTTAGAATCCAGTTGCTGAGAAAGGCTATAATAGAACCACAAAACAGAGCATGAAAAATGCTATGAGAAAACTCCTATCTGAGTTGGAGTTCAAAGGATAGAAGTTACACTAAACTAGGAGGATGAGATAATATTTGAGATTAATAAGATTTTAGCAGTGTGTTAGCAAGGGTATAGACTAAGCTCCTGAGTATAAGACCCTAAAATAAAGGGACTTAAATAATATCATTTATTTCTTTCTCCTGTAAGAGTCCATAGGTGAAAGTCCAGGGCTAACAGGGCAGCTCAGTCATCCTTAACTGGGTTAGTCAAGGTTGCTCCAGTCATTGCCTGCAGCCAGTGGGAAGGAGGAAAGAGAAGTCCACAGCAAACAACTCTTTAAAGCAATAGCTTTAAAGCTATACTGTCACTCCACTCACATCCCATGGTCAATAACTTAGTGGCATGGCCATCCCTAGTGGTAGGAGAGGCTGGGAAAAGTAATCTATCTACACAAACATGTGCCCAGTGAAAACATGGGGAGTTCTAGCCACAAAAGGAAAAAGGAAAAAATGGACACTAAGTCTCAGTAGCCCTCTGGCCAGCCAAGTAGCCATGCTCACCTTTCTTCCTACATATAGAAGCCCCTACCCAAGAGAGTCAATCCAAAGCCTGTTCTGACATCACAGCCATTTCAAAGCTCAGGGTCTCAGGGTGATGTGCTATCCTTCCCTTAATGTCCAGATGTGGCTTGTCAAAGTCTAGTGCCCTAGGAACAAAATGACAAGTTATCTGCTTCCCAACACCAAATATGTGAATGGGGCTTAGGAACCAGATAATCACAATAGTCACTCTCCTATGGAAAGGGAGGCATGTGGGAAGCTACCAATCATGGCAACTATCAAATCCACCTGGTAAGAACTACAATACTCTCTACTGTGTGTCCATAGGCAGGGAAGTAAGTTCCTGGATTAATTCATCTGACTGAGCCTGATCTTGCTCTCTTGGAGAAGCTCACTTGGTGATTGTCCAAGGCCCTTGGCTTTGCCTTCTATGATGTGGTTTGTCAAACTTTTTCTTTAAAGGGCCATAAAAGAAATATTTTAGGCTTTATGGGTTATCTGTGGTGCCAGGTACATACTCTTCTTTTTTGTTGTTGTTGTTTTTTTTATTTTACAATCCTTTAAACATACAAAAAAAAAAAAAAAAATCTTAGCTTTCAGGCCATAAAAAATAGGTCACAGGCCATGAACTGAATTTAGCCTGAAGGTTGTAGCTAGCCAACTTCTGCTCTAGGAGATTCTTTGTCCATTTTCACCAATGGATCTAACTGAATTGGGTGGTTGAGCACATGCTTCACTCGGGAGCCACATTACCCTTAGCCTACTTACTGCTGGTGCAGTAGGTTTTTTGTTTTGTTTTGTTTTGTTTTTACTCTTTATTTTGAAATAATTTCAAAGTTACAGAACAGTTGCAAAATAATACAAATCCCATACAGAAAACTCCAGTATAGCCCGACCCCACAACCAGATACCCAGATCCACCAATTATAACATTCTGCCACTTTTGCAAAATGTATTCTATGTATCATCTATCTATCCACCCATCTATCATCTGTCTATCTATCTATCTACCTATCTATTTTCTGAGCATTTGAGAGCACACATCATACTCCTTCAACACATATTACTTCCAGGTACATTTCCTACAAACAAGAGTATTCATTTATGTAATTACTAAAGTGCTGTTATCACGTTCAAGAAATTTAAAGTTGATATACAGTTTATATTCTATATTTCAATTTTTTCTTAGGTCCCAATAATGTCCTTTTGCAACTTTTCTCCTCCATTCTTCAATCCCATCCAATATCAAGTATTGCGTTTAATTGTAATTACCTCTTTAGTTTCTCTCTCTTTTTTTAATTGTGTAAAAACATGTATACAATATAAATCTTCCCATATGAACCACTCCCAAACATACAATCGGTAAGATTAATCTCATTCACCAAGTTGCCATACTCTCACCACAATCCATTACTATAACTTTCCCTTCACTACAAACAAAAACTCTACACTCATTTTTCACTAATTCTCCATTGTCCCTACCCACCACCCCTGGTAACTACAGTCTACTTTCTGTCTCTATGAATTTGCATACTCTCTGATATTTTCTTTGTGGTTACCATGGGCCTTAAACTTAACATCCTAAATCTATAACAATCTCGTGTGCTTTGATACGAATTTAACAACCTTAATAGCATACATAAACTATATTCCTATATCCCACTTTCCCCGCACTTTATGTAGTTCTTGTTACAGATTACATATTTATACATTATGAATCCAAAACCACTGATTTACCATTACATTTTATGCATTTACCTTTTAGATCCTATAGGAAGTAAAAAGTGGAGTTACAAATCAAAAATACAATGGTAAAGGTATTTATATTTATATTTACCCATGTCATTATCTTTGCTGGAGATCTTTATTTCTTTATGTGGCCTCAGTCAATTGTCTATTGTCCTTTCCTTTCAACCTGCAAAATGTCCTTTGGTATTCCTTGTAAGGCCAACCTAGTGATGATGAACTCTTTCAGTTTTTGTTTACCTGGGAATGACTTAATATCTATTTCATTTTTGAAAGATCACCTTGGAAGATACAGAATTCTTGACTGGCAATTGTTCGCTTTTGGCACTTTAAATATTTCATACCACTGCCTTCCTGCTTCCATGATTTCCTATGAGAAATCCACACTAAATCTTATTGAGACTCCCTTGTATGTGGCATGTTGCTTCTCTCTTATGGCTTTCAGAATTCTCTCTTTTTCTTTAACATTTGACAGTTTGATTATAAACATGGCGTGGTGTGAGTTTATCTTATTTGAAGTTCATTGAGCATCTTGAATGTGTATCTTCATGTCTTTCATTAAATATGAGAAGATTTCAGAAGAACTAAAAGCAAGGATGCTAACTGACATTTGCACACTGATGTTCATAGCAGCATTATTCACAATTGTTAAAATATGGAAACAACCCAAGTGTCCATCAACCAATGAGTAAATAAACAAAATGTAGTTATTACATACAATGTAATACTATTCAGCTGGGAGAAGAAATAAAATTAGGAAGCATATGACAACATGGATGAACCTTGAGGATATTATATTGAGTGAAATAAGCCAGACACAAAAGGACAAATATTGTATGGTTTCACTAATATGAATTATAATGATGAGTAAACTCATGGAAGTACACTCTAGAGTATAGGTTACTAGGATATTGAATGTGGGTTGAAAATGGGAGCTGATGCTTAATGTATGTAGAATTTTTAATAGGGTTTATTGCAAATGTGTGGAAATGAATAGAGATGGTGATAATCCATTATAGTGAGTATAACTAACACTTCTGATTTATAAATGTGATTGTGGCTGAAAAGGGTAGTCTGTGGATATAATATTTCAATTGAAAGGAAGCTAGAGAATAATATAGGGACTGTATAACTGTGATTTTGGTGGTAAATGAAGATTGTAGTTAATAATATAAGAATGTTCTTCCTTTACAAAATGTTAAGTATATGGCGATACATGGGAAAATTACAACTAATGTAACTTAGGTATTATAGTTAACAGTAATATTGTGATATTTTTGCAACAATGGCAAAGAAGATATTGTATCAATTGTAAGGGACAAAAATAAGGGGTATAAGGGATATGGGATTTTTCTTTTTGGAGTAATGAAAACATTCTAAAATTGACTAAGTTGATGACAGCACAACTCTGTGATTAATATTAAGCCACTGGGTATATACTTTGAATAGATTGTACAAAGTGTGAAACTATGTAACACAATGTATCCTGTGGTAGAAAATGGACTGTGGTTAACAGAAAAACTATGAGAACATTCTATCCAGAATATAACAAGTATATAATACTAATACAGGATGTCATTAACCAGGTGAGTTAAAGTACACCAGGTGGGAAAAATATACCAAATGTAAGATACTGGCTATAGTTAGTAGTAATGTTTTGGCGATACTCTTTCATAGTTTGTAATAATCATTTCACAACAATGAAAGATGGTGGTGGTGGGGTAATGTATGGGAGTCCTGTATGATGATATGCATGTTTGTTTTGTAAGTCCACAACTTATACTATACACTTATTGTTTATGGATATTCATGTATAAATGATAAACTTCAATTTTAAAAAGTTAAAAAAAATTGGGGAAGTTCTCAGTCATTATTTCTTTGCCTATTCTTTCTGCCCTCTTTCCTCTTTCTTCTCCTTCTGGGACTCCCACACTGCATATATTCATACACGTGATGGTTGATGGTGTCCCACAGGTTCATGAGGTTCTATTCACTTTTCTTTATTCTTTCTTCTTTCTGCTCCTCAGTCCGGATGGTTTCAATTGTCTTATCTTCAAATTCACTGATTATTTCTTTTGCCAGCTCTTATCTGCTGTTAAACCCCTCTAGGGAATTTTTAATTTCTCTCACTGCTTCAGCTCTGCTTGGTTCTTTTCCATAATTTCCATCTCTCTATTGATAGTCTCTTTGTGTTCATCTATCATTTTCCTTTAGTTCTCTGTCCTTGCTTTCCTTTAGCCCTTTTGGCATATTTAAGACCTTTTTTTTAAGTCATTTTCTAGAAAGTCCGAGATCTTGTCCTTTTCATTGATTGTTTCTATTGCTTTAATGTTCTCCTTTCCCTGGACCATCGATTCCTGTTTCTTTGTACGTTTTGTAACTATTTGTTGAAACCTAGACATTTTTATATTTTAGTGTGTTATAATTGGAATTTAGATTCTGATGTGTTTGTCTCTTAAGTTTGTATCCAGCTAGTGTTATGACAAAGCTTTCCTTGAATGCTAGGAACTAACAACAGCAATAACAAAAGAATAAGGAACAATAGAAAACACCTTTCCCAGTCTTTGCAGATTGATCTGTTCAATTGCTTTCCTTCAGGGTTTGTCCACACAATGAGTTTGGAGAACAGCTCCAGGCCAAAGCATAAGAGTCTCCTTGATTCTTTCAGTGCATACCTCTTGTTTTGGGCATGCAGATTTGGCCCTAGGAATTCCCCAAACTCCTTCTTGTACTCAAATATGAATTGTCTCTCTTCCCTAGGAAACAGTTTCCTCATGGTGGTCAGGGCCCTGCACTATATATCCTACCATCAGCAATCCCTTTCCCCTGACAGTATGACTTGACTGCTCTCCCTCAGTGATCTGTATGAGAGCTCAGTAAACCACCTTCACATGCAGGACGAATTCTGGGACAGTGAGTTCCTCAGGCTACCACCAGACAGAATGGGCCAAACATACATGCTCTAGTATGTGCAGGACCAGGGACCAGCACTGGGACCACAGGCCACCTACAGGCGGAGCCGGTGAGGGATGGGGGCGGGGCAGCCAGGACACTGTGGGATTCTGACACTTTTAAGTGGCTTTTTTCTAGATTCCGTGTTCGCCCTGTTCAGCTGCAATCTTTTAACTGTTTTCTGGAGCTTGGAGAAAGGTGTTTCTGCCAATTCTTGCTGGTTGTTTAAAGTTTCTATGAGGGACAGAGACTTGAAGCATCTCTCTCCCAGTTGGTACAGTTTTGAAGGGTCATGTGTTATTTCAGGTATTGAAACTTCACAGATTCTCCAAGCCCATTCCTGGCTATTTTGGCAATATAATTACCCCCAAACATAGCTTTCTAATTCTATTTGCTTCCAGCCATTTCCATGCAAAAGTAGCACAGTCAGGGCTCTGCCACTTTCTTCTAATAGTAGCTGCCTTTTGTGTTTACCCCATCCTTCTCTTTCAATTTAATGGCACCTGTCTGAGGACACCTGAAGACAAATATGTTTGGCAGTACCCTTAATCCAATCTTTACTACTGGAACTCCCTTGGCAGCAATCTGCTTTCCTGCTGTTTAGGGTAAAGAAAAAGTTGGCTTTTTCAATATCAGGACACACAAAATTTTGGAGCTCCCATGCATTTTAGATTGTGGGCCACAGGCAGAGAGCCCCACTTAGCAAATTTCTCTTGCCTCCAAGCCTCTTCAAACTGGCCAATCCTGCCTGAACGCAGCTTTCTCATACAGTAGTTTCTGAAAGGATCAAGAAGCAGCAAAAACATACAAGCATTCTGCCTTTTTCTACTCACTTCCCCTCCAGCCACAGACTCCTTCCAAGTTAACACAAGTAAGAGTTTTATCTTTCAAAAGAAAATAATTTGAGTCAAATAGAAATTAAAACACTATTAAAAAACACAAAACAAAAAAAAACCACTATTCAGCTTAATGCATTTGGGAGCATATGAAGACAAACTAACTCCCAGGTCAAAGCAGAGTTGGAGTTTCCTAAACTAAAGCGATGAGAGGGGGATGTATCCTTGTGATTTGGTTCCAGTAATTACATTTGTCTTTAACTGCTGCTAAGCTTGTAGTTGGAGGTTGTTCTGGTCTGCGTGCCTCTTGCTCAGGATCATTGGTGTAATTTCATTGGTGCAATAACTGTCAGAACAATATTTTCTTGTTTTTCTGCAAGGCCTACAGTTTGGTGGTTATTCAAGGTTCGTGGGGTGGGGAAAGTAACAACAAAAGAAGGAGAGAGAAAGAAGGCAAGGGGGAAACTGGGACCATCTATCATGTGTGCTTTAGTCCTTTTGCATACCAAATGTTTTGCCACAGCTTAACAAGAATTTCAAGCCATATGTTATTAATGTAAAGTATCTGGCATGCAGGAGCTACTCAATAACTGGTACCTATTATTAATACTTATTCCAGGAGAAAAAGTGAAGTCCTAGGAGGTTCTCGTGCAGAGATATAAAATCATGAGATCTGTGCTTTAGTAAAATTAAAATGACAGCTTGGGAAGAAAATGGGCCAAAAAGGAAAAAGAAAAGTTTCAAAAAGACCAGAAATAAGATGATGGCAGGTGGAATTGAATAAAAAGGGATATATATGAGTGTAAAAAAGAACATACAGAGCTTGAACATTAAATACATACAGTAGGCAAAGAGAATGTATGTTTTCTGGGTAACAATAAGGAAAAATTACCATTAAGAAAAATAGACATCAAATAGGAGTTATATTATGGTGAAGAATAAGAGTTCCAATTTGGAAATTATAAGGTTAGATTGCTATTATGCAACCCAGACACAGATTCTTAGCACACAGCTGTAAAGAAAATTCTAAAACCCACGAAATAGGCAAAGGCTACCAGTAAAGATTCAGAAGTCATAAAAAAGGAGATGATGATTGTTGCATGAAGGTGAATACTAGTCTGGAAAGAAAGGGAAATCAAACAAGGGGGCCCTGAAAAATGTTTACATTTGGATAAAAAAATAAATGTTGTGGTATATCAACCCATACAATGGAATATCACTCAGCAAATAAAAGGGATGAACTATTGATAAATGCAGTACCTTGGATGACTCTCAAAATAATTTTACTGCCTGAAAGTCTCCCTCAAAAATGCATATGAAATTCTATTTCTATAAAATTCTATTTATATAAAATTCTAGAAATAAGCAAACTAATCTATAGTGACAGAAGCAAATCAGTAGTTTCCTAAGGTGAAGGAGAAGTAACTGCAAAGAGCACAAGGAAATTTTTTGGTGGTGTGGAAATGTCCTTTATCTTGATTTACGGTGGTGATTACCAGGTCATACACATTTGTTAAAACTGATAGGAGTGTGTAGTCAAATATGTATAATTTATTATATGTAACTTATACTTCAGTAAATTTGAATTAAAAAGAAATAAAAGCCTATATTTAGAGGTTAGAAAGAGGAAGAAGAGACAGAAAAGAGTCAGAGAAGAAGTGTTCAGAAAGGTCAGGGATGAACTGAAATATTGGGTGTTCAAAATGCCAAAGAAGAAGAGTTTCGAGAAGGAATGACTAGTCTGCCTCATTGAATGCCTCCACATGTAAGGTAGGGGGATATTAGAACAGAACATGTGATTGGCAATCAGAGAGTCACAGCTCACATTCAGAAGAGTTAACTAGAGGGTGGAGGTAAAAGCTAGATTTCAAGGGATTAAGGAGTTATTAGGTGGTGAAAAAAATTAAGGAAATGATTCTATCATTGTAAGAGGAGCAAGGGAGATAGGGAATCATAGCTTGAAGAGTAGGTGTTGAGGGAGGTCCCTTACTTAAATACAGAGAAATAGTCTTGTAAGACTGGAAAAATGGGGAATGTGGACAAAGGAAGAGTTAATTAATGGGGTCAGTTTCTAACAAAGTAAAGAAGAAATACGATCAAGACAGCAAAGAAAAGCATTTGCCTATGCAAAAGAACATGTTTTAAGGAAGAGAGGGAAGGGAAGACAGAGTCAGCTTTTCAGGGACAAAGGAGGAAAGTTGAAAGAGCCCATATCAGATGGTCTCAACTATCTTGTCAGCACAAGAAGCAAGGCCTTCATTAAAAGTAAAGTAGTGGGTCTGACCTAGGGCCTGAAAGGAGAGGAGAAGAATGGGGACATGCTCTGGGGATTTCCGCAGGAAAGTTCTTTTCCAACAGCAATGTGCACAGGAACCTCCCAGGATTTTTTTTTTTTTTTTTTTTTTTTTTTTTTTTTAATGTGTAAATGAAAAAAATGTTTTATATTTTTACTCCATGTCTAAGAACTGTGCAGTTTGGTTAAGTTTTTGGAAACAAAACACTCCAGAATATTGTTCAAGTGCTAAGACAGGAGCAAGCAAGCTCTGGACTTTTAGGTTAAAGGGCAGAAGACAAATAGGTGCTCTGAGGCTGCAGCTTTTGGATTGCAATTTCCTCCAATGCATAAGACTGTCAGACTGAGTAGATTCGGTGGAGTTAGGGGCTTCTGTACACAGAGCTTCAAGGAATGTCAGCAGCCCATGACAGCCAACTGGTTATACAGTCAAATCATCACCTTTATTATCATCACCAGGGTCTTTTTAAAACGCAGACTCTGATTCAATACTGGACCTGAGATTTTGCATTTCTATCAAGCTCACAGAGAATGCTGATGACCATACTTTGGGCAGCAAGGCCAAATGGAACCTTCTAACAATGAGCAAAAGGATTGAGGAGCTAAGTAGGGGCCCGGGATAGGAGTAGTAAGATAAATATGTAGTAATTTCCCCACTAAATGTTAAACTCCAAGAATGGAGAAACTATTTGCTTCTATGTTGCAGCATCTGGCACCCTGGCTGGCACATAGAAAGAACTAAATAAATATGTATTGAATGAATGAACAAATGGTTAATTTTTTCCCAGGAAAAGTAAGCAATGAGGATTAACCAGAGTTGGGGAATCAAAGGCAGAAATGACAGAAGAACAATGGGAAAGGAAGGAAATAAGTGTGAATGTGTGGGAAATTACTGCCCATGGAGTCTAGATGGGGAGGAGAGGTAAGTGATGGCCATATAGGGGAAATGATTGTAAGAAGTGAGAGAAGCTGAGGGATTAGAAATTACAATAAAAATAAAAAGCAGAGTATGGGGAAATGAAAGAGATCAATATTTGGAAAAATAGAATTCTTAATCAAAGAGAACTATATTTCAGAGCTTAAGATATTGGCAACAAAAAGTTCATCAATGTTAAGCACCACAACCAGCACCTTTAGAAACTAAACTCTCAGCGACAAACAATAACTGTTCCCATTTATTTACAATGCAGAAATCAGAAAGAAAAATCTTGTGCCACCAGTATAAACATTGATTTGACTTAACTTGGGTAATATAATCCTGGGTTTCACCAAAAATACTACCTGCTTAGATGATAAGGACTTAGACAGAAAAAGATCTATTAATAGTTCATGTCATCTTTAGGCAAATTTATATAACAGCATTAAAAACCTTCAAGGTTAAAAAACAGACAGCATAATGAAAATGCTAAAATGAAGAATGGCTTATTGGCAAGAGTATTATGACATGTTCTGTAAGAAAGGCACATGTGGGACATATATTCAAAGAATCTAGATTTTCAAAATCATTCTTGATGACCAAAAAAATTAGTTTGCATCCTAGATTGGACTATCAACTATTGATCTTCCCAAGGAGTTAATGTTGAAGTCCTCTTCTAAATGTCATTAAATGGATCCAAGGTAGAAATTGTCTCTGTAACAACAAGTATACACATAAGTCCCTCTGTGAATATATGTATGTTTGCACAAACCCACGGGTAAGCATTGCAAGACAAGTGCCTGTGCCTATTCCCTTGCACAGAGATACTCAGGCCAACAGAAAAAGTAGCATCTCAGGCCTTTCTGGGGTTGGGAAGGAAAAGGGAAGGAAGGACAATTAAATGCCTAATGTGTGCTGGGAACTCCAGTGCTTTTATAACTATTCTTTCATTTAATCCCTACATTCCATTCCCATTATTGTAACTGATAGGAAATATTTTGAATACATGGAAGCTGAGACTCAAAGAAGTTAATGTCCCAGACACACAACTACCAACTTGTGGTCTCTCTCATCATTTAAAGGTCCTTTCTAGTCTGCCACAGTCCCTCCTAGTGTGAGTTTAATTATTCTCACCCATTCCACAAATATATATTAATGTATTCAGATTCCAGGCACTGGAAATGTAGTGCCTGTATTTGAAAAACACATAGTTCATCAATAGCAGCACACAACTCACGCTCATGGCCATATATGCAAATAATGACATCAGCAGGCTGGCAGGCCAGTGGATAGTGAGGTGGGAGAAGTGGGGAGAAGGCCCAGCTCCAGGAGGAGGCATTATGGAAGCCCCAAGACAATTGTCAGATGCTTAAGCAATCTCATAAAGGATTAGTTCACCACGTGGGCAATAGGGAAAGGAGATCCATGAATGAAAGTAAATAAATAAATCTTTTTTAAAAAAAAGATTCAATTGAACACAAACTTGTAGGAAATGGTACCCTGATCTCAAGAAGTTTAGTAAATTATATTATAAAGTATCTATTCTCTTTTATCTCACCGGTTGTTTCTGAAAACAGTGTTTCTCTAAATTGTTTTACATATGCAATAATATTGTCCTTTTAAGAATATTAAATAATAAAATTGCTCTCAATTTACTTTACTAACTTGGTAAATAAAAATTTTACCCTGCTGTAATTTGCAGCGCTTTAATTTTTAGTGAGTTTGATTATGTTTTTCCTTTGTTCATTGATCTTTGAATTCCATGTTTTGCAAAATTTCATTTTCTTCCCTTTACCTATCTCAATTCTGTAGTATTAGCATATTTACCTTTTTTTTTTACTTCTTTGTACCTAAGTTGTAAAAAGTGTTTCTCATATTATTTGGGAATATTTCGTGATATGTCTTTTCAATTTGTTATTGAACTTATTTTGTGGGGTGAGAGAGGCTGGTTATAGGGAGAAGCCAAGCAAAAAAAGGGAAAATTGATATTAGCCTAAGACCAGCTAATTCATTTCACATGATTTTTAAACATTATGTCTTTACAGACATCTTTTTTCTTTGTTTTTTTAATTGAGGTAAAACCAGTAAAATACACAAAACTTAAGTGAATTTTTACTTATGTATACATCATTAACCATCACCAGATTAAGACAAAGAACATGTGCAGTATCCCAAGATTCACTTGTTCCTATCCCTGCCATCTACCCACTCTCCCCATCTTTATGGTCCATACCCTCTCCAAAAGGGGGCTGCTATTCACTATTATGACTTCAATTACTATAGTTTAGTTTTGCCATTACAAGCATCTTTTTTTTTTTAGAAAGAACTGGAGATTGAACCTGGGACCTCGTACATGGAGGCAGGCACTCAACCACCGAGCTACATGTGCTCCCCGACCAGCAATCTTTTAAATAATTTCTCATTGCAAAATGTTTACAGAGTAATTTAAAAAAAATTCAATGTAAGTAAGCCTTGTGTCATTTTTAAATTAGTTGAGGTATGTTAACAAATATCAAAATAAAGTCAAAACCAAACACAAAACCTGAAAACACATCCTGCTAACAGGTGCCAATTGTTGAATGGTAAAGTTGGTTTTTTTCCTGATATGTCAAGATGAATATTTATAAATCTGAATCTTCTACAGCACTTGAGAACAACACACAATATCTGAAGCATGTGGTAAACACAAATCTAATTGTATGATAATAACTGCTATTCCTATGGCTCCTTTTCTAATTGAATTCAAATTTTTATTTCTAAATTACATCCTTGCTTCTGTTATGGATGGGATGTTAGTTTTCTTTATCAGATAGAAAAACAATTACAATGTAAATAATTGACTAAATCAAAGTTAAAGCCAGTTTTAATTTTTTCCAAATTAAAGTGCTTTAACATATCTAAGGAAACTAGTTTTAAAACAGTGATGCATTATTCCCAGAAGTCTGGAAATAGTATAATAACTTAAGTTTTCCTACCAATTACTAGGAATCTTGCATAAGTAGCTAAATCTCCATTTAGAAAACATGTTTGTTGCTTGTTTGTTTACCCCCCTGAGCCATGTTCCTTTGAAAATATGTCTAAGGAAGTAGAAGGAATGCATGTTGAGAGCAAGCTCTAGGAACTAATATTTCAGTTTGTAGTTCTCAGCATTTGAAAACATGACTTTAGGTTACTTTGCCTCTCTTTTCATTCAAGACTATGCTAGTGAGCAAGTGGCTCAGAAGGCCAAGTCCAATGCAGAAACTGGTGGTGGGGGGAGCAAAAGCAAGGAAGTCAGAGCATTTACCAGAGGACAAAACTGGCAGGAAATGAGGGCCAAGGGCCTTGTAGGCTCCGTGAAAGTTCATCCTCACCTCAAGCCTGGAAACAAGCAAAAGGCAGAATAAAAGGTAGCCACACATTAAAAGTCACCTGATCTCAGGGAGTTTAGCTGTTATATTGCAAAATACCTAATTGAGCTTTTATCTCACTAATTATTTCTGAAAAGTATATTTCTTCAACTCCTTTACATTAAACGATAGAAAGTTCTTGTATTAGTGCCCTGGCACTGCCCTAAAAAAAATTACCACAAACTGGGTGGTTTAACACAACAGCACTTTATTCTCTCACAGTTCTGAAGGCCAGAAGTACAAAATCAGGGTGTCAGCAGGGCCCTGCTCCCCCTGAAACCTTCAGGGGAGATGCCTTCCTTGCTCTTCCTAGTTTCTGGTGGCTACCGGCCATCCTTGGCACCCCTTGGCTTGCAGACACAGCACTGCAATCTCCATCTCCATCTTCACATGGTACTTTCGCTGTGTTTCCCTGTGCTCCTGTGTCTCCACATGGTCTTCTTATGAGGACACCAGTCATTGGATTTATTGCTACCCTAATTCGGTTTGATCATAACCAAACTTGATTACATCTGCAAAGACCTTATTTCCAAATAAGGTCACATTCACAGGCACTGGAGGTTAGGACTTGAACACATTTTTCAGGGACACAATTCAACCCACAACATGCCCCAAGAGTTTTGATCAACGAGCCAGCAATCAAAGTTTGCAGCTGTGTACCCACTGCCTAGTCTCGACAAGGCCCAACCAAGGTCATGAACTCTTCCCCCGCCCCCGGCAGAGGCAGAGGCAGAGGTGGCAGGCCCATGCTGTGGGCAGGCCCCAGCCAGTGGGTGTCGGCAATTCCACGGCTGCACCCAGAGCAGAGAGCTGAACATTGGTAAGATACATCGGCAGTCTTTAAGCTTCCCTTAAAAACTCTGTCTATTGGTTCACCAGGTTTAAGCTCAAGTCTTAATTAAACAGATTAAACACAATCAAAAACCATCTACAGATCTGAATAACTGGTAAATGTTAGAGTGGCTCTGAATTGTGTTAGGGAGAATCATCACCTTAACAAGGTGATGATTTATTATATGATACCTACTGGGTCTTGCATTTTTAATATCTTTGCAAATACTATTTTTCACAGTTTTACAGTTTTATTCAATCCATGGAAGCTTCATTTTTACTGATGTTACCCTCTAGAACCCCTAGACATTGTGGAAAATATACTGATGGCCCACGGGAACTCTGGAAAGCATGTTTCCTCCACCCCAGTGGGAAGACAGAGTTCCTTCCAGTCCTGTAAGAGGTGTCCAGGAGAGGAAAAGCTATCAGATATCCACCCAGATGCAGGGAGTATTTTGAATTCTCCTTAGAGCAGACTTAAAAAATCAAACCTAGCATTACCTAAATTATATTGCAAGAATTACTTTGTGGAGCAAGAAGAATACATGCATGAAATAACTTTTCATGGACATTTTTATTGCTTTATGGAATGAATGCATTGCCACCAGACGGGCTCAAAGATACTATGGGTATGGCAGGCAAGGCATGGCATTTAGAGCTTCTAGTTTCTCCACTTTAGGAGCAAGTAACTTAAACTTTGAGATTTAATTTCTTCATTTATAAAGTGGATATACATATTTCAAGGAATGTTGTCAGAATAAAATACAGCACTACACTTAAAGGTAGTATGTATATATTGAAAGCATTAAATACTAGTTATTATTATTTCTAAAAAACATGCCTTCTTCTCCATATTTTCCCAGCTATGTCACAGGCATCTGAGCCAGTCACGTTTTCCTACAGCATGTCGCTGGCTTCCGAATCTCCTTTCAGTCATAGCCAACCTTTACTTGTGCACTCTCCCTGTGGAGCTCAGGAATTTATTCTGTACCTGGTTTTCCCCTGACTCCAATACTAGCAGAGCATATAACTTTGCTTCTGCTACTTCTCCTTGGCCTTGAGATTTATAATATGTGCTAAAGCTGGGCTGCAGATCACATTTCCCTAAAACAGACCTCTTTCTAAAATATTGTATGCTGGCCAGTAATCCCCTTATCTCCCAGCCTGCAAATTTTACCTTATCATTACTATGAGTTCTTTCCTACTTTGGAATTTACTCAGAATGAAAATTAGTTGCAGCTTCTGGAAGACAAATTCCTTTACCAGATTTTGAGTAAAGTTTCACACAAAGAAACAAAGGTAAAGTTACAAAATTATCATCATTATCATCATCATTACTATCCAAACACAGCCAGTATACCTAGCTAGTGGGCAGTTATAAATCAATTGAAAGCAAAAATCAAATGTTTGTATGTATTGTGAGAATTTTGATTTTTACCCACAATAAAAATAAATTAAAAAAAAAAAAAAAAAAAAAACTCAGGTGTTAGAGAGGCCTGGCTCCCCCTTCTTCAAATACAAAATAAGGAAACAGGCTGCAGGTATGGCAGGGTCTTGAACTATACATGTACTTAACTCTGTGCTCTGACTCAGGTACAGTAAGCTCACTGTTTGCATGAAGGTTCTCTGAGTATCAAATGAGTCCAAGCCAAATATTTAATTTTTTTCAAAGTCATCATACCTAAGAGGAGGAAATGACCTCTGTGTGCTGCTTTACCATTCACAAAGCACATCTCATCATGATTTCACTCGACCTTCACAATAATTTCAGAATGGAGAGAAGAGCAGCACAGGTCTGTCATCTCCATTTTCAAATGCAGAAGCCGGAGCTGCAAGATTTTTCCCACAAACAGCTAAGAAGACTCAAGACTTGAATCTGTATCTGACTTTAATGCCCATGTCCTCCATCTTTTAGTTTCAGTAAAAAAGTAAGTTTTCCAGTTAAAAGCCAATATTCTTTAATAAATGTGATGATTTAACACAGGTTTTAGAGGACAGACCAGATTTGATTGTAGCCTCTATCACGTTATCTGTGTGGCCTCAGGAATAGTTGTGTCCTCATTGCTCTCCACCTATCTACAAATGTAAATTATAATTTAGATTTCTCATAGAGGATGTGAAATAACATAATATATGCACGGTACCCAGCAGAGACTAAGTTAAGAACTGTAACTATTATTCATTTTGTCTAGTTTAGATAAAAATGCTTAGTGTAAGCCTTCAATCAAAAATTGTTTTCTTGAATTCTATTGTGCCATTTTACCCATTTTTAAATGTATGACTCATTGGCATTAATTACATTTGTACTCCCCAATGTAACAGAGTTAGACTCTTTTATCATTTTACTACACATGGTTCCTCTGCCCCTTTTATTTGAACCTATAATTAGCACTCTACTCATTAAATATATGTACCAGAAACTTAAATATTTGGTCTGTTCACATGCTGGTTGAGCCCTGAATCTCAGCAGAGTTCCAGTACCTACTCTCCAATTTATCAGACTTGCCCAGGACAACTAATAAAAGGATAATGATGGGCAATTCCCATCCCAAAAAGCAGAGCGTATCTACAACTGCAAGTAAGACAGTTCCATCCATCTCCCCCATGGGATCTAAGCCCCCTCTCTATCAGAAATAGAGTGAGCATCACCATCCCAAAGTCCTCAAGATCAAGGAATGAACAAACATAAGGGGGAATGCAGCTGGGTTAAAGTATAATTATTGTTATTCTAACAATGGAAGATCTTGTAACCTTGATATAAAGGCAGTGATCACCAGAGGTTCTGAGGGGAAGGAGAGGGAAGAATAGGTGTAACATGGGGCATTTTGAGGACATTGGAATTGTCCTGTATGATACTGCAATGATGGATACAGGCTATTATACATTTTGTCAAAACCTCTTAAATTGTGCAGTGCAAAGTGTAACCATAATGTAAACTATAGACCATGGTTCATAGCAATGCTTCAATATGTGTTACTCAATTATAACAAATGTACCACACTAATGAAAGATATTGTTAATGGGGGAAAGTTGGGAGGAGGAGGAGGTGGGGTATATGGGAATCCCCTATATTTTCTATGTAACTTTTATGTAATCTAAAACTTCTTTAAAAATAAAGAAAAAAAATACATTTACAATGTTGTGCTACCATCACCACCATCCATTATCAAAACTTTTTCATCACTTCAAACAGAAACTCTAGAGCCTATTAATCAATAACTTCCCATTTCCACTTCCCCCAGCCCTGATAACCTGCATTTTACTTTCTGTCTCTATGAATTTGTTTATTCTAGATATTTCATATAAGCGGAATCATATAATATTTGTCCTTTTGTGTCTTGCTTACTTCACTTAGTATAATGTTTTCAAGGTTCATCCATGTTGTTATATGTCTCAGAACTTCATTCTTTTTTTAAATTAGAGAAGTTGTAGGTTTACAGAAAAATCATGCATAAAATACAGAGTTCCCATATACCACTCTATTATTAACACATTGCATTAGTACAGTACATTTGTTACAACTTATAAAAGAACAATTTTAAAATTATTCTGTTAACTATAGTCCATTGTTTACTATAGGGTTCACTGTGTTGTACAGACCTATGTTGTTATTGTTTTAATTCGGGTAACATATATACAACCTAAAATTTCCCCTTTTAACCACATTCACATATATAATTCAGTTCTGTTAATTATACTTACAATATTCTGATACCATTACCACCATTCATTAGCAAAACTGTACGGCTGAGTAGTATTCCATTTTATGGATATACCACATTTTGTTTATCCATTCCTCTGTTGATGGACACTTGGGTTGTTTCCAACTTTGGGCAATTGTGAATAATGCCACCATGAACACTGCTATAGAAACATCTGTCTGAGTCCTACTTCCAATTCTATTCAGTATATACATAGGAATGAAATTGTGGGTGATACGATAATTCTGTTTAACTTTTTGAAGAACAACCAGACTGTTTTCCACAGTGGCTATACCATTTTACATTGTCACCAGAAATGCTGGGTTCCAATTTCTCCACATTCTCATCAACACTTATTATTTTCCATTTTGCTTATTATAACCACCCTACTGGATATGAAGTAGTATTTCATTGTGGTTTTGATTATTTCTCTAATGGCTAATGGTGTCAAGCATCTTTTCATGTGCTTCTTGGTCATTTGTATATCTTCTTTAGACAAATGTCCATTGAACTTTTTTGACCAATTTTTAATTGGGCTGTCTGTCTTTTTGTTGTGGAGTTGTAGGAGTTGTTTATATATTCTGGTTATTAAACCCTTATCAAATATATGATTTGCAAGTATTTTCTCCCATTCTATAGGTTGTCTTCTCACTTCCTTGATGATGTCTTTTATGCAAAAAGTTAGTAATTTTGATGAAGTCCAGGTTTATTAATTTTTTCTTTGGGTTGCTCATGCTTTTGGTATCAGATATATCTAATAATCCATTGCCAAATCCAAGGTCATGAAGATTTTCCTCTATGTTTGCCTCTAAACATTAAAAAAAAAAAAATTGTTATTAACCAAAAAACCTCTCTCCCTATGGTTATGTTGTGATGGTTAAGCTCTTGTGTCAACTTGGCCAGGTAATGGTGCCCAGTTGATTGGTCACACATGCAATGGCCTAATTGTTACTGTGAGGACAGTTCGTGGACTTAAATCATGAGTAAGTTGATGGCTTCTATGGCTGATTATATCTACAATCAACTGAGGACATTGCCTTTAGCAATGAGAGATGCCTCATCCAATCAGTTGAAGGCCTTAAAAGGAGAAGTGATTTCAGCATTCAGAGAGAGAATTCCCATCTGTCATTCAGCCAACCAGCTTCTCCTGGAGAATTCATCAAGGACCTTCACTGGAGTTCCTGGCTTGCAGCCTGCCCTACAGAATCTGAGCTCATGCATCCCCACGGTCAAGTGAATAATTCTATAAAATCTCAAAATACTTACAGATAATCTCCTGTCGGTTCTGTTTCCCTAAAGAACCCTGACTAATACAACAGTATAAGTAAACACAGACCAATTTTTCCATGAACTGTCCTTAACAAGAGTATATTTCCAGGAATTGAAATTTCTATTGCCTTGCTGCAAACTGTGGGCTATGGATCAACAGCCTCAGCATCACTTAGGAGCTTGTTCACACCACCCAATGTCAAACCCCAACCCAGTTGATGAATCAAGTCTGTGTTTTAATAAGAACCCCAGGAGATATGTATACACATACAAATTTGAGAAGCACTGCACTACATCACAGTGCTAGAGAGCTGAGTGTAAGTCTAGCGCACAGGCACTAATATCAGGCCATCCCAAAGCAAAAGGTACGCATTTAATTCAACAACAGCCTCTGAAATTATTTGTTTCAAACATGGGGATGCCTTCATAACTAGAATAGTTTTATGGTATTTGGTTTTATTAAATTAATCAATGATTTATTATTCTCCCTCAACCCATTCATATGTTCTTTTTTTTTTTTTTTTTTTTTTTTTTTGCCCATTCATATGTTCTTAACACACCAACATATTCTGGAAGCTTGTGTTAGTAAAAGTTAAACAAAGAAAAGACATGTTCTAATAGTTTTCTTTTTCATATCTCTCTTTCCTCCTTCCCTATCCCAACTCAACCCAAAAGGGCAACAGCTGCTGAAAGTAAATGCAGAGGCTTCTAAAATTAAATCAGGAAAAAAAAATTATATTTATTACTAAGGTTGGAAGGGAAGGTGACATTTCTAAAGGTTAAATTAAGTAAATTAATTGAAAACAGAACAAGTAAAAATCAATCCTCCTTACTGAAAGTAAACAAGCACTATTTTTCAGTTGCTTGATTTTGTTTGTCCCTTTATAGCTCTCCCTAGGGTAGAAGACCCATTTGTGACTGATGACGACTGTGGCTTCATTCTTTTTCTTTAATCCCATCAGTGTCAAGACTAAATGGTTCCATGGCCTACCAGAGGTATGCTGGTAAAAACATACAGGGACAATACAAAAAGAAGTTAACCTAGGCCAACTACTTCACTTCAGCAGAAGGGGACTTCAGTACTAAGGACTTTGGACTAAACAACCAGTATTCTAAAGCAAGAAAAGATCATTTCTCATCAACGATGAAAATGTCATTGTTAAAAGTGGATTTAAAGACTTATAAAGTAGAATCACCCCTGGATTTCACTTGTGGGCTTTGGGTGCATAATTATCTAGGCTTGAGAGCTGGCTCCTCCATTTTCCGGGTATGTGTGAACGTGATTAAGATGCTTAACTCTCTGAATCTCCATTTCCTCAACTACAGAAATATAGGAAATATAGGATAATAATTCAAGTGCTTATCACACTACATTTAGGTGACAATTAATTGAATTAGGATGTATATAAATACTCTTTTCTATGCCACCGTTTAGCAAAAGCTAAATAACTATTACTTACCTTTCTCCCACGACATACTGCCTAGGTATAAAGATTTGATTATCACTAAACATGTTGGAAGAAATGATTTGCTTGTAGATGTAGACTTCAGGGAATTGATAACATCTGATTTATGTTCACTGTGGTTATAAGCCAGAGATAGAGTTCAGCAGTCAGCAGAGCTTCCTCATTCTAACACACTCTTGGGAAAAAATCCATCTATGTTACTGATATCTGACACTTGCTCAGACACATGATAGCATAATCTGATCAAGTTACACAAGATGTCACCAGTTTTTCCTAGAAATGTTGCTGCAAAAATTAGGTGCCTTAAAAATGTACAATCGTATTGAAAGATGATACGAAATAGAAAATTCTGCAACTGCAATATAAAATAATAATTTCCTCTCTATTGATGTCCCCCGTAGTAGCCAGACAGTGTGTCAGAGAACATGTGCAGTTACACAGTCGTAACTAGGTCATTTATGACCATTATGTTTAAGCTGTTAAACTTGCAAAATGAAACAGCTAAAATGTGCATATTGTATCTTTTTACCTCGGACCAAAAAGAGCCTAATTCCATTTACGTAAAAGAAACAAGCACGTTTGGCTTTTTATTCCCCCCCAAAAAAAATTAAAACACATTCATTTCTAGAACAATTGGATATTTATATGAAAAAAAGTAAACCTTAGCCCATAGTTCATATATTATACAACAGATCAGCTCACAATAGATTATAAGCCTAAATATAAAATGTAAAACTATAAAACATTTAGAAGAAAACATAAGAGAAAACCTTTGTGACACTGGGTTAGACAAAGGTGTTTGAAGATTCAATACCAAAAGCATGAAACAGAAAAGGAAATATTAATAAGTTAAACACTGTCAAAATTAAAATGATTTTACTCTGCCAAAGGCACATTTGAGAAGAAAAGAAAAATCTTGAACAGGGAGAAAATCTTTGCAAATTACATTTCTGACAAAATACTTGTATCCAAAATATGTTATTAAAAAAAAAAAAAAAAAAAAAGCTCTCAAACTCAAGAATAAGAAAATAAATTTTAAAACTGACAATACCAAGTGCTGACAAGGATGCAAAGTAACAGAAACACTTATATATTGCTGGTGGAAATACAAATGGTACAGCTACTTTTGAAAACAGCGTGGCAGTTAAAATATACCCTGTATTATTCAGCCAAAGGGGTGCAGATGCAAAGTACCAGAAATCTGTTGGCTTTTATAAAAGGTATTTATTTGGGGTAAAAGCTTACATTACAAGGACCTAAAGAATCCAACTCAAGGTTGGTTTTTCACCAGAGTCAGTTGCCACTTGTTGAAGCAAGATTGTTGCCGATCTCTGTGAGGGTTCAGCCTTCCTCTCTCTCAGCTACAGGCTGAGAACATTGGGGTGATGGCCACACTTTACCCAATCTCTGGGGTAGAGTCTCAACCCTATTGTTACAGTGAGTTAGCGGCAGCATTCTCCCTAATCTCTGGCATAGAGCCCAATCTCTTCAGAACAGTAAGGTTGTGACCTGGCCGTCCCTAATCTATGGGGAACAGGCCCACTCCTCTCAAAGCAATGGGGTGTCGACCTCACTGTCCTCAACCCTTGGGGAATGTGCTCCACCCTCTTTGTAGCCTGGGGCAGCAAAACTCTCCCTGAACCACATGCTGGAACATACACCCTCTTCAAATGCCAGGGCAAACTCACCCTCTCTGTACACATGGGTGGGGTTCTTCTCTTGGCCCAAGATGATATCTTAATTCCAGACCTCAGATTCCATAGTTTTCCTCTTAAAGCCATTTTCCCTTCCATCTCTCCTTTCCATGTCCCTTTTCATCTAGGCTGACAGTGGTTATGTTCATATAGCTCTCTCAAAATCTTGTTGGTTTAGCATGCAGGAAGCAGGGCTCCAAGCCATCAGACAGTAACACCTTCCACAAGTCTTTCCTGGACAACTGCATTTTCCATCCTGGCTTACAAGTTCCAAGTTTAGTTAATTCATCAAATGGGGCACTATCATCTAGGGGCTTATCTAGAGGCACGGAATTTCTGGTATCAGTTTCTGTTTTCTTTGTGCCCAAGAATTGAGTTATCAGCTTATCCCTTTCCTCTAACATTTTGCTATAAGCTGCAAGGAGAAGCCAGGCTGCTTTTTCCACACTTAGTTTAGAAATCTCCTTGGCTAAATATCTGAGTTTGTAATTTTCAAATTCTGCCTTCCATATAACATCAGGATCTTGCTAAGTTCTCTGGAAACTTAAACCACAGATCAACTTTCCTCCAGTTTCTAATCATCGTTTCATCATGTCCTTTTAAGGCCTTTCAGGAATAACTTTAGACTCCATATTCCTAACAACAGTCTCTTCAAAGCAGTCTAGGCCTTTTTCAGTAAGCATCTGACAATTTCTCCAAAAAAATACCCCTTACCCATTTATAAAACAGTTCCAGCATTTTTGGTCATTGTAAAAGCACAACCTCACTCCTGGTACCAAATTCTGTATTAGTCAGCCAAGTGGTGTAGATGCAAAGTACCAGAAATCTGTTGGCTTTTATAAAAGATATTTATTTGGGGTAAAAGCTAAAGAGTCCAACTCAAGGTTGGTTTCTCACCAAAGTCAGTTGTCACATGTTGAAGCAAGTTGGTTGCCAATTTCTGTGAGGTTTCAGCCTTCTCTTTCAGCTACAGGCCACCATAGAGCTTGTCTCTCTTCTTGGGGCCACAAGATCAAAGTTTTCTCTTCTTTTGTGTCATGACAAAGCTTTCTCCCGTGACATCTATGGAGCTCTCTCTTCCCAGGTATCTTTTTCTTCTGTGTCTTCTTGAGTGAGTGTCCATTTACATAGCCCACCAAGGGGGCAGAGGCTCAAACCTGAGTTAGACCCTACTGATGTGGTTGAATCAAAGTCCTGATCTTACCATAATTTAATCAAAGACATCTCATCAGAATCTAATACAATCAAAGGGAAAAACACCCAGAGGAACAGACCAATTTAAAAATATAATCCTTCCTTTTTGGAATTCATAAATAATATCAAACTGCTACACACCTGTATTAGTCAGCCTAAGGGGTGCTGATGCAAAATACCAGAAATCAGTTGGTTTTTATAAAGGGTATTTATTTGGGATAGACGCTTACAGTTACCAGGCCATAAAGTGTAAGTTACTTCCTTTACCAAAGTCTATGGCCACATGTTGGAGCAAAATGGCTGCCAACGTCTGCCAGGGTTCAGGTTTCCTGGGTTCCTCTCTTCCTGGGGCTTGCCTCTCTCAGGGCTCAGGCTTTCTTCCTGCCACAAGGCCAGCTGTAGACTATCAGACAAATGGATTACTTCTTTTCCCAGGGCCTTCTCTATTTCCTCACAACCAATCTCCTCTGTATGCTTACTTCTAGGGCTCCAGCTCAAGACTCCACATCAGAACTCCAACTCAAAACTCCAACCAACTCTTCTGCTCTGCTATGTGGTTTTATCTCTTAGTCCTCACCAGCAAAAGGGCAGGAACACAATGCCCTACTGACGTGGCCCAGTCAAAGCCCTAATCATAACTTAATCATGCCCAGAGGAACAGACCAGTTTACAAGCATAATCCAATATCTATTTTTGAAATTCATAATTATATCAAACTGCCACAACACCCATAGGTATTTTCCTAAGAGAAATGACAACTTCTGTTCACAAAAAGTGTGATTCCATTATGTTACAATCTTGTAAAGGCAAAACTTAGGGATGAAGAACAGGTGAGTGGTTTCCTGGATTTGTAGCAGAGGGGAGGTACTGACCGCAAAGAGGTGGCATAGAGGAATTTGGGGGGTAGGTATGAAACTGTTCTTTATTTTGATTGTGGAGGTAACTAGCTGACTTTACACATCTGTCAAACTCATAGAACTGTACACCACAAAGAGTAAAATTTACCATATGTAATTTTAAAATTGATTTTTTTAAAAGACATAAGCACTGAAGAAAGGAACAAAATTGTTATTCTTACAAATTACATAATTGTATAATAAAATATCCAAAAGAATTTCCAGACAAGTTCTTAGAAATAATAAGAATTAAGCAACTTAGATAGAAGATCCATATACAAAAATCTATAGCATTTATCTACTCCAAGAGACATTACAGATAGAAAACATATATTTAAAAACTCATCTCTAAAGAGAAAATTAGTTTATGAAACAGATTAAATATGGGAAAATAAATATTTAAAAACTAAGGAGACACACTATATTCATGACAAGTGTGATGGTCGGTTTTATGTGCCAACTTGAATAAGTGATAGTCCACAGTTACTCAATCAAGCACTAATCTAGGCGTTGCTGTGAAGGTATTTTGTAGATGTGATTAAAGTCCTTAATCAGTTGAATTTAAGTAAGGAAGATTATCCTAGATAATCTGGGGTGGGGGAGGGAGAGTATGGGATTCAATCAGTTAAAAACCTTAACAGTAGAGCTCAGGCTTCTCTGAAGAATAAGAAATCCCACCTCTGGAGCAGCTTCAGAGTAAAATATCAAAATGTTTAGGTTTCCACAAAAGGTTACAAAACATACATAGAAACTGGAAGCTAAGGCTCGGGGAAAGGAGAAGATTAAAGCATTAGAAACAATCAATGAGGAGGACCAGACCTGGAAATTAATTGTCCTAAATATGCTTAAAGAGCTAAAGGAAAACATAGTCAAAGAACTAAAGGAAATCAAGAAAAAGATAGATAAGCACAAAGAGAATATCAGTAGAGAGATGGAAATTATGAAAAGGAATCAAACAGAGCTGAAGACCACAGTAAGAGAAATTAAATATCCCCTTGAGGGACCCAACAGCAGACTAGAGTTGCAGAAGAAATAATCAGTGAACTTGAAGATAAGACAATTGAAATCATTTAGTCTGAGGAGCAAAAAGAGGAAAGAATGAAGAAAAGTAAACAGAGCCTGAGGAAAATGTGAGTCACCATCAAGTATACCATCATACGTATTGCAAGAATCCCATACGGACAAGAAAGAAAGGGTCAGAGAGAACATCAAAGATATAATGGCTTAAAACTTGCCAAATCTAAGGAAAGACATGAATATACATATCCAAGGTGCTCAACAAACTCCAAACAGGATAAACCCAAATAAACCCAAATTATGATCAAACTGTCAAATGTCAAAGACAGAAAATTCTGAAAGCGACAAGAGAGAAACAATGTGTCACACACAAAACAAGAAAGCCTCAATGACATTTAGTGTGGATTTCTCGTCAGAAACCATAGAAACAAGAAGACAGTGGGATGACATATTTAAAGTACTGAAGGCAACAAGAATTTTATATCTGGCAAAACTGTCTTTCAAAAATGAGGGAAAGATAAAGACATTCCCAGATAAACAAAAGCTGAAGGAGTTCATCACCACTAGCCTAGCCCAACAAGAAATGTTAAAGAAAGCACTACAGGTTGAAAGGAAAGAATACCAGGCAATAGCTAGAAGCCACATGAAGTAATAAAACTCTCCAGCACTGTTCTATTTTTCATTTGTAGCTCTACTTTTTAATTCCTAAAGTATCTAAATGGCAAATGCATAAAATGCAATGATAAATCAGTGGGTTGGACTCATACTATAGAAACATGTAATTTGTAAATATAAATACATAAAGGTCAGGGGACAAAAAGGTAAAGGAATATAGTTTGTGTATACTACCGAAGTTAAGTTGGTATCAAAACAAACAAGATTGTTATAGATTTAAGATGTTAATTTTAAGCTCCTTGGTACCTACAAAGAACGTATTAGAAAATATACAAACTCATAAAGACAGAAATTAAAGTACCCATCACCAGGAGTGAGGGGCCAGGGTGAAAGGGGAGTTAATTCATAATGGGTATAAGGTTTTTCTTGGGGGAGATGGGAAAGTTTTAGTAATGGAAGGTAATGAGAGTACTGCAGTATTGTGGATGTGATGAATCCCATTGAATGGTATGCTTGGAGTGGTTAAAATGAGAAAGTTTCTGATTTATATATATATATATAAAGGAAAGGAAAGAAGGAAGGGAGGGAGGGAAGGAGGGAAGAAGGACAGACAAGCACCTAAAGAGACAATGAAAATTAAATGAAATATATAATCCTGGATGAGGTTTAACAAGGGAGGTGAAAAGTCTCAAAGGGACATTATTGGGACATCTGAAAAAAATTGGAATACAGACTGTAAGCTTTATATGAATGTTAAATTTCTTGAACTTGATAACTTCACTTCAGGTGGTTACATAAGTAAATATACTTGTTCTTAAGAAATGTATGCAGCATTATTAAGTGTTCAAGTAACATGATATATACAACCTACAATCAAGTGTTCAGAAAATAGATTGATAAATAGATAGTCCAATAATTGATGGGTGGTTGGATAGGAAGGAAGGAAGGAAAGAAGGAGGGAGGGAATGAGGGAGGAAGGGAGGTTGGGCAATGAAAGGAAATAAGAGGAAGAAAATATGGACACTGCAAAAAGACATTATTAGAGTGTTATCTGGAAATTTTGGTGGGAAAAAGAATGATTGGAAACACTTTCTGAAACTAAATCTAATCCAGATACATTTAATATCAATGTATTATAATATATCCAACAATTTAAATTTCAAAACCTTTTTCATATGCACTATTTTACTTTTACAGTGACTTTACAAATAGGAAACTTGAGGCATTTGAAGTTTTGCCAAGATTCCCAGAATGCTAAAGAAAGTGTCAGGAGTAGAACCCAAATTTTTAACCCGATATTTCTTCCACTCTAGACCAGCCTGACTCTTTCCAAAGAAACCCAAAAATTGCATAAATACAATATCAAATGAAACAATTCAAAAAATAACATATCCAGCTACTAAATCAGTTATTTGTACATAACCCCATCTCATCTATTAGATGGATTTTTTAAAACAGAATTAAATGCCTATTATTGCACTTACATAGAATACAAAGCAGCCGAGTGATTTATTCAATATGTGGATTAAATAAGAATAATAATTCTTCAAGTTGCTAAGTTGTAAAAGATTTTAAACCGCTTAACCTAACTAAAAAGAAAACCATGTTTTGTGGACTTCTGAACAAGGTGACTACCCCAATTTCTAATGCTAGAAAAGATTTTTAGGAGGACTTCCAGGAAGATGGCGTAGGAGTAAGCAGGCAAGACTCAACTCTCTCACAAAAACAATGGAGAAAGGACAAAAAGCTGTCCAAGGGAACTGCTTTGGGGTTCAACAGACCAGGACAGTGCTGCACAACCCCCAGCAGGGCATGAGATGGAGGGATGAAGAACCTGAAATAACAATTGTGAGTTACTAAACCCCCGAGGTGCTCAGGAAGGGTACCTATCCCCTACCCTCAAGGCATGCAATGTGCATAAAACTCATGGTCCCCTACAGTCAAATGAGAGGAGAACAGATATATTCTTCCCTTGAAAGAGGTAGGGTGCAGGGGATAGTGAAGAGTAGTTTCTTCTCAGTGAACTTGGCTAGGAGAGTGCACTTTGAATCTCAGCTCTGGACAGACAAGAAGCAGAGGTTGAAACACCTCCTTGGAAAAGCTCACCAATGAGTGCCATCTGCTGGTTGGCCAGTACACACCACAAGGAGAAAAACAGTTTTAGGTCTCTCTTTTCCTAAACTCCTTGGGGAAATCTGTGCCCCATTGTGAGACCTTGACCCAATTTTGTTAACTTAAACTGAGCAACTTTAAAGACTCAGAATAAGTTGAATCAAAACTCAAAGAAAAGCTGTGAAAAAAAACCACTAAGCAAGAGAAATTGACCATCAGAGTAAATTCATCAACATATTCAGGTGCCTAGACATCAGCAAAATATTACAAGCTATACTAAGAAACAGTAAGAGATGGCCCAGCCAAAAGTAAAAACCAAATATCCTGACAAGATACAGGATTTAAGACAACTAGTCATTGATAATCACACAAATTCCCTAAATCAATTCAAAGAGTGGAAGGATAATATGAATAAAGAGGTAAAGGATATTATCTCTTTATTCCTTTATGTGTGAGCATGAAGAACAATTTGAAAGCATGCAAAAAGAGTAACAGAGCTTATGGGAATGAAAGACAAAATGGATGAGATTAAAAATACATCCATAGAAGGGAAGCGGCTGTGGCTCAATTGGTTGGGCTCCTGTTTACCATATGGGAGGCCCAGGGTTCAATTCCCCAGGCCTCCTGGTGAAGGCAAGCCGGCCCGCGCGGTACGGTGAGCTGGTGCAGCAAGATGACTTAGCAAAGCAAGACAAGCAGACATAGAAGAATGCACAGCAAATGGACACAGCCAGCATGAGCAGCAAGGGGGCGATAAATAAATAAATAAAATAAATCTTTTAAAAAAAATACATTAGAAGCACATAACAGCAGATTGAATTGATCAAAGACAGAATTATTGATACTGAGAACAGAACATCTAGACAATATAGACAAAATGAACAATTTTGAAGAAACACACAATCTACACTGACACTACAAGAAATAGAATACATCAACAAACCAATCACAAGCAAAGAGATTGAGACAGTCATCAAAAACCTCCCAAAGATGAAAAGCCCAGGACCAGATAGTTTCACAGTTGAGTTTTACCAGTCATACAAAGATGATCTAACACCAGTCTTGCTCAAGCTCCTCAAAAACTTGAACAGGAAAGAACACTACCAAGCTCATTCAATGAAGCCAACATCACCCTAATACCAAAACGAGATAAAGATACTGCATTAGTCAAAGGGGTGCTGATGCAAAATACCAGAAATGTGTTGGCTTTTATAAAAGTTATTTATTTGGGGTAGAAGCTTACAGTTACTAGGCCATAAAGCATAAGTTACTTCCCTCATCAAAGTCTGTTGCCACATGTTGGAGTAAGATGGCTGCTGACATCTGCAAGGGTTCAGGCTTCCTGGGTTCTTCTTTTCCCAGGGCTCATTTCTCTCTGGGCTCAGCTGCTCTGCCCTCTCCACAAGGCCAGTTGTAGACTATTAAGCAAATGGCTCGTGTCTCTTCCTGGGGCCTCTGCCATGTCTAATGGAGCCTTCTCTCCTTCCTCACACATCTGCTTCTCCATGTGTTTACTTCCTGGGCTCCAGGATCAAACCTCTCACCTCCCTTCTCTGTGGTGCAGTTTTTCTGTTTGTTCCCGACCACCAAGGGGGTGGGGACTCAATGTCCTACTGACCTGGACGAATCAAAGCATTAGTCATAATTTAATCATGTAAAAGTGAAACCTCTGAATCCAATGTAATCTAATATGCCCAGAGTAACAAACCAATTTACAAACATAATTCAATGCCTATTTTTGGAATTCATAAACAATATCAAACTGTTACAGATACTATGAAGAAAAGAAAATTACAAACCAATATCTCGAATATAAATGCAAAAATCCTCATCAAAATACTTAAATCAAGTCCAAAATCACATTAAAAGAATTGTACACCTTGATCAAGTGAGTTTTATCTCAGTTATGCATGGGTTTTTCAACATAAGAAAATCAATTAGTGTAATAAACCACATTAATAAATTGAAGAAGAAAAATTACATGACCTTCTTGATTGATGCAAAAAAGAAAGTTGTCAAAATACAGCATCTTTTCTTGATAAAAAAAAAAAAAAAACTTCAAAAGACAGAACTAGAAGGAAGCTTTCTCAACATGGTAAAGTGAAAAACCTACAGCTAGCATTGTACTCAATGGTGAAAGACTGAAAACTTTACTGCTGAGATCAGGAACAAGACATGGATGCCTGCTGTCACCACTATTATGCAATATTGTGCTAGCAGTTCTAGCCAGAGCAATTAGGCTAGATAAAGTACAAAAGGGGTCAAAATAGGGCAGGAAGAAGTAAAACTTTAGCCATTTGCTGATGATATTATCCTATATCTAGAAAAATCCTGAAAAATTCACAACAAAGCTACTAGAACTAATAGTGAAGTTCAGTAAAGTGTCAGGATACAAGATTAACATGCAAAAACCAGTAGCATTTCTTTTTTTTTTTTTTAAGATTTATTTATTTACTTTATCCATTTTAAACTCCCCCTTCCCCATTTGCTGTTTCATGTCCATTCGCTGGGCAATTCTCTGTGTCTGTTTCCTGCCATCTCTTCTCTTCCTTCTCCTCCAGTCTTCACCAGGATTCGATCCTGGAGACCTCCTATGTAGGAGAGAGGTGTCCTTCCACCTGCGCCACCTGCTTTCAGAGCATCTTGTCTTGTCTCTCCCCTGCGTCTCTCTCCTGTTACGTCATCATCTTGCTGCATGGCTCCCGGGGCCTGGCAGCTCACTGGCACACACTGCCTGGCAGCCCATGCGTCTTATATATATATATATATATATATATATATATATATATATATATTTTTTTTTTTTTTTTTTTTTTTTTTTTTACTGGGAGGTCCTGGGGATCGAACCCAGGTCTCTCCATATGGCAGACGGACACCCAACCATTTGAGCCATATCTATACACTACTGAAAAGCAATCTGATTCCATTTACAATAACGA
This sequence comes from Tolypeutes matacus, assembly GCA_026826555.1. Classification (NCBI taxonomy): domain Eukaryota; kingdom Metazoa; phylum Chordata; class Mammalia; order Cingulata; family Chlamyphoridae; genus Tolypeutes; species Tolypeutes matacus. The sequence goes on along the minus strand of JAKSZT010053791.1, from coordinate 3,289,524 downwards.
CTAAAAAAAATCTAATATTAGGAATAAACTTAACCAAGGACATAAAGGACTTGTATTCAGAAAATTACAAAACATTGCTAAAGGTAACCAAAGAATAGTTAAATAAATGGAAGGACACTCCATGTTCATGGACTGGAAGACTAAATATCATTAAGACGTCAATTCTACCCAACCTTATTTATAGATTCAATGCAATCTCAATAAAAATCCCAATAGCTTTTTTTTGCAGAAATGGAAAAGCCTATTATCAAATTTATTTGGAAGGGTAAGGGACTCCGAATAGACAAAATTGTCCTTAAAAAGAAGAATGAAGTTGGAGGACCCTCACTTCCTGACTTTAAAACATATTATTAATTTTGCAGGAATGTCCAAGCAGAATTGGATGCTGTGGTGGATTGAATTGTGTACCCCAGTTTGGACATGTTATTAGTCTTGGTCCACATGCTGGTGGGTATGGACCCACTGTAAATATAATCTCTTCAGGACATTACTTCAGTAAAGGTGTAGTCCATCTGAATCAGGTTGGGCTTTAATCTAGATTACTGGAATCCTTTCTTAGCAAAGTGAAAGTCAGATGGAGAAAAACCCGTAAGAGAAGCAAGAAGCTGGAAGTCAACAGAACTCAGATGAGAAAGAAGACACCGCCGCGTGTATTGCCATGTGACAGAAAAGCCAAGGAATGCCAAAGATTACCGGCCAGATACTGACCCAGGAAGGAAGGAAGCCCTCAGCCTTTCTAGCCTCTGAAACTATAAGCCAATAAATTCCTGTTGTTAAGCCAAAAATAAAATAAAATAAAACATATTATTTAGTTACAGTGGTAAAAACAGCATGGCATTGGCAAAAAGAGAGATTCACCAATGGAACGAACCAAATCAAGAATTCAGAAATAGACTTGCACATCTACTGTCAAGTGATTTTTGACAAGGCAGTCAAGCCCTCTCAGCTGGGCCAGAACAGTCTATTAAACAAATGGTATTGAAAGAACTGGATATCCATATCCAAAAGAAAGAAAGAAGACTCCTAGCTTACACCTTATACAAAAATTAACTGAAAATGGAACAAGGATCTAAATATAAAAGCTACAACATAAAACTCCTAGAAGAAAATGTAAGAAAACACCTTCAAGTTCTTGTGACAGGAGGTAGTTTCTTAAACTTTACACCTAAAGCACAAGCAGCAAAAGAAAAAAAAAAAAAAAAAGGATAAATGGGACCACCTCAAAATTAAACACTTGTTCTTCAAAAGACTTTGTCAAGAAAGTATAAAGGCAGCCTACTTAATGGGAGAAAATATTTGGAAGCCACATTTCCGATAAGGGTTTGATATCCATGTTATACAAAGAGATCATACAACTCAACAACAAAAAAGACAAGCAACCCAATTTTAAAACTGGGCAAAAGATTTGAATAGACATTTCTCCAAAGAAGAAATACAAATGGCCAAAGACACATGAAAAAAATGCTGAACATCACTAGCTATTAGAGAAATACAAATAAAAACTACAATAACATACCATTTCATTCCTTATAGAATGGCCATTATTAAAATTTTTTTTAAAAGAAAGCAGAAAACTACAAGTGCTGGAAAGGATGTGGATAAACAGGAACACTCCTCCACTGTTGGTGGGAATGTAGAATGGTGCAACCTCTGTAGAATACAGTTTGTTAGTACTTCAAGAAGCTGAACATAAAACTGTCATATAATCCAGCAATGCTATTATGGGAATATATTCAGAAAAAAATGAAAGCAAGGACACTAACTGACATTTGCACACTGATGTTCATAGTAGCATTATTCACAATTGCTAAAATATGGAACCAGCCCAAGTGTCCATCAACTGATGAATGGATAAACAAAATGTGGTAATTACATACAATGGAATACTATTCAACTGTAAGAAAAAATGAAATCAGGATGCATATGACAACATGGGTGAACCTTGAGAATATTATGTTGAGTGAAATAAGCCAGACACAAAAGGACAAATATTGTATGGTCTCACAGATATGAACTAAAATGATGAGTAAACTCATGGAGGTAAATTTTAGAACATAGGTTACTAGGAAATAGAAGGTGGGTTGAGAATGGGAGATGATGCTTAATGTGTGTAGCATTATTAATAAAGTTCATTGTAAAAGTGTAGAAATAAATAGAGTTGGGAGTAACACATTATAAAGAGTATAACTAGCATTACTGATTTATAAATGTGATTGTGACTGAAAGGGGTAGTCTGTAGGCATAAACGTCAATTAAAAGGAAACTAGAGACTAATCTAGGGATTGTGTAACATAGTGATTTTGATGGTGGATGAAGATTGTGGTTAATAGTATAAATATAAGAACGTTCTTCTTTTACAAAGTGCTAGGAATATGGTGATACATGGGAAAATTACAACTAATGTAACTTATGGTCAATAGTTAACAGAAATATTGTAATATTTTGCAGCAATGACAAGGAGATTTTTTTTTCAATACTAAGGGACTTCAATGAGGGGATGTATAAAAGGGTATGGGATTTTTCCTTTTGGAGTAATGAAAACGTTTTAAAATTGACTGCGGTGATGACAGCACAACTCTGTGATGAAAAGGAGAGCCCCACTGAGTGTACACTTTGAATGGATTGTAAAAAGCATGGGACTGTATAACACAAGGAATCCAGTGGTGGGATGATGGACTGTGGTTAACAGGACAAATACAAGAATGTTTTCTCCTGAACAATAACAAATATAGAATACTAATATAGGGTGTTAATAATTGGTTCGGTTGGGGAAAAATACACCAAATGTAAGATTTAGGCTATAGTTAGTAGTAATATTTTGACAATGCTCTTTCGTAGTTTGTAACAAATGTTTCACAACAATGCAAGGTGTTGGTGGTGGGGAGATGGATGGGAGCCTTGTATGATAATATGCATGTTTGTTTTGTAAAGTCACAAATTTTACTATACATTTATGGTTTATGTATGTTCAAGTATGAATGATATACTTCAATAAAAAAAATTTTTAAAGATTTATTTTATTTATTTATGTATCCCCCCCTTGCTGCTTGTGCTCACTGTGTCCGTTTGCTGGATGTTTTTCTGTGTCTGCTTGTCTCCCTTTGTTGCATCTTTTCTGTGTCTGCTTGTCTCCCTTTGTTGTGTCATCTTGCTGCGCTAGCTCAGCGGGCTGTCAGCTCACCGCACTGTGCCGGGAGGCCCCAGGAATCGAATCTGGCTGGGGCCTCCCATATGGTAAATGGGAGCCCAACTACTTGAGCCACATCTGCTTCCTAAAAAACTTTATTTAACAAAAGATTTTTAAAATATATTCCAGAATTCATTCATTCTGTGAAAGTCTTTTACAATTACCTTGAGGTTTCAGCCTTTTTAATAGAAGATATTTATTAATGCCCTATGCGGCTGACAATATTAGTTAAGGATATGGTCTATGTTGTGGTCTCTCCCCTATGTATATAGAATTAATGTTGACCTTTAATCACTCTAAATAAAAGATAAAAGGGGCTGTTTTTTCTTTCTTTAAAAAAAATTCTACAAAAAGAAAAAATAAAGAAGGTCATTCTGGTCATATAATATATGGACAGGCTACAAGAGTGAATGTGTCCTAGAATAACATCTAATATTACTAACATAAATAGAAATTGAACCCACTCAAAAATCTTAAAAGGTATTCCATTATATCACTTAGCCTTAATTTGAATTGTAAAAAGTAACATTAAAAATTATAAGTGCACTCATCAATAAGTGACATTTAATTTTGCATTTTCTTTTGTACTGTCAAGATTTCCATGTTGTCATGAGAACAAATCATCTTACGTTTCAGCTAAAGGTGAGTGCCCAGGGGGCTACTGGAGCAGAGGAGATCACCTAGCACTCATCCTTGTACACTTATGAATGACTCAGAGTCCCTTTTTTTTTTTTTTGGTATGTGGGGGGTGCTGCTTATTAATCATTTTCTCAAACATTAATGGACAAACACGTTGCCATCTGGTGAAAAATGGCAGCCACAGCATAATGTAAATTACCTTTGACATGATTTTGTAACTCAATTGGGCTGGCAGCTATGCATGAAAGAATGTACCTAGTGACTTTGTCAATTGTAGGGTTAAAAGGTCAATGTATATCAATGAAGAAAAGCTAAAACTCATATTTCTTTGCTCTGATGACAGCTTTCAGACTCCTTGATTAAGAATGCTACTAACAACACAGGGAACTTGTCACCCCTGAACAATCTCAATGGCTCAAGTGACAAAACCCCATGATAAGCAATTGCCTGAAAATTTCATCAGAATCTTTTCTCTAGGGTTTGTAGCCATCAAACCTCACTTTTGTTCAAAAATTAGCAAAGAAGCCTTAAAAAACAGGATTGCAGCTTTTTCCTTTTATGCAAAGAAGCCCATCACATTCTACTACAAAGAACACCAGCCTAGAATCAGGAGAACCAGCTTTTAGTTGTCAGCCTATGACTAACAAGATGGTTGACCTTCATCAACTAACTTAACCTCACTAAGCCTCATCTGTAAAATGAGAAGTTGACTTATGGTTCTTAAGGTCATTTCCATTTATAAAATTCTGATGCCATAAATTGCTTCATTTAAACATCAACATCATCATTTACATTTGTTCACTGCACAATGTGTTGATCTCCACAGAAACATATATGTAATTTTCAGAAATAAAAACTATGTCTGTAACAGATTTAAACAAACACAAATACCCTCTGCTCCTTTTCCTTTTTTTTTTTTTTTTTTACCGGGAGGTCCCAGGGATCGAACCCGGGTCCCTCCATATGGGAGACGGACGCCCAACCATTTGAGCCACATCCGTCTCCCATCTGCTCCTTTTCCTTTATGCAAATTCTTCCCATGTTACCTCTCTCACCAAAATATTATCTCTGTTCTCTTTCCAAATTTTGCTCATTTTGAAAACCCAAGTAAATATTCAGGAAGTCCCCTTCTGCAAATCATACTGATCTCCCTTCTCGTAAATTCTGTTGTTCTTATATTCAATAACACACACCTTCATTTTGTTTTTTAATTCTTTAATGCCTTTTATTTATTTATTTTTTTTTTTTTTTAAGATTTTATTTATTTATTCATTTATCCCCCCCTTGCTGCTTGTGCTCGCCGGGTCAGCTAACCGCGCCGTGTGGGCGGGCTTGCCTTCACCAGGAGGCCCCGGAAACCGAACCCCGGGCCTCCCATATGGTAAACGGGAGCCCTACTGATTGAGCCACAGCCGCTTCCCCTTTAATGCCTTTTATATTGGTCTTCCAATACTAGATTGCAAACACCTTCACAAAAGAGACTACTAAGACTTCACTGACTCTCATACAATTCTTGGCAAACTACCAGTATCTTGGCAAAAAACCAGTAAATGTATACTGACAAATGAGTAGTTCAGCATATGGATGTCAGAACAATTACTGTGCATTTACCTCATAAAAACTTATATCAAAAGTTAAAAATTAAAAAACAAAAAACAAAAAGAAAAAAAGAAAAAAAAACTTGTATCACCTAACAACTCCAACTCCAATCCTTTTGACCCTTTCCCAACCTTAAAAATCTATGAAATTCTTTTCCAGAATTTATCTTCTTTGTCTGTATCACTTTTTTAAAAACAAGAAACAAAATGGATCATAATATTCTAATAACTTTCTGACTAATGTTGAAAAAGGCCCATCCCTTGCACATCTGTTATTAACATAACCTGTCGGTAATTTTTTTCTCACAATGATAACTATAATTTATAGCTACATTCACAAACCTGTTTATTTGACTTTAATAATCAGATCAACTCAAAAAGAGTCAAACACATTTATACATCTCAACATTCTTTTTGTCAACTATGGTACCCTATTCTTTTTCTAGCAAGGCATCCTGCATTTTTATTATGGTTTTTATTCTTGAGTCTACTGCCCTTTCATTTTTAAAAGCAAAGATCATTCATTCCTTATGGGGACATTTTCCCAATCATCAAGTTCATTTGGAGTATTATTTTTTTCTTTCTGATTAAATCTTGCCTTACAAACAATGTATTAGCATGTTATCATTCTCTTCATTTATGATGACTAATGTGGTGGTAAAAGGTCTGCCACTGGCTTTAAGTAAATTTATATATGAATGGATGATCCAAATCTCAACTCCACTTGATGCCAGAGATTCTCTTTTCAAGTTAAATTTCTTCTCTATATAAGAATCTCATTCTCATCAATTTTGTATTTTAGAATATTCTCCTCCAAAAGAAAGAAAAAACTTAATATCTTAAATTTCTGATGTATCTTTAAAATACTGCAAAGTACTTTGCCTAACAACTTGTCTATATTTTCCATTTCAACAGAATGTATTGTCTAAACAAAATGCAAAAACATTTTGGTGAATCCAAAACCATCCATCAAACTAATAATTTATCACAATCTAGGCCAAGTAGAAGTTGTTTGTTTTACTTGGTGTTTGGTTGGCATTGTATTATCAGATACTAAGCTGTTTTTTCCTCCTTCCTGATCTATCTGTTTAAATAATTAAGTGTGAAATAAAAGCTTGTTTTCAGAAAGGAGATGGATTCAATGAAGTCACTTTGTATTACTTCCATTATGATTCTCTATTTAAAGTTGGACCCAGCTTTATAGTTTTTATATATTCCATTTTCCTCTTTTTTTCTCACTTATTGTGATCTTCTTTTCAAGCAATTGGAAGGGGCTGAAGTACATTCACAAGTAGGTCTCCAAATTCCACTTACATATCCCATAATGCAATACACCCTCACACATTTCTTGCAAGAAACTAAGTTATCTACATCCATTTTCTCTGCTTTCAGCATTTTCAGCAGAGGACATGTTTTTCACCTAATGACAAAAGAGGTTCATTTTACCTTGCAAGCTAAAAACCCATTGAAAGCAATGTCCTCCTGCCAAACATAAAGCCAGACATAGGTATATTTATGAGAACACAAATCATTTGCCAAAATCTGCTTGTGAAGTAGCAGGAATGTTTCTCCATTATAGGTTATCCATTAACAAATGTAAACCATCTAATTATTCCAAAGACTTTACCTAATGTTTCAGAGGATTTGAAATATTGTGTGTATATTATTTAAATGTAATTATCTTTCTGCTAATCCCACTCCCTTAGATTTCACAGAATGAGGCACTCACCATTTATGTCTTTGAGAGGACAAATTCAGTCAATCCTCTCATTAGAAAACGGCACAACTCAATTATAACTGTCTAGTGGCCTAATGTTCTGATTACAGTCTTAGATATGAACCAAACTCAGCATATGCACAGAAGAAATGAGAAAAAGTAAAACATGCTGGGGATTGAATCATGCCCCCCACAAAAGACATGTTCAAGTCCCAACCCCCAGTCCTGGGGTTGTAAGCCCATTTGTAAATAGGACCTATGAAGAGATTACTTTGTTAGTTAAGATGTGAACTCATTTGTGAATAGCACCTTTAAAGATCCTTTATAGCTGAGGTCAAATTGAATCAGGTGGGCCTTAATCCATATGGCTGGAGTAATTAGAAGCAGAGGAAATTTGGACACAGTCAGTAGAAGCCAGAAGTCAGTGAAAACCAGAGTAGCAGAGACAAAGAGAGAGTACTCACCATGGGACAGAGGGTTTCCAGCAAGCTCCAGATTCCAAGAGAAAGCCAGTCCTGCCAATACCTTGATGCTCAACTTCTAGCCTCCAAAGCAGGGGTTCTTAACCTTTTCTGTTCCATGGAAACTTTGCCAGCCAGGCAAAATGAATACTACTGTAATTTATTTATTTATTTATTGCATACATTCATAAGTAAAAGAAATACTAGATTTCAGTTAGAGGTCAGAGGAAGTAAAGATATTAAGTTGATTTTTTTTTTTTTCAATTCAAGCTCACGGACCCCCTGAATTCTTTCCATGGACCTTGAGGGTCCATGGACCCCTGGTTAAGAACCCTTATTCCAAAGTCTTGAGACAATAAATTCCTGTTGTTTAAGCCAACTAGTTTGTAGTATTTGTCATAACAGCCTGGCAAACTAAGACAAGTTATTATATATATATATATATACACTGGCTAAATGACTGACATAGGCAGCCCTTGTGATTATTACTTCTGATGAATTGTTAAACTTTTCACATATTCTATCTACATTAAATTAGAACTGTATCATATTTGACTAATTAATTGTGCAAAACATAAACTTCAAGAGGAAAGAAATGCACATATACTAGGGAAAGGAAGCAGAACATAATTTCTTTCTCCACGTGCCTTCTAAAGAACCTTGAACTAGACCATCTGTATGTACCTCACAATGAAACACAACAGGCAGCCTGAGCCTGTTCTCCATAGGTACAAAATGAGAAATTCAAAGAGCTATTGAACATTTTATTTTCTCAGTGGAAGAGCACACAAACATTTAACACACGAGGCTCTGCCACTGAGATACACTGGGGAAATTCAGAGTGTTCACTGGTTTCAGCTTCCCACTACACAGCCCAGTGTCATTCATGCTGCTATGCTCAGCTTGGTGTATGCCACACAATAAGGAAAAGCACTTTTTAAAAAAGCCAAAACGATAAACATTCCCAATTGGGGTTGAATTGCTTCAATCTCAGACACGCAAAGGTGGCAGACACAGACACAACCCATCGCTTTGAGATGCCTCTCTACATACTGTCTGCTCTTTGCACTGCATCTCCAAAACCAGAGGGGGAAACCAAAAAATTTAAAAAACCTCCAGATGTTACTTGTGACTATGTTTGCTTTCATATTGGTTGTTTTATAGCGCTGAAAATTTCCGTTGACAGTTATATTAAACATGCCCTTTATTCCAGGTTACCATTTATTTTCTGTTTATCTCAGCAAGTTCAGACCCTACACTCAGCACTTTGGGTCTACATGATCCTCAAACCATAATGCAGCCTGGTGGCTTAGGCTTGTCATTGTTCACTCACGACCCATACATGCAACCGTGTCTCAGGATAGCCCCCACACTTCTGCCTTGATCTTATGTTTACACTGACCTCAGACTCTCAACAACTGGGAGGAAAAAGCCAAGTAGCAGAAAAGAGAAGCACAATACAAGAAAAACAACATGTAAGTCATCCTGTTCCCTCTGCACTATGGAATTTAATTTTAAAGAAACATCTTTCCAAAGGGTGCCATCAGTAGGTTTGTAACTATACCAACAAATTACACAGTAGAGTAATTTGCAAGCATTGTTTAGAAATAACCGTTCAACATGGAAGCCATAATCACCAGCACACCATCTAACCAAGAATGTATTGTTGCAACTTTTCTCTAGGTAGCAAATTTCCTCAAAAATGTTCTACATGGAAGCCCAGTCATTTCACTACTGAAAAAAAAGTCTAAACATCAAAAAGCAAAGTTCATTGTAACCTCAACTTTGGTCTATACAATTAATGTGTCTCTACCTTGTTTGCCAAAACTCTCTGGATGTTTTGCTCTGATGTTTCCATTTTCTCTTACTATATAGTGGGTATTTTTGCTCGTATATGCGTGACAGTTTGAATTTGGTGAATCCCAAAAGGAAAAAGATTATGTTTTTGAACTAATCCGTTTCTGTGGGTATGAGACCTTTTGATTGGACTACATCAGTGAAGTATAACTCTGGTTGAGTCTCCTCCCTCTTGCTGGGTCTGATATAAATGGAGACACAGAGAAAGACAGACACAGAGATAAAAGGACTGTCATATTATATGGATCCTACCATGCGAGAGACAGGACTGCAGGAAAACAGAGAAGCCCCGAGACTGAGAGAGGAGGCCTGGAAAGAGATAAGCCCTATGCCCAGTTGCCCACAGCTGAGCTCCAGGAGATGGTTGATTCTGGAGTGGAAGGCAGAGACCACGGCAGAGATCACCTACCATCTTGCTTCACCACATGGCAGCCCACCAGGATCAACAGTAGCTGACTTTTGTAAGAAAGCATCTCTGAAGGTGCTTTAGTTTAGACATTTCACAGCCTCAGAACTGTAAGCTTTTACCCCAAATAAATCTTTTTTATAAAAGCCAATCCATTTCTGATACTTTACATCAGCAGCCCTGTGGAGACAACATGTAACAAATAATAAATTCAAAATCATACAATTTTTCTATAGTCCATTTTCTAGCATCGTTTGAATAACTGTTCCAGTAGGGAGCCTTGTGTGTGTACATGTTTGTGCTTATGTATGTGAGTGTCTACACACAAAGACAAAATTCCTACAACCTATTTAGCTGATTAAGCATGTTGTTAATGAGGTCTAGGTAGTGGAAGATCAAGGTCACAGATCCAAACTCCAGGTAAGCCACTTGGCTTGGAGATGTTTGATGGCCACCTGCTTTAGCCTTAAACCCAGCTAGCTATATAAGAAATACTCATTATTGGTTATAAAAGGACTACCTAAACCAAAGACTGTGCAGATAAATAAAATAATCACAGTAATGAAAATGTGTTTTGCTATCCTTAGAAAAAATGACATAAATAAATACATGCAATTTTTGTGCCTTAAATCACTCTTGTTAGGCTATTCTTGCCCTGGGTGGTGGGTAAGATTAGATCACCTCTAAGGTGCTGTCACCCTCTAAAAGACTAAGGTTTCAGAGGTTTAGTATTTTATAAATATGTTTGCATATGGATCAGATACTCATTTTAGTAGCACCAATGTCATCAGGACAGGTCTAACATCTGCTGTAAATTAAACTTCAAGGACATTTTGTGAAAAACCAAGGAAAGAATATAGAAAGAGAGCTAGAAAACAAATCATTTTTATTTAGCTTTATTTACTTTTAAAATCAGACACATAATCATTCTTCTATCTCCGAGTTGTTCCTTCCAACCTGTGTGGTCTCACTTTTTCCTCTGTATCTCAGGAGTCAGAGCTACAAGCTTCAAAAATCAGTTCAGATGGTTATCTGCAATTTCTCTTTGTAGTACTCTTCGAGGTCAAATCCATTACAGCATATGCTCAGACTGGCTTGCACACTTAACTCCACTGGGCTCTTAGTGACATACTCAGCAGTTCACCTGAGAACCTGTTATCTATAGGTTCAGGAGATGGTAAAAATGATACATACCAAAAAAAAAAAAAAAAAAGAAAGAAAACTTGCTTCATGCCTATATAGTACATTTATGGCTAATTTACAATTCCTAAAATTATCTAATATCGCCCATGCCACTTTTTTAAAGGGTAAATAATTTTTACCACTAAATGTACTATTATGATTCCAAATCACCTGGGCTGCAGTCAGAAGGACATGAAGTGTTGCCTCCACGGACTTCCCGAAGAGAACGGCAACATAATCTTGTCTTTGCACAATTTGCCACTCACTAAGGGAATATGTGGCAGTAGATAAAGTTCTCCAAACATTGGCATCTGCTTTGGAAATAGAAAACACCGAGCAATTTTCTTTTCCCTTAAGTAATATGAAACACTGATCATTCCAACTGTGTCCCTTAGGTTCTATCAACTGATTCTCTTGAAGTGTATCTTATTATTTTAAAAGTACAATCCAATATGATTTTGTATTGTCAATTAGTTAGGAGAGAGGGGCAGGAGATGATCATATAGCAAGAAAGAAATGGAGCTATTGGGAGACTACAAAAGTTAATATAATGGCAACAAAAGAAAAAAAGTATTTAGTGTTGCTAGAGGTGATGCTGCAGGAGCTGTAGATGACATTTTTGTGCTTTTATTATTTAAAAGTCCATCCAAGACTAAGGGGAGAAAACACTCATCCAGAATAGCTTCAAGGGTGTTCTTGCCCGTCATGCTTAGGAGACAAGCTCTCACATTGGGAGAGAGACACAGCCAGTAGCCAGCCTGAGCATGTCCATGATGTGGATTGAATTTTATTGAATTAATTGAATTTCCAGTTGATACATGTTCTTGGTCTTGGTCCACATTCTGGCAGCTGTAGACCTATTAAGATGTGGCCCAACTAAATCAAGTTGGGTTTTATTCCAGATTACTAGAGTCCTTTATAAGCAGAGTGAAAATCAGACAGAAAAAGAAAGCCATGGGGAGCATCCAGAAACTAGAAGTCAACAGAACTTGGAAGAGAAAGAAAAAGATGCTGGCATGTACAATGCCATGCTGCAGAAAAGTCAAGGATCACCAGCAGCCAGACTCAGAAGGCCGCCATCTTTGGGGAGGAAACATTACCTTGCTGATTCCTCCACTTTAGACTTCTTCTAGCCTAGAAACCATGAGCCAATAAATTTCCATAGTTTAAGCCAACCCATTGTATGGTATTTGTTTTAGAAGCCAGAAAACTAAAACAGTCTGAAGTGGCACCAAAGCAACTAGGCTATTGCTCCAGCCACTCTCTTCTCTTCCCAGCATACACACATAGATTCTAAAGTAAGCAATTACCTCCTCAATCTTCTCCACAGCACAGATTTGAAAGGAGATAAGGCATAGGGAGGTCTCATTGATATATTTTAAGAATGTTTCCTCTGCTAGATACATACATACATATGTAGAGAATTTTTAAATAACCATTTAACTTAAGAAATATGAAATTCTTTAAAAACAAAAACATCCAAGAACTAGTTCCAGGTACTTACTTCATTAATCTCTGTCAATGAAGTCACAATTCATTTGCCCAAGCTCAGAATTTTGATAACTTCTTTGACTTTTCATACTTTCTGACCACCTCTTGTGCCACATTCCATCCCCAAATATTATGTCACAACCTCTTTCCCTCCTTTCTATTTCTTTCTTTCTACTGCTAGCATCCATTTATTCCTTTCTAACCACTCTTGTAAGGCCTTCATCACTGAACAGCTAATTGATTTTGAAAGCCTTCTAAGGTTGCTTCATCACTTGTTGTTGTTTATGTCAATATCTGTGAATAGCCAAAGAACCTAGTCTATTTGCAAACTAACAAGTTAGTCTGCCAGTTTCACAGATGTTGGAAGAAGACACAAAATACTGGATCAGAGGCAAAAGAACTTATTACTCATATACTATGTAAATTTAGGTTACTTACCTGTAAAATATGAATAATAATAATAATACCTACCTCATTGGATTGTTTTAAAGATTTAATTTTAAAAGGTGTGTAAAATATTTTAGCACACTGCCTGACCCAAAGTATGCAGTTAAAAAACCTTACATGTAATTATTACTATATTATTCAAGGTCTGCCCCTTCTGGGCTGAACAACATAAAAACTTACTTCCCATTTTTTTATCATTCATATACTTATTTGTATTCAGTCAGAATAGTCTATTCACTTTCAAATAAAGAAGATAGGTGCATTTCCATCTCTACAACCTTGCACATTTTGTCTCTGTATGATATCCCTCCCCATTTTTCACCTTAGTCCCAATCACATTTCAAAGCCAGTTGAAGCTCAACCAATTCTTCAAATGTTCCTGTGCCACTGCTGGCCACAGAGAACTTCCCTTCTAGCAAACTCACTGCATTTGTATATACCCCTCAATAATATCAGGTTCTCTGCCCCTTATTAAATTTACACACCAATGAATTTAAATTCTTCCTGCTGATCTCTCACTTGACTTCTTTTTAACATTTCCACATGGACTATCTTGCCTCCCAAGTAAAAGCCATGTACAAAATAAATTATGTGGCAATATAGTACCATGATGCAATTGTCAGCAAGAACCTTTTTTTCCTCCAGGTAATTAAGGAAAACTTTATTTTATTTTCCAACTAAATTTTATATCTTCAAGCCTCTCAAGAGTCCCTTTAAATTTTTAATTATTAAAATAACTGTGCCATGTGGATAAAAAAGATCTCTGCTTAGAATTTAAGCTAACTCTCTGAACAAACCCAAAGTTCAGTAGAAACTGGAAGTTAATACACTCTTTCTGGGCAAGTGACCTAAGTCGAATTGAAAATTCAGTGCAGGTATCTCCCTGTCACCAGAAATGGCCATCACCAGAAATGGTCTAATGTTCTGGGTTACAAAACCTTAGTAAAGGGAACAAAATGAATGAAGCTATAATTTGAAATGTCATGAGTCGCTCCTATAGGCAACCCTATAGAGTATACAGTTCAGATCCCAGTGTAAGGTCCCCAGGGAAACTTATGCCTCTGCTCCAGAGCAGTTTGCGTAACACTGGCCATTATCAAGAGAACCAAGAATAATTCCAAGCCTAGAGTCAGAGTGAGCAGCAAAACTGCAAGAGAGAGATGGGAATGACTAGTGCATGTGAGAGCACAGGGCTGGGGGAGAGCTCTTGACAATTATCTCAGTGGGAACCCAATCTCAACCTATTCCCAAGCTTTATTTTAAAGAATAACTTTTTAAAAATACATTATAGGGGAGTGGATGTGGCTCAAGCAGTTGAGCGCCTGCTTCCCACATGGGAGGTCCTGGGTTCGGTCCCTGATTCCTTCTAAAAACAAAAAAACAAACAACAAGCAAACAAACAGAAAAAAAAAACAACTCAGGTGATCCACTCAGGAGTGACTGAGTGGTTGAGCGCTGGATTTCCACATATGAGGTTCGGGACTCAATCCCCGGCCCAGGTAACCAAAAAAAAAGAAAAAAAAAACATTATAGCACATTCTATTAAAAGCTATTTAATCTTTTAAACATCAGGTAGGGCCCTGGTGCTTTCAGGGAAGCCAAAGAAATATTTTTATAGAGCAGCACTGTCCAATAGAAATCTCTGTGATAATTGAAAAGTGGTATATCAATGTTCCAATAGTGGCAACTGTGTTAGACAGCATTGCTCTAGAATCTATGATACGTCTCCCCTTACGTTCATGGATATTGACTTATTTAGCCTTCAAAACAACCCTAAAAACTAGTAGTTATCATGTTTATTTTTATAGATGAGGAAATTGTGACACAGACATTTCAAATAATTTGCACAACCATATATAAGTAATAAATTAGTTGCAGAGCCAGAGTTCAGTCAGATTTTCCTTACTGCATAGTTGAAGTATTTTCTTTTTTTTCTTTTGTACCACTTGACCTTTTCAGGATCAAGGCCAAATTCCTTAACTTGGCATGAAGGCACTTTGCAATCTATGCCTATAAGCTATGCCTCCAGCCTCAGCACCACCACCACCACCATCCTCTCCATCCCTCTATTGCTAGAATACTTTTGCTCTCCAAACCCTGATGTGTTCTATGAACTCCCTGCTTTTCAATTCGTGGCGCTCATCTCCTAAAAGGCCCTCCCTCTATGCCCGACCTCCTTCCATGCCTGTTAAACTCCTCTGTTATATTCTGATTATCTGTTTATATGTCCATTTCCTTGTCTAGGATGTGAGCTGAAGCAACAGTGTCATATTCACCTTGTGATTTCCAGATGGAGCTTAGTAACCAGTAGATACCCCAAAAGTATTTAGTGAAAAATAAATAAAGGAAAGTAATGAAGATAAGAAAGAATTAAACATATTTGTCAAGCACTCACAAAGAGTAACTGTGCACGGCCCTGCTCCTGGCACTGACAAGGGTCTGAACAACGGGATCTCTTCATAAGCATGTCAAAGCCCTGCTTTAATATTTTGTGAGAAGGAAATGCACACACGACCACAGCTGGCAGTGACCACCACGGGTGCTCACACCCAGGTTAAAGGAGAGCTGAGGACCAGTAAAAGGGAGCTAGCTAGTATTTCACACCCAAGCCCGAGGTGGTCGAGTGATGCACACATTGCCTAAACTGGAGTCCACAGGCACACTTTACCATACCTTAGACTGCTATGTGATAAACCACTGGGAGGAGAACTCACTCAAACTGTGGTCAGCATCAAGTTAGAATGCAGGGTTTTTTCATTCATCCAGTGGGGATGTGGAGACAGTACCACTGGCCCAGAATACAGTCCAGGCCACTGTAACAAATACCACAGTCTCGTTGGCTTAAAAAATAGGAGTTTATTGCCTCACCGTTTTGGAGGTTAGAAGTCCAAAATCGACCATCAGCAGGCTACATATTCTTGAGTCTGTAGTGTGCTGGTGGTAGCTTGCCAATACTCCATAATTCAACCTCTGCCTCTGTCACATGTCCATTTGTCTGTCTCTATATTCTATTCCTATGTCCAAACGTTCTCTGCTTATAAGGACTTCAGTCATATTAGATTAAGGCCTACCCTGATTCAATTTGGCCTCATCTTAACAGGATCTTCAAAGATTTTATTTATAAATGATTTCATATCCTCAGGACCAAGGTTAGGACTTGAACATGTCTTTGTGGGTGACATGATTCAATCCACAACAGATGTTAACCGTGACAGCACCACATGTTCCTCTGAGAGAAGATCCAGAACTGGCTCCTGATTCAACTTCTGTATCTTGGTTGGTTTGATTTACAAATGGGTTTGTTATCCTAAAGAATGGGCAATCTTCCTCAAATCTCTCCCCTCTAGCCACCACCACACAGACACATGGAAACACCCAGACATAACAAGACATTCTTAAGCTGCCACAATGATGCAAAGGCCATCCCTCAGCCAGGAGCTGACAGGTTTCGGTGGGGAATTCCTAGACTCATTTGTTATAGCTCAAATGTTCATAGAGAACTTGGATCAATTCTGAAAGTCTTGGAATAGCTCCAGATCAATGGTTTTCTACCCTGGATATACATCAGGATCACCTGTGGTTCTTTTAAATTATCCCTTTGAAAGCTCCCCAGTGTGCTTCTGTGGTTGCAATCCAGACCCCAGCTCGTAAGACCAGTAGCTTAACCATCTGAGGTTCCCTAGAGAGAAGAGTGTGTCAACATCATCACTGCAGCTGACTTTGTAGAAGTAGCTGATAGATGGTGGTGGGGAAACTGCATCAGAGAGAAAGAACATTGGACTTTAGCATAAAAACACTAATTGGTAGCTGAGGAGTATACCATAAATTCTTATGCCAACTCATTTGCCCCAGACACCCCCCATGATTTGGGATGTGCTCATTTTATAGCATTGTAAGATTCCACTCCTTCGATTTGCTTGTTTCATAGTTCAACTCGACAAAGAATAATTAAATGCTTATAATGTACATTTATTCTTCTGGGCCTAATACAGAAAATAAATGAGATAGAAAAATAACGTTTAGAACCTGACAGTCTAATAGAGGAAAAATACACAAACAGTTCAACATAATGTGTTACTTGCTGAAATAGATATAAGTGCAGAGTACAAAGGCCTTACAATGGTCTACCAAGCCCTTGATCAGGTAGGTGCTCCATTACCCTCTGACATCATCTCCTAATACTCTCATTTATTCCAATCCTGCGTCAGTGTCCTCCCCCTTGTAACCGGAACACTCCCACCTTGGAATGCTCCCACCTTGGGGCCTTTGCTCAGGTGGTCCTTCTGCTTCGAATGCTCTTCACCTCATAGCCATGTACCCCTTCTCTGGCTTCAAGTGTCCTCTGTGAGGCCTACCTTACTGACCCTATTTAAAATTGAGGCTCATCCTCACCCACTCAATGACTCCAGTCCCAATTACCTATTTCATTATTTTGGGGGCACATGTCAAATTATTTTCTTGCTACATGCTTATTATTAATTGTCCTCCTGCTCTTCCTGTAAGCTCCATGATTGCATAGATTGTGTTGTCTATTGAAAAATCCCAAGTGCCTAACACAGTGCTTGGCATATATGTGAGGCATTCAACAAATTATGTTGAATTAAGGAATAAGGAATTTAGCAATGATTTCACCTAATAGTAGTGTGATAGTTTGAAGTTCTTGAAGTTCTTTTATGAATCCCAAAAAGAAAAAGATTTTTAGACAGCAAGAGAGAGAGACAGAGAGACAAAGAGACAGAGAAAGACAGAGAGACAGAGAAAGGAAGCTGCCATTTTTGACTGTGCCTTGTAAGAGAGGACTTGAGAATCGCTAGCAGCAGAAGCTTAAGCACAAAACCTCCAAGAGGCTGGACCCACAGAGCAGCTCAACGCTGAAGAGACGAGTCATATATGCCTGATAGCTCACAGCTAAACTCAGGAAGAAAGTCGAGAAGCTGAGACTGAGAGAGGAGGCCCAGATAGAGACAAGCCCTATGCCTGGATGCCCATTGCTGAGCTCCAGGAGGTGGTAGATTCTGGAGGGGAAGACAGAGACCTTGGCAGAGACCGGCTGCCATCTTCACCACATGGCAGGATGCCAGGATCACCAGTAGCTGATTTCGGTGAGAAAGCATCTCTAATGGTGCTTTGGTGTGGACATTTCACGGCCTCAGAATTGTAAGCGTTTAATCTAAATTAAATAACCCGTTATAAAAGCCAAACCATTTCTGGTACTTTTTATCAGCAGCCCTGTGGCAAACTAAGACAAGTAATTAACTTCCTTTTTCTTTTAATGGACTCTAATTTGCTATTCTCTAGCCAGCATGCTTATGTTATGAGTTGAGACAGTTAATAATAGTCCATTGGACCTATAAAAAAGAGAGTTATTTTCCCAGACTTTAGAGCAGGTATTCTTAACCTTTTTTGTTCCATGGGCCTCTTTGCCCATCAGGTGAAAACCACGGGCCCCTTACTAAGTCCACACTATAGGGGTCGGATGTGGCTCAACTGGTTGGGCATCCGTCTCCCATATGGAGGGACCCAGGTTTGATCCCCGGGACCTCCCAGTAAAAAAAATAAAAAAAAATAAAAAAATAAAATAAAAAAAAATAAAGTCCACACTAGACTGTGTATTATTTAATAAGTATATCACACCCGCACCAGCACGTCCCCACAAGAATAATGTTTTTTTTTTAATTTCAACTCAAGCTCACGGACCCCTTAAGAATCCCTGCTTTAGAGTGAGCACTGCCAATCATCCATCCATCCAATCAGTCAGTCAACAAATATTTATTCAGCATCTCTTTTGTGCTACATGCTGGGTGCTGTGAGAATTCAAAATCCTGACCTCAAAGAGCTTAAATCCTGATAAAGTTGATGAGGCCGTCACACAATTTAGTGCACTCTGACGCAGGATATGCTGAACTACAGGGAAGACAGCAGCGAGCAGTGTGACTCTGGAGTCCTCAAAAGGTGCTTTAAGTATGACACCCAGCACAGAAACCCCAGCCATTCTACCCGTCAGCATTGCAGGCACAGGATGACACTAATCAGTTCATTTACCAAAGATGGGGTTTCTAATTTTGGCCCTCAATAACCTGCTCCCCATCATGAGATGCCTGCCAAGGGAGTTAAGAGATGTCATTAGGCTTTCCAAGCACACTTGAACTGACTTTTCTGATAACCTTTACCTACCAAATCAGGCATGAAAACCACTGAACAATGGTTAAAACACTTTTTCGTTTCTCTTCTTCCCTGACTGACTCTAAGGCACTTGGTTATTTGTTCTAGGCCGTAAGTATAGTATGATTTGGGGCCAGCAGAACAGAGCTGAGCAGCAGTTTAGTAATTGGGCTACTCTATTAGCACTCACACACGTGTCCGTCCGTCCCGTTCCCCCCCCCCCCCGCCCCATCGTCGATGTAAAATAGCTTGGGTCAAAATGCATGGCTGGTTCCACATGGACGGGAGCAAAATGATTTGTTCCTAGGAATAGAAGACCTCAGACAAATGGTGTTAATCGGCCTCACCACAGAGCAGTTGGTGACAATAACAGAGTTAATTTTAAAGAAGGAGAAATTAAATAGTGGTTACAATAGTCCTCGCCATTCTTAATTATTGTGATGGCAAATTATGAACAATTTCCTGTCACTTTCCCTTCTAATGCAATTATTGATGTTTGCCTTATGGCTGAACTGTACTGAAAACTCTCTAAGCAGGAGGCTGTCTGATTCAATGCTTTGTGGGCTCATATTCAGAAAGCCATTTGGCCTGCAAAGTTGCTGGATTATCTGTAAACACAGTGAAAGGAGACAGTTATTGCATGAAACAGAGGGAATGCACCTGAATGCCAATAAGGCAAATGTCATGTCAGAAACACAAAGCCAACATTCCATGTGACCTTTTAGATAGAAAGCAATTTACTTTGGTACCATCTCAAACAGAAAATTATGGTGTAATTCCTCATGTCAATGCATAATTTATTTTGTAATAAATAACTGCCTGCCTGTTTATGGAGCGCCTCTCCCCTCGTTTTTATGATGCTTTCAGGCACGCTCTCTCTCTCCAACACACACTGCCGAATCATTGCAAAGCTTTCTGTTTATAAGGCTTTTCTTAGTGATGACAGAGGAAAACATTATAGGATTAAAAGCTGCTTTCTATCTCTGCAAAGAAACCTAAGTTATTTATTTCCTAATTTTCAAATTACCTAACATCAGGCCAAAGGATTCATGAGACCAAGGTTTTAAAAAAAAAAAAAAAATTCAGCGTTAAGCCCCAGTGGAAGGCACAGTGCCTAATAAAAGAAAACCTCTGCACTTAAAGCAACATTAAAATTGGGCCGTGAATCAACAAAGGAGGAGAATTCTGTCTTGCCCCATGCCCCCATGCTCTTAAATTCATCTCCTTCTTTGTAGGAGGTCTGGGACAGGGGCTGCCTCCCAAAGTGGCCTCACTCTCTGCCTTTACAATGCAAATTGGGTGAGTTCTTGAGAAGCTTTACCCTTTCACCTCCAGGTCAGCACTTTGAATCTTCCCTCAGCTGGCAGTGACAGGAGACTCTCCCCAGCTGACAGCTGGTCACCGACCTAGCTGAAAGCAGTTGGTGACCTTCCCTGAGCCCTGAGTCACAGGTCACCTCGTCACTGGCTGAGCCATCACAGCGTGCATTTAGCATTCTTGTTACATGGCCTCTGTCAAGGACGAATGAGGCTCCAGCAGTGAGTTCTTCCGTGGGGGAGACGCTGGCCTGCACTGCCAGCTCGCCCAGCATGCCCCATCACTGATTAGTCTGAATCACATCCTTGGGTAACTGAAGAGGTTTGGGACCTTTGAGGCAAAGGTCCAACATTTCTAACAAGTTTCAGAAAAATGGAAAATGAAAGGAAGTCACAAGACAGAAAATAAAGGACATTGTATCCCTTCCTTAAAAACACTGTATTTGTATTTTTGGCTTCTAAATATCTGGGATTTTTTTTTACTCTTTTGGTATTCATGATTTTAAACACTGTAAATGTGGTCTCTCTCTCTCAATTTTCTAGCTTAATAACACTAAAGAATTGGCAATGCTAAATATGAGCGAGCCACCACAATCATTCCCATTCCCTGGGAAATTACCCACTCCGCCATGTACACATACACACAGACACACACATACACACCTCCCAAACTAAACAAAACACATATCTTGGCTTCACAGGAAAGGTAATAGACACAATGCAGACAAAATAAGGGCTCTGATTCAAATACAACATATTGAGAAGCAGAAATCAATACCCTGAGAAGGTTTTACATAACACTCGTATTATTTTTAATGAGTTGCTGTATAGAACTACCACAATTGAATGGAGTCCAGGATTCTCTGAGAGCTAATTGGCTGCATTCCTCCAGCATGCCAACAGAGTAGTTTCTGCTCTGTTTGGAAAACATATGCTGGGACCTAGATCAATGAATCAATAAGAACATATTGGTTATCTAACGGGTGCCCAGCAGAAAGCCCTCTGAGGCATGTTCAGGGGAACTGTTTTCTGGGTCCGTGGGCATCCTCATGCCATAACTGCCTTGTCCAAATGAAAATGAATTACTGAAAATCTCTTCAGGAGTCTCAACTTACCAGGGGTAAATAGTCTATCTTTGTGATTGTTTTGTCAAATAAGAACCGATCATCATATATACTTCTTTGAAATTAAAATGTATAATGCCTCTATCAAATTATATGGACAAAAACTGCATATTTTCTTGTAGAATTTTATAAAGAATAAGATTTAGGTGATACACTGTTTGACAGCATGGTGCTTTGTGTAAAGAAATAAGTAAATTTAACATTAGCGAATAATAAGATGAAACTAAATTCTTGAATATCAAAGATTTCATAAAATTTCATACTTTAAATGGGAGAGGAGGCTATGAGGGTCCTTATAGTCTTTTAATATTTGAAAGGTTATTTTTAGAAGAATTGTGGCTGACTATTGTTCATCACTATAGAGGACAGGATTAGATAGAATTGGCTTGTGGTAACACATGAGGAATTGAGATAAATAATAGCAATCTGTATATATAGTGCCTCCAGGTATCATCTGGCTCAATTGCTGAATATATAGAAGTGTAGAAACTGAGGTCCAGAATGGTCAGAACTTGCACAAAAGTATGCTATTAAAACGCCTTAAAACAACAAACATTTATCTCAGTTGTTGTGGATCAGAAATAGGGGCACAACTTAGCTGTGTACCTCTGGCTCTATGTTTCCAGTATGGTTGCAGTCAAGCTACACTGGCAGCTATGGCTTGCTCACCTTGTCTCTTCCTCTATAGACTGTAAGCTCCTTGGAGACCTAGGACTATGATTTTTTTTAAATCCTGCCTAGAGGCTAGGACATGGAAAGCGTTTGGTAAATAATAGTTTAAAGGATGAATAAACAAATTAATGTACAGACTTTATCTTGGTCATTTTGAGTCCTATGTAAATTATCTTCAAAATTGCTGAAGCTTCTCTTTCTGTTTGTTACTTTACGCAAACAGCATTCTTTTAAACTTAGAGATCTCTAATGGAAATGCTGGCACAGTCTTTGCTTCAGCAGCATAAATGGCATCAGTAGTTGACATGGACTCTACTGTTGCCACTGGAAACAATTAAGTTAGCTATATAAAACCTGGTACAAGAGCTGCAGGATCCATTCAGGAAAACAGCCAGCCACTTTTTCAGCATGCATAATACTGACCTATGTGACTGTGCTTTTAGAACATGAGCAAGTTGGAGCATTGTCTTGCCTAAGACAAGGCATTAACACAGCCAACTCCTCTTTCCATTGTTGCTTAAAAGGGTTGCCGAGTTAATTGACTGGATTGAATCTCTACCAGGCACATTTATTCCTTGGTAACTAATGAAAAGAGCAGAGGAGCTACTTTTGGAAAATATAAGAAAGGGGTGGTAGAGGTCCTGTTTTATGCTCCATATCATTGTAAATGAAAGTATACTTGACACAGTTATTGATTGCTGAATGCCAAGAAATGGTTATGAACACATTTGTAAATCTCTGTTCTCAGAGAAAGGCATTTTTTCTGAACCAGCAGATGAGTCTCAATTCCATACATCTGTACAGCATTCACTCTCCTGAACATGCTGGCAGCATGCACTTTGTACAAGCAAAGGGCCAGTCTAATAAGCGCTCTTTTAGAGAAGTAGATCAATCTAGGAAATAACACAGCTAGCACTGGTATAATCCACCACAGCTAACAAACACTGTCTGATACCTTTCCTCATCTCATGCAAAAATCTTCAGTACACATTACTATGCCTATCCACATATGAGGAAATTCTCAGGGAGGCAATGGCCCAATAGATTTTATACAGCTAGAAAGCCCAAGTCAAGATTTTCTGAGTCCCAAATCTGTAGTATGGTTAAGCAATCGAGGCAAGAAAACCCATTTTAACTAAAGCAATGGACATAGAGATGGAAATAAAATTAAAGGGGTAGACTTGAGGAAGATTTACTTAACTGTAGGAATTGTGATTGATTTGGGGTAGAGAGAAGGAAAAGTGGTTTCTAATCCAGGTGAATAAATGGACTGCAATGTCATTCTCCAGAAGAGAGAGAAGGGAAGAGCAAATTTAGGCAGGTAGAGAGTGGAGAGGAGAGGGGGAAGATATTAAGTGGCACATTCAGTTTGGAAGAGTTTGAGCATGGAACAAAAGCCATGCGATGGCTTAAACAATGGGAATATCTTTGCTCATAGTTTTGAGGCTATGCTTTCTTCCTGAAGACTGGCCTTCTGGGGCTGGCTGCTGGTGATCCTTGGTCCTTGGCTCCTCTGTCACATGCCAGTTCATGTGGTGGCTTCTTCTTGCTTCTTCCTTCTCTTCCAAATTCTATTGATTTTCAGCTTCTGACTGCTCCTTTTGTGTCTTTATTTTCTCTCTTTATGATCTTCCATAAAAGACATTCAGTAATAGAATTAAGACCCATCCTGAGCCACACCTTATCTGAAGTAACCTCATCAGAAGGTCCTATTTACAAGGATTCACACACACACAGGAATGGGTTAAGTACCATTGCAGGAAAATTTCTTCTTAAATGCCTTCATTAGTTGCTTTTTATTGTAATCATCAGCGATCTCTCAGACAGTGGTAAGGGTCTTCCCAACATTTCTCTGTGGAATTCTTAGGAGGGAATTGAACCCAGGACCTCGGACATGGGAAGCAGGCGTTCAACAACTAGCGCTATATCTGTTCCCCTCTGTTAAATTCTTAGATGCATATAATCCTCAGTGTCAGCAGGAAGCACGTCATCACTCTTACTTGCATCAGCAAAGGGGTTGAAATGTGGAGGTCCTGGATAGTGTTCATACGATTTTTCTCGGTGGAAACGGCCTGCGGAAGGCGGCGGGAGAAGGCGGACAGCGAGGACTGAGCAGCGGGAAGGGAGAGGGCTCCAGAGGGAGGCTTCTGAGTGCTCGGCAGTGGCTCAGTGACCGTGCATACCTTTTGCTTTTGCTATCTGAAGCAGCTCTGCCCATCAGTGGTATCCTTTCTTACCTCTCTTATCAATCTCTTCCTCCCTACGGGATTCCTTACGGAAAACTTTATTCTTTTGACTTCCACTGGCAAAATCTGGGTCAATTTGAAGTTAAAATATATAATAAGTAATCTGTAGAATGAAATAAAAATTCATGAGTCTAAACTGACCTAAATAAATGCATGAAAAAAAATTAAGGATGTAAAGCTCTATCTTATATGCCAACAAGAAATGTTGAAGGCAAAATTGAATTAGAAAAATCACAGTCTGGCAGATCTTAAATGTTTCTGGTAAGGGTCATCTATGGATGCAAACATTAGTGGGTGAATGCTTTTAGGACTAACAGGATATTTACATCACGTCTTAGTTTCCAACATCTGCCATAACAAATTACCACAAATTGGGTGGTTTAAAACAACAGACATTTATTGTCCCCCAGTTTTGGAGGCCAGAAGCCTGGAATCAAGGTGTCAGTGCCATGCTTCCTCCAAAATCCATAGGGAAGAATCTGTTCCATGCTTCTTCTACATTCTGGCAGTGATTTATAGGAAATCCATGAAGTTCTCTGTCTCAGTCATTACATGGTGTCCTCCCCCCTGTCTCTCCATGCCCAAATTTCCTCTTCTTATAAGAATACCAATCCTATTGGATTAAGGGCCTACCCTACTCTAGTATGATCTTATTTTAATTTGCCTAATTCTATCTGCAATGACATTATTTTCAGATAAGGTCACATTCTGCAGTACTGGGGATTAGATTTCATCATATCTTTTGGGGGACACAATTCAATTCATAACATAATCTCAAAGAATTTCCCCACAAGATACTTACTGATTACAGAGGGGAAATTAGTAACTTTAACAAGGGAGAAAACTGGCAGATACCAACTTAACTAAAGTTAACAGCCCCAGCAATGGGACCAATAGATGTCTGCACATCCTAGTATGAGGCATTGGGAAGGACACACTTTCACTTTTGTGGTATTTCTCTTCAAAATGCATAATCTGAATCTAACCATGAGGAAACCTCAGACAAATCCAAATTAAGGACAGTCTATAAAAATAAATGGCCTGTCATCTTCAAAAATGTCAAAATCATGAAAAAGAAAGAATGTGGAACTTCCATTGTAAAGGAGAATAAGGAGATATAGTGACAAACTAAAAGCATTATGTGATACTGATTGGATCTCAGGCCAGGATTTTTTTTTTTTTTTCTTTTACTAAAAGATGGGACAATTGGGGGAAATTTGGATAAGGTGTGCAGATTAGATAATAATTTTCTATCAATGTTAATTTTCTGATTTTGATAATTATACTCTTGTGACAAGGGACAGAAGGGAAATTTTCTACTCATTGTGAGGAAATCCTCACTTAAGTTTCAGTGAGTCACAAGCACTTAAAACCCATGAACCTGCAGTTGGTCTTCCTTAGCCATCATACAGGCACTGAACCAGGTCCTTAATACATTTTATTTCATGTATTTCTTACAACATCACCATGAGACCAGTGTAATTATTTTCCCAATTTGACAGCTGCAAAACTGAAGTTTTAAAGACGTTAATTTGCTTGAAAAAGCAATGCCAAGATTTGAACCCAAGCTTTCCAATTCTAGAAGCTCTTTCCTTAGTGACTTCATTACTATGATAAGCTCTCCTGGTCTTTATAAACTGTGCATCACAGGCAATTTCCATGAGAGATATTGTGCATTTTTATGTTCATGATTTTTATCCCAAATATATTAATAAGGTTCAGTTTATATATCTTAATCAGGGGTAACTCTATATACAGCATAACAAAAAATGCATGCCATTGTTTAGAGCTCTAATAATTTTTAATTTGCAGATGTTCCATTTTATCATTCTCTGGGAAAATGAAATTAATAGGTGATATGTCATAATCAATGGTGATATAAAAGAGGTATTAGATCTAACTGTCCTGTTTCCTTGACAAGAATAAGATTTAGTCCTGAAAGCATTGATTCAATAGTTTATCTTAGCCAAAGACACAGCATCAAAAATGGTGTAGTGAGGATCTTTACCATGTCTTTTGGAAAATAGCTTGGCTTGACCTTTGTAAAAGATGGAATGGAAAGAAAAGTATAATTAACTATAGCTTAATGTTTTTTATTCCTTCATATTAATTGAAAGATGAGAAAATGAGAAAACATGAGTGATTTGGGTTCAAAGAGACAGCTACAGGTCATTTTTTATGCTATATCCGTGTACTGTTTACCAGAATAGCATTTCTGTCCTTTTCTCCTTCATGAAACTCCAGAGCCCTGTAAAATGGAAAGCCACAGAAACTCCTGTGAAGAAGCCAGGTATTGTTCGGAATCTCCCACAAAGTTCTTCTAGTTCACCCCATTTCATACGGCATCATTTCTAAATATTCTAGTCCTGGCTTCCGCAACAACCAGTCTAAATTTGCCAAGCTACAGCATAGACTAGTTTCCAACACTGGGGAAATATCAATGAACCAAGAAAACTCATTTCATGTGTGTGCCAAGTGTCAAAAAATATTAGATGGGTTACTGGGTTATTAGCTGAGAATGGATTTTCACATTGGCCAGACCCAAAAGTCCTTTTTGAGGAAGCTGCTCATAAGGTAAAAAGCCTCAGCTAAAGCAAAGATTACATACCCGTGACGCTAGAACAATACCTCAGGTCAGGAAAGTCAGTAATTAACAACCAAATCAATTATTGGGGGCTGCTTCAGTATACAAAAAGGGTGGTTGTGTTTGTCACATTTAAACTGGTTATTTTGTCTCTAAATGTATAGAACCATTGATATTACATATGTTTTATATTTGATTTTCCTATATAAGTCATTTCAGATGTGTACAGTGGGAGGGGCGGGTACATGTGTGTAAATGCACTATGTATTTTAATAGATGATCATGATAGTATTTAGAGCTAATTTTCAAAGCCTCAGATTTAATCTTAGCATTTTTAAGGGAAACATAATGACCGATGGAAATCTTAAGGCCATAAAGCAGTTTGCTGGTTTGTCTATGGGAAGCTGTCTTAGAGCAACACCTAGTGGTTCCTTTGTGCCTTCAACAAACACCCTAGGATTAAGGCAGAGTAGTGAAAAGAAAAAAGAAAATAAAGCTTCTTTTGAGAAATTTTAAATAAGATGTAGATATTTGAATAATGTGTGCTCTCTGCTTTTTCATGCCTGTTTAAAATGTTTAATTTCCATTTGGTACAAGTTTCACCCAAAACATTAATTTCTATTAATCTGGTGTTTCTTTCACATGGTTAGAAAGACTCTATCACAATGACCAAAAATGTGGATATTTTGCACAAAGACATTATTCTATAACCGACAATGACTCAAGAGAAGAAATGTCATTGGGAAAGAGAGACTAAGTATAAATTTAAAATAGCATACGTAAACTGCTACAGAGAAATTTAGTAAGGTTTTTTAGTGACTCATCAAAAACATGGGGTTAATTTGAGCCAAAATACTATCATATGAATATCATTGGAAATTATTGGGCTGGTTTTATATACTTCATGGGAGGATTCAGAAACGAGCTTCACAGCTCAATGAAAATCTGACTCCTCAAAATTTTGTGGTGAGTTTTAAATTCTTTTTTATATTGAAAACCTTTCACCTCTTCTAATAATATAATCCTAAGCAGAGAAATTCCACACTATTCATTTGCAGTGTCTGTGGAGGTCTGCAAGATTGCCATCTTCAAATTGATTCAAGAAATGTTGACATTTTTACCATTCCTCGGTCGTGTTCTAATCATTGTCACCAGCATGAATTTGTGAGGTTTTTATTTTATGTTCTTGTCAAAAACTCAGTTGCAAAAATGAGACAGAGAAAGTTTAATGCTTTATGTGCTTCCTGAGAGATGATAATAACCCCGGCTTCTCTGACCTCCTTGGTGTTTCAAAATTTAGTGGCTGGTTGTTCTCCTCACTTCTTTTGCAGCTTCAGCAGCCTGTAAAGAAGCCAAATCATCAACCAATAGAAAAGGAGAATATAAAAATGGTTCAGAGCATTCTCTCGTGCTAGAAACCGGACTTGGATCACATCTCTGATCTCTCCACAGGCAGAAGAGTTACGGAAGGCACATATTCAAAGCTTTCCCACTGACACTTTAAATATAATGCAGAGCAATCAACAATAGCATATCTATTGAAAACACTAAAATGTTTCATGAGTTTCATAATCAAGAAATGTGATATTAAAACAAGAGGTTTTTAAAAGAAGTGCAGTCAAAAATTGTCTATCAATAAATTCACTACATGCCTCACAATTTGTGTCCCGGCCAAGGTGTTTTCTGTCTGTTTTTGTTTATCTCACATGTTTGTTTGATTAAATTATTGCTTACTTAGAAATGACAATCTGAACAATGGTGTGGACAATCTTAGCTCTACTTTAGCATCTGCTGCTGAAAGGCACTACCAAAACTATTAAGGAATTCGTATTGGAGGGTATTATACATATGCCCATTATCCTGTTATCTTTAGACATGAAAAGAGAAGTTTCTTTACCAAGATCATTCTTCTATCCAGGACTGACTGCCACTGCCCTTTGCTTTCTACCTAAGTCTACATAACGCACTGATTCAGAATCATCTTTTTAACACTCTAAGAGTCCATTTTCCTGACTGAAAACAGGCAAATATATTCTGTGTTAATCCACCAAAAAGTCAATCAAAACAATTTCAGGAAGTATAACAAAGAACTCAAGTTTTTCTACAAATTCATTAAAAAATATCATGCATTATTTTCACTACATAAAGAAACAAATGAAGATGTTGTTTTCATAGGTGATTACACTATAGGTGTCATTTACCCTGATGCTGCCTATTTGTCATCTATTCCCTTAATCTTATGCCAATACAGATGTTGGATATAATAAAGGTGACTCAACTGTGAAAGCATTTTGATTGTTATATAAGTCTAGATAGTATTGTTATATCCTAGAAATAGTACATTTTTACACTAGCAGTTTTACTTCTGCATTCTTCAGCATACTAAATATAAATTTAAAAAAAATAAAGTATAAATATAGCAGCAATGTTAATTTACTTATTCTACACAACTCCTTAAAAGCAATGTCCATACTTAGGATAGTACAAGATGATATTCTAAGATTAATTCCTTATATTCTATAACAGTATGCATATATTGAGGAATGAAGCTTGTTTTAAAGTTCCAAGTGGGTTTAACGTTCTGCATTTAGAGAAGCCTTAAGTAAAATAGCCAAAAGAAACACCAAATGGTCCTGAAAAACATCTATTGAATCATATTCTCCAGGCAATGCTTTCTCAAATGTAGAATTTCATCAGTTCTGAATTGAAAAGATTGATCTGCTTGTCATGTTGAATAGACTCTAAAAGTAGTTTAAGCCACAATTGACCCCGAGCACAGTGCCAGCCAGTCTTCTGGGCTTTGGCTGAAGGCAGCTCCAGATTTCCAAGATAACTGAAATTGTCTCTGTTGTGAAAAACAGCATAGCAGCTCACAACAGACTAAAATGCTCAAGAGGATTTTCATAATTATAGCTAGAGAAATCAGATTTACTGGAAGTTGCATTTATATCATTATGCCTGCATCTTTCCTCACAACTCCTTATACTTAAAGAAAATAAATTACATCCATTTTTCATAATTCCATTTGCTTCTTTTTAATCTGAATACCAGCCTCCAAACTTAAGCCACATTACAAAAGGCAACTGTGAAAACCTTTTTATTGGTGATTAATCCATTTCCACTACTGACTTGCAATTTCTGTCAGATGTTTCAAACTCCACTCACCAAATACATATAGGTATATGCTGGAATCCACATGTTTTAGCCAATGGTGAAATGTAGAGGGTGAGATTGAAAGAACAACAGGTATGACAAAAATGAGCAAAAGTGCATTCTCTAAATGAGAAGAATGCTTGACAGGAGCTCTAGAAAAGGTGCGTACCAAATAGTAAGTATACCATCATGATAAGTCAATGAATGTTATGTTAAGAACATAAACTATGCCCCTGTCACCTTCTTTTATATTAAATAACCTCACATACTTCCTTGTCTGGTCTAGAACCAATTTCCTCATTCTGTTCTCTCAGCTCCTCATGAAGTGATTTGCTTGCTCTCCTATTGAGCTACTTGGGTGAATGAAGGAAGGGAAGGGATGATGAAGCAGTCATTTTACATAGCTGACACATGTTGTTCCTGGTCTGCTGACTCACCTCATTGACATGAAGAAGCATCTGAGCCTGCAAATGGTCTACCTTCCCTGGATCTTCCTTCACTTTCTTTGACTCCTGGGGCAGGTGTATGGGCTCAGTTCCTTGATGAAGGGACCCAGCTTCTGCAGGACATACTAGTCAATAAGGACAGAGGCAATGAGACCATCCTTGTGGGATTCCAGCTCACGCTTGTGAGTTCCAGTCTGCTTGGGGATCTTCCCTTCCTGATTGCCCGCCCTGTGGACTTCAAGCTCCAGCCTCAAAAGTGGAGACAGTCTTAGGGAGACTGTTTAGCCAGCTCTCACAATGTCATAAGCCAACTCCCTGTAATAAAAACAAACAAATATATGCGTATCATCCCCTCTACTGATTCTCCTTCTGTTGTTGAACCCTGACTGATGCAGACTTCGGTTGGAAAAAAACAAGTGATTCAAAAACCTTGTCCAGATAATAAGCATTTGTTGGTGAGTTATTTTTCCCTGGGGGTCCCAAGAGGGATTCTTATATTCACTTACAGACCCTTCCTACATCTTGTGCCCATTCTGCTGCTCAGGAAGTCCCATGGATCCGTGCCACAATACAGATGCCTACATGGAGGTGCTATCTCTCCAAGTCCGCAAAGCAGCAAAATCACATGATCCCAGAGCAGAATCAAAGTCCCTGCATCCTTCTCTGAGCTAAAGCTATGCTGAGTTCCAGGTGGAGGTAAGATGAAAGGCATGCCTTCTCCTCAGGGCCCCACAACAGTGCTGCTGAAACCCTATGGCAACCAGACTTCCTTGTGGAAACAGGCCCTGCAACATCTGCCCCAAGCCTACTCTCTGGTGGCAATAGTCCCAGGCTCTCCTCCTATCTGCCCTGTGTTGGTTATCAATCGTTGCATAACAAACCACTGCAATGTAATGGTTCAAAGCAATTTATAAGCTTAGGATTCTCGAAGCCAGCCTGGCTGGTCTCTGCTGGACTCATTCATGGGTATGTTGTTATTTGTCAGGTTGGCCAAAGGCTGGATAATCTAAACTGGCCTTGTTTGTATATCTGGTATTTGGCAGCTGTCAGCCAGGCAGCTCGCCCTCCAGGAGACTAGCTAGGACATCTTCCCATGGTTGCAGTGGTTAGATTCCCAAGATCAGCAAGAGTACAAGCCCCAGTGGGTGAGCACCTCCAAGGCCCTTACTTTTGCTAATGTCCTATCATTCAAAGTAAGTCATGTGGACAACTCAATTTCAAGGGGTGGGGAAATTAATTCCACCTATGCATGGTAGGATCTATAACGTAACAATGCAAGTGTGTGGATGCAACAAGGAGAAGAATTTGAAGCTTTGTTATCATCTATTGTTGTCCTCAACCTTGGTCACAAACCTCCTTGCATACTTTCTTCCCTACCTGCAAATCCATCCTTATATGCAAAGCCCTGCAGGACTGAAGACCCAGCTTGAGCAAGAAGCACTCAGGGTCACCAGGAACTCCCCTCTGCAGCCTCCCCATTCACTTTCTTTTTTTTTTTTTTTTTTTTTTTTTTTAAGTTACAGACACTGTATACCCACCAAGCAAAAACTCCCATTTCTCCCTTTCCCCTATCCTACTGACAACAGCTAATCTGCTTTCTGTCTCAGCAAGTTTGCTATTTTTTTAGTGTGAAAATGTAAAAAACTTTACTAACCACCTCAATTTGCTTAAGCTTCCATTTTATTCAGAGGAACAATGAAGAAGAAAAGGAAGCCAACTGAACCAAGCTAACATACCAATGATCCTTTGTGGAAATGGAGACCTCCACCCCTGTGTGCTGTGGCCAGCAAGTCAAGGCTGGCGATAAAGCTTCTGCTAACAGTTACTAGATGTCCCAAATCTGCAGAAACGCTCCGCTCCTACAGTTTCTTGATTAACCACTGCCCAAAGACACTTCCTCCAGATTAACCCATTTACCCCCTTACTCTTTACTCCCCTTCTGAACAGCCATATAAACTGCTTCTACAGCTTAATTCTTTGAGCAGCAGAAATCCCCATTTGGCGCTGCTCTGTGTGCAGGCAGCTCTTGCTCAATAAATCTCCCTTCTTGTTTTACAGAAGTTTTCCCAGTTATTTCTTTCATCCACACTTGATATCGCATATAAGTGACATCATACAATGTCTGTCCTTACGTGCTTTGCTTATTTCACTCAGCATAAGGCTGTCAAGGTCTATCCACACTGCAGCACATCTCAGAGCTTCATTATATCTTATGGACAAATAATATTCCATTGTGGGTATGTACCACATTTTGTTTATCCATTCAATTGTTGATGAGCACTTGGGTTGTTCCTACCTTTTCCATAATAGTGAATAACGCTGAACATTGGTGCACAAGTTTGAGACCCTGTTTTCATTTTCTTTGGCTATATACCAAGGAATAAAATTTTCAAATCATATGGTAATTCTATATTTAACTTTTTGAGGAACTGCCAAACTGTTTTCCACAGTGGTTGCACCATTTTACCTTACCACAAACAGTGCACCAGAGTTCTAATTTTTC
Source organism: Tolypeutes matacus (assembly GCA_026826555.1). Lineage (NCBI taxonomy): Eukaryota > Metazoa > Chordata > Mammalia > Cingulata > Chlamyphoridae > Tolypeutes > Tolypeutes matacus. The sequence goes on along the minus strand of JAKSZT010053791.1, from coordinate 3,256,333 downwards.
TGCATCCTTTCTAACACTGGTTTTCCATTTTTTTAAATAATGACCATCCTTGTGAGTGTAAAATGATATCTCACTGTTGTTTTGATATGCATTTCCCTAATGGCTAATGATGTTGTTTCCATATGCTCATTGGTCATCTATTTGTCCTCTTTGGAAAAATGCTCAAGTCCTTTGTCCATTTTTCAATTGGATTGTTTATCTTTTGTTGTTGCATTTGTAAGAGTTCTTAATATATTGTGGATATTAAGACCTTATTCAATATTTATTTTGCAACTATTTTCTCCCATATATAGGTTTTCTTCACTTTCTTGATAATGTTCTTTAATGTACAAAAGTTTTTAATTTTGACGAAGTTGCATTTATCTATTGTTTCCTTTGTGGTACATGCTCTTGGTGTCATATCTTAGAATCCATTGCCAAATCCCAGGTCATGAAAGTTTGTCCCTATATTATCTTCTAAGAGATTTATGGTTTTAGCCCTTATATTTAGGTCCTTGTTCATTTTCAATTAATTTTTGTATGTGATATGAGGTAGGGGTCCAAACTTCATTCTTTTGCATGTGGATATACAGTTTTTCCAACATCATTTGGCACTCTTGTCAAGAATCGATTGGCCATAGGCATGTGGAACTATTTTTGGACACTCAATTCTATTCCATTGGTCTATTTGTCTTTCCTTATGCCAGTACCACACTCTTTTGATTACTGTAGCTTTGTAGTCCATTCTGGAATTTTAAAATGTGAGTCCTTCAACTTTTTTCTTCTTTTTGTTGAATTTTTAATGGCATTTAATCCTTGGAATAATTTCATGTTCAAGATGAATAAAATTTTTCAGGGCTTTGAGACTGGCTCTTCCCACATTAAATGAAATTTGAGAACTCGTGTTATAACTATGATCCAAGGACTGGAGCACTAATGCTTGAAAATATGTGCTTTTTGAAAGAAAAAGAAGCTTTGGAGAATGCCCAGGCACAAAATGCAAATTATAATTACAAGGACAGTGACTGCTCAGTAGAGAATGATGGACCCACCCATTTGGCTACAGGAGTGGATTTAAGCAAGTAAATTGGCAGTTGAATGAGTCTTCTGTTCTGAACTCTATTGGTGCTTTATATATTAATTAGGTTGTAAATATTAGAAGACATGACAATGTTACCATCTACTAAAAAGTTATAGAAAACATACAAGGAGAAAAATCTATATTTTACTAGTATATTTACATCTACTTTGGATGTGAATTTTTTTTTTTTTTCCGAGCACAGTTGATTGATTCATTTTTAAAGTATCAGTTAGGGACTGATTTCTATCAAAAGGTGATAACATTCCACCAAGTCACAATGGATGTGTCAGATGTTAGCAGCAGCATAAGATAAGAGGCCCTAAACCTGACCTCTTATAATTTGGCTGTTGTATTTCTGACATTCTATTTCTTAAATTCAGCAGCAATTGTTCTTCAACTGTTTCATAATTCATTTTCAAAAATTAAATTTACTAATTTTTAATTTTGTATAAGTTAAACAGAAAAACAATTTTGTTCAATATTTCTCTAGTAAACATAAATTCTATGTAAGCAGTACTTTGAGAATTTTAATATTCTGATTACACTGTGCCATAAACTAGATTGTGCCTGGCACTATTTCAGAGAGAAAAAAAACATTACGCCCTTCTCCCCAAATTCAATTTTCTCTTTTATTTTTGAAACACACCTTTTTTACATCATAGACAAAATTCATTTTAGAATACATCTAGTATATAGGCAGGCAGTTAGCTGTCTTTCCAACAATCTTTTCATCTTATCTTATTAGATTTTTATAATATCACAAATGCTTTAGGTCATACCACTAAAATATGACTTTTCCCCAATCCATAATACTGCTGTTATCTTGATTAAAAAGAAAATATAAAGAATTAAAGTTCACTTTTGGGAAGCGGCTGTGAATCAGTGGGACTCCCGTTTGCCATATGGGAGGCCCCGGGTTCGGTTCCCGGGACCTCCTGGTGAAGGCGGGCCCGCCCGCACGGCATGGTTGGCTGACCCAGCGAGCGCGGGCAGCGGGGGGGGGGGGGGGGGGGG
>JAKSZT010053791.1:3090965-3254159 GCA_026826555.1 Tolypeutes matacus | reverse complement strand
TGAATAAATAAATAAAATCTTTAAAAATAAATAAATTAATTAATTAATTAAGTTCACTTTTGACTCTAATGCACTGACAATCAATCAAGCACCTCTCTTTTTTGACCTATTGTTTCTACTAGATTTTTGTATCGATGTGGCTATGCTGAAACTGTTTATATTTTCCCTTTTCTATTAGTCAATTTTATTGAAATATATCTATCTGACATTTCTGTAATTCTTTGTGCTATACCTGGAGATGTAGTTTTATCCAAATTCAAGCTAGACCATTATTCATTCTTACATTGCTTCTGAATCATTAAATCACAGTGTATTTTCCGTAACGAACTTAGTATTTCTGCTGCAAAAGTACAGATTGTTCTTTTCAAGAAAAAATTTTTTCTTCGATATCAGCTAATGACAAAAGTAAAACTACAAATGTCTATGCAAAGGAAAAAGAAAGAAGTAGTCATATTATTATAAAGAGGAATTATGAGTCATTATCTAGTCATTTTCAAGTAAGGGCATTGGTATCCAAATATCATAATATTCTGAAACACAGCAAGCATTTGTCTTCTGAATTCTCAAGTTTCTTACCACCTACTTTATTTTTAATAATAGTTGGAAAACAATCTAATATTTTTAAAGTCTAGGTTAGAAGAACTCAACTTCTCAATTCATGTCTGTGTCTGCCTAAGGGAAAATACGGCTCTTCTGTTCCTGAAAAACTGAATCATGTTTGTGAGGATTGGCAGTGCCATATCATTACTGTTTACTAGCCATGTATGCTCTATGTAACATCCACTTAGAAATCCACTCAGGAATTAGAATAATTGGAAGTTTACCAAGTCTGCTCCACAGAGATAGATTGAATGGACTTTTCTATTCTATTCTAAAAAAAATCTTCACTGATTTTTTTTTATTATTTTTTTTAAAGATACTTAGATTATGCAAATGTCACATAAAAAATATAGAGGATTCCCATATGCCCTGCTCCCCACACCTCCCACATTTTCCCACATTGACAACATCCTTCATTAGTGAGGTATATTCATTGCAATTGATGAACACATTTTTGAGCATTGCCACTAAGCGTATTCACTGATTTTGAACGTCACAGCCTTGGAGTCATTGAAAAATCTCTAATAAAGTTGCTTAAAGTACTTGATTAAATTAGCCCATTTATTCTCAAAAAAAAATCCCGACTCTAAGAAATAAAAGCAAAACAATATCGAATAATAATATTCTGCAAACCTGGAACTTTTAAGAATCCAGTGAAGTAGATGGCATATTCTCTGCCTTCAACAAGTTCATACTCAATTTAAGGAAACAAGACACACACAACTTTCAACTTTGATTCTATTAGCAATTGGAAACATAGTAGACTTTTGATTTCTGTATTTGTTGGAAAAATGAACAAAGAGATAATTACCATAGAAGAGCCAAAGAGCAATTTAGAAAATAAACAATAAAGAAATTAGAGATTTGTAACAACTAATTGGTTTCGGATAATTAAGATAGGATAATATCAGTAAAGCTTTAACTGAATCAATGAATATGGTAAAACTGAGATTAGTATAAAGGGAGAAACAGGGTTTTCTAGGAAGATGGAAAGATATAGGTAAAGGCATGGTGGGGGGCTCCAAAATTCAATGAAGTAAAACCATCAGAGTTATTTCTTGCTCATGTAATAGCTCAATGCAGATATTCCTGGTTGATGTCTTTCCTTCTCATGGTGATGCAGGTATCTAGGGTCCTTCTACTTTGGAGTACTGTCCCCCAAGGCCTTAGAGATCTCTCCAGCCAATAGAAGGAGAGGTAGAGCCAGGGAAAGAAACACCCACTTCTCAAACACCTTGGCTTGGACACTCACACAGCACTTCTGCTCACACTCCATTGGGGTGAGCAATGGCTACACCTGGATGTAAGCAGAAACTGGAAAATGTAGCCTCTGGCTAGACAGCCACTTCTCAGTGATAGCTCTAGGCTCTGAAAGAGGAACGTGAATTATGGTGAAACGCCGTTCATCTCTGACACACCAAGCCTGCCAAGAAGGTACAGAAGGTGAAAAGTTCATCTTACGCAAGTCAACAAAATGGGGGTGTTCCTTAAAAGTGCTACCACATGGTGGACTGCAGAGAGCTGGGGAAGGTTCTGAGTCAGAGAATGAAATAATCAAAGCAGCATTTTAAAAAAGAGAAAATGGGCAACACTATACAGCAGGACTGCAGGTAGAATAAATGTTTTCCAGAACAGAGAAGAAGGCTGGCAGAGAATATAGAAAACCCTGGTAAGAATTTGAAATATATTCCTAAGCAATTAATTTGGTACATAATTAGAATGGGGAAGATGAATAGGAGGAAGGCAAAAGAGAGAAGGAAGCTGAGATGTTGAACAGTCAATCTTACGTGATATATGTCCCTAAGGACAATTAGGAAGGAAATTTAGAGAGCAAAATGAGTTCAGGAGCATGCTCAGGTGCTCCATGCGAACATCTACATGGAGCTATCTAACTGATAGTCCCACAGGGTAAGATGAAGATGAGAAAACATCAGGATAAGAGGCCTTGTTTTATGACTCTCACCACTGAGAGTTTTCCATGCCACTACAGTATCTACAAGAGGTAAATGAACTATTCCATGACATGGCAAATCCATTCTTTTTGCCCGTCTACACAATCGATACCAATTGCCACAGCCAAATTGATCTGGCTGCAACTCACACCAATTCCTAGAAGGCTGAAAGGGATGGATTGGCCATGACAGAGACCAGTCATTTTATATCCTCAGTTATGCCCTAGACTGCTTCAAGAGTTATTTGGCCGGCAGGAAGAGGAAGTTAAGGTCCCTGCCCTGTTCATTTCTTCAAGTTCTAATATCACATTTAATTTTTTAGGTACATACTGCCTAAGTAACTTTGACATGAAAATTAAGAATTAAATTGTTTCAATTTTTTAAAAAGTCAAACCAATAATATTTGAGCATCTTCTACATGGAAAGCACTGTCTTAGATAATGTAAAGTTTGTTCAATATAGGCTATTCTAATAGGAAGGGAAGCATGTCGACACACAATTGCTCTTTGCAATTCCGTTCAGCTCCTTTCATTCTTATTAAAGAGAAGAAAATTAAAATGTATTATGCCCTCTGTACTTGGCACTGCCCTAGACACTTCCTAGAGTTATGTCATTTACATCAGATTAGCCCTGATGTAAGCATTATATCTCCATTTTAAAGGAGCTTAATAATTTATCCAGAGATACAGCTAGTAAGTGACAAAGGTAGTGATTAAAGCTAGGTTGATGTGACCCAAAGCAAAGGGCGTTTCAACACAACAAAGCCTTTCCTGTGGATCTAATTAGGCCCATTAAAGCATCCACAGGGAGAGACAATTCCTGCTGCCATGACCCAAACCCAAACCAGGGTTCTGTGCTCCTTTGTATTTGACATAGAGAATCAATTTGATAGTTAAGAACAGCAAATACGTATCTGTTGCCTGGACAGGTGGAATTGAATGATTACTTAAACGCCCAGGAGCATGAAGGGTGAGAAAGAAAACTCCAGTTTATTCCTGGTTCCTCAGTTCTATCTGTGAAGCAGCTCTGAATTCACCACATGTAGTAAGATGTGTCCTTGACAGGGCAGAAAAATATACAACGATCTGCCTACGGAAGCAAAGCTTCTGTGAGGTCCAGGTCCATCTTGGCCTATGAGGACCATTTCTCTACACTCCTCCATGGACAAGCTGGACTCAGAGAACAGAGCAGACCCTCGGCAGGGCAGTGACAGGACTCGGCAGTATTTCCAAGATTGCCTCTCATAGGTGTTGTCCATGGCATCAAAATGCAACCACTTAGCAGCCTTCTAAGCAAGTGCAAAGTCAGGGCTGAGTTACCAGTTTGAACTCTGGTTGCTCATCCAAACATGGTTAGGCAAAGAGATTTGAGATCCAATGTCAATTTAGAGAGAAATTAAGGAAACGTTGAAGAGAGAGGAGGTGCGAAGCAGAACCAAAGAGCAACACAGGCTGTGTTGTTAGCTTTTATCCAGTGTCACAGCAAAGCCGGAGAGGATTTTAAAAGCTGGCCATGGAGGAAGAACATATTTTATCTTGCAAGCCAAAATATCCACAGGTTGTGAAAGATCAAGAAAAATAAAAAGAATATTGTTATTGCAAGGGCATCAGAGAGAGAAGCACCATTTCAGAGTCACCCCTGAAAGAAATAACAGAATGAGCTCAATCAGTTTCTGTGCTCTGCTCCCTCCCCCGGCACACATTCCAGGTCAAGCAGCAGATGATTTCTTTTCTAAAACTCACAAGAATGTGTGCCCTTTCTTTGTATTACATTTCCTCAACTCCATAAAATAAACTCTCCTGTAGAGTGTTTTAATTTCTTATCGTCTTTGGAAAATCATGCTAAAAAGGCATTTAGTGAAAAGTGTAGTTGCCCAGTAAGTGGCAATAGTCTTTTACGAGTGTCCCTGTGAAAACTACAAACAAATACGTTGACCTTGAAAGTTCCAGCCTTGCCTTGAGTGCAAGAACAATGACACAAATATTCATTTAGATGAATGCTTACCTTGCCTGGCCTTATCATTTTGAGCTACCCACACTTCAATTTTCCTAGTTATGCTCAGAAACTATGGCTTGTGATGGAAAGGAAGAGAAGGATACTGTTGCCATGGTAGCAAAAACATTTCTTTCTCCCTCAAAAATAGTATGTCAGAGAACAGTGGGGAAAAAAATAATGCTAACTGCACTGGCAGAGAAAATTAAATTTAAATACAAGTTCTTGGAATTACATCAAGTGCTGTTTATATGGGTTTTTTGTTTTGTTTTTTGTTTTTTTTTTTTTTCCTTTCTTAATGTAAGAGGATGCTTCTCATTGGACTTACTAGTTCAAGTACAAGTTGCTTTTCTCTGCCCTGGGCAGGTTGTCCCACAGCCACAATACATCGTTTAAAATTCGTGAATGAAAGAGTGCAGACTTACAACTGTATACAATGATATTCAACATTAGGTTTAGAAAGCTGCCTTAGCTTAATAAAGATAACAAAGACATGAAAAACAAGCAACTATAACAATAGCAACAACAAAAACAATGACTGCTACCTTTTTTAATTCCTTTGCTTGTCATTTACATGGAATATTACCCATTTCAGGACTGGCTGATAGCTCAAACTGCTGAGCCAAACTGTGCTGCTCACACTCCCTAATGCCTTCCATGTTGGTGATAATACTTTTGCAGCCACTATACTGGCTCCTTGCAAAAATAAAACCCCTAAAATTCTCTTGCATTGAATGAGCTGTTGGCATTTTCTAATAAGAGAATGCAACACTAATGCTTCCCTCTTAATTCTGTGCATTTCTTTCCCACCAAATGCAGTAGTGCACTGATGTCATGGGGAAGCAATCCTTCAAAATCAGTCACCTCTCCAGCTGTTGTTATAGCTCCTGCTCCTGCATTTCCCATCCTCCTATATTTTCTCCTTTAGGTACTAAGATGAATGTCAGTTTCAGTTCTTTAGAGGAATGGGTGATCTTTTACTGCATATTCGAAAACATGTTCTTACTTCTTGTTTATACTCCATGACAGAAATTCTAATTCAGAAATGTTTTTTTTCCCACACACAAATGGCCCTTGAGAAAATCAGCCCAAGACCTGTTCTGATGTAATTATCACTTGTAAATTATGATATGTAAATGTGCTTATTTAAAATATTCCTAATTGCATTGTTTATTCCTCCTACTGTGTTCATTTTAGCCGTGTATTTATTGAGATTTATTTCAAAACAAATCTATTCCCAGTCTTTATCTTGAAGCCAGTTTATTCTGTGAGACATATCTCCCAAATAAACTACTCCTACTGAACAAAGAATGAACAAACAAGTTACTGTATTACAGGGACCAATTATATTACTCTTTCCTGGGAGAAATAAAAAGCACAGTCATTATAGATCACTTTGGCTGTAGGGAAGACTTTCAGTAGGGTCAATGTTTTTCCTCAGAACCAACACAGTACATTACTGTCTCTTCCTTTGTGGTTATAAATCAAGTGGGTTTAGAAATAAGGAGAAATAAGAATGGTTGTTGGAGAACAGACTTAATAGGTTTACCCTAAACCAAAATTCTATAGGGCCCAGGTTAAAAGAAAGCAATATTTTGGTTCTCTGAGGAATAGTCACAGAGAAACAAGATCTGTACACTTGTGCTAAATTGCAACCAGGGGCAATGAGGTGAAATCAAGGGTGGCAGCTTCCTGCAGCAGAGAGCTTTCCCAAGCTCATACCATCAGGACTTTATAGGAGTCGTATAGATTGTGTCTCAAAAGATTGCTCGGTTTTTCTAAAGTCATGTTCTGCTTTTCCCCATCTTGATGTATAAATTCATTGTTGGTAATTGTACTTTGGAGTGTGATTTAAAGACTGTTTCAGCCAGGGCCTAAAAGCAATGCAGGCTCCAAGCCTATTCTTTCTTTGGCCTCATCAGTGAATACTGTCATAGACATGTCGAAATGATGCAAATGGGAAAAAACAATGGGCTACATATACCCTCTTCCATCAGCCTCATACCCAGTACTCACATATTGATTATTTTTAATGCCTCATAGAGTTTTAGAGAATATACTAGGCTGAACTGGGTACCAGTTGCTGTTCAGATATCTTAAATAAGAAGAACTACTTCTGCTGGTCTTCTAGGGGATGAAGATAAATTATCAAGAATTTAGTGTCCAGAAAATTAGTCATATAAAATAAGTACTCAATGCTCTCTGAAACCAAAACAGTATGTATTATCACAAAGACCAATTTGCCAAATATTGCCCTATCCAAAATAAACCTGCTTCTATATTAAACTATGAAAATGGTCAATCAATTTAGTTTTGAAAATAACTGCTTTCCCAATTCCCCGCAAAGCATTAGAAATTCATGTCATGAACAAGACAGATGAGACTGAAGCAGGACTTGGGCTAAGAAGATTCAAATGTCCATCCAGGACATTTTTCTAAATGTTTTCACATATTTCATCTCATTTTTAGCTTTTGGGGAGCCCATAAAAATGAGATGACACAAACTAGTCTGTCAATAGCCATGTAGAGAACAGCCAATAACTCAACAGGTGAAAATGCAGCATCTGTAAACCAGCTTAGGCAGTTACCCTAACTCTAACTTTCCAAGGCTAACCCTGCACTAGTGATTCTTATCCTCTCCCTACTGCTTGCCGCATGTGGAGTATGATGCCCCAGCTCTCTTCTTCTCATCCTTTCTTCTGGTCAATTCCATTGACCTAACTTTGCTCCTCCTCAAGCCAATATCATATTTCTTTTCTTCCTTTTGCTACCAACATTGTAAAATAACACTTTTACTCAACCTTCTGTAAAAGCATTTTTATCCCAAAAGCATTTCCTCATCTCCCATTTACTCCCTAAACTTCTGAAATCAGCTTCTTCTTTGCCCCAGCACTTCTTAGAAACGCTATCAATGTATCATCTTTTTAAATGTTTGTCTTATTCAATCTTTATGTAGAATCTAACATTTCTTTTCTGGAAACTCTATTATTTAATTTCTACAGTATTTCAAACTCCTCGTCCCCTACACCTCTGAATATCCCTTGTCTATTTCATTTCCAGGCAATTCTTTCTCTGCCAACTCCTTAAATATTGGTGTTCCATGGGTGCACCCTTAGCCCTCTTTTCTCCTTGTCTGCTCCCATAACTTCAACCATTACTGATGACTTTCAGGTCAGCAACTCTATCTCTAGCCAGAGTACCTAACATGTATTGCTGACCTATTGTAATAACTGTGAGTGTCATGCAGATACTTCGAAATTAGTATATCCCAACCAAATTCATCATGTTGCCACCCAAACTAGCTTCTTGTGCGTACTGTATCTTGTCATCACCATCTATTCAGCTGCCAAAGGTCAAACTCTGAGTAACCCTTGACCCTTTCTTCCCTTAATTTATACTTCCAATTAATCGCCAATTACTTTCATTCCACCTATGAAGTATTGCTCCCATTTCTTTACTCATCTCCATTCCCAATGCCACTTCAGACTCTCATTCTCTCTCCATTGCATTATTGCCATTCCTACCAACCTGTCCTCCCTCTGCTTTGGTGCTTCCCATTCTAATTCTTTGGCCATATCATTTAAAAATGCATATCATATTATTTTACTCTCCTGATTATACTTTTCAATGACCCACCAATGCCTAGAGCAATGTATCCCAAACTTTATTCATTATTGCACCATCTTTGTGACTTTAACATATCCAAGCATTGCCTAGACTATTATTTAATGTTTTTTTAAAATCAGTCTTGAACAGTTTCTCTTGACATTTGTAAAATTGTGGATTTATGTACTATTTTTATCTTTTCTAATACATTTTATAATAAATGTAGAATAATTAAAACATTATTAATTATGATATTTAGACACAAGTTTGCCTGTGAAACATGGGGAAACATTGGCTTACAGGGGAAAAGTCAATCACTATCACCAAGGCATTCAAAGGGATACAACTAAGTCCAAGGATATCTTTACAACAAATCTCCAGGCACATTTCTCTCAGATCTTCAAAGTCCTTAAGTTTTCCCACACTGGACTGTTATCTGTTTCCTATTATATCAGGCACTTTCATATTGCTTTTTTTTTTAATTTTTAAAGAAGGTTTAAACTATGTAAAAGTTACATTGAAAATAAAGGGGATTCCCATATTCCCCATTCTCTCCCCCTTTCACCCTTAACTCAGTTAGTAACATCTTTCATTAGTGTGGTACATTTGTTACAATTGATGACCAAATATTGAAGCACTGTTATTACCATGATCTATAGTTTACATTGTGGTTTACACTTTGCACTGCACAATTTTTTTTACAGGTTTTGACAAAATGAATAATGGCCTATATCCATCATTGCAATATCATGAAGAACAATTCTAATATCCCCAAAATGTCCCTTGTTACACCTATTCCTCACTCTTCATCCCCTCAAAACCTCTGGTGACCACTGCTTTTATATCAATGTTACAAGTTCTTCCATTACTAGAATAATAATAAGTCTACTTTGGTCCATGGTTGCATTCTCCCCTTATGTTTTTTCAGGCCTCAAACTTGAGTATTGGGGGATGGTGATGTACACTCTACTTCCCACAGAGAGAGGGCTTAGATCTCATGGCACAGATGAACAGAACTGTTTTGCTTGCAGTTGTAGATACTCTCTGTTTGGGGTACGGGTGCTGTTCATCATCATCTTTTTTTTAATTCCCTCCCCCCTCCCAGATGACTCCCTCATCTGTCTGCTCATCTTCTCTAGGAGGCACTGGGAACCAAATCCGAGACCTCCCATGTGGGAGGCAGGTTCTTAACAGCTTGAGCCATATCCACTCCCCCTATCATCATCTTTTTGTTAGTTGTCCTGGGCAAGTCCGATGAACTGGAAAGTAGGTGTTGGCTGCAACTCTGCTGAGATTCAGGGCTCTCCGGCATATGAGCAGCCAGAAGATTTAAGTGTCTGGGACATATATTGAATGGGTATAGTGCTTCCCACAGTTTCTGGAGGAGGAGTGCAGCCTGCCATTCCCTATGCTGCCATCTTGGATCTCCCTTTGCCTTTCTTTTGTTCATGCAGATTCTTGTACCTAGAATATTCTCTTCGCCAGCCTTTTTGATGAACTCCTTTCCATCAAAGTTTAGCTCAAATGTAACTTCCTCTCTGTAACCTCCTTGTTCTACTCTGATACCACTTTTAGTCCTTTATATTTTAGTATAACCTATTGTTATTTTTTCCATGGACTCTCAACTCTGTGGTTCAGAATCTTTTCTCATTCACCTATAGTTCCTTCCTCACACCAAACACTATATTTTTATTACAAAAAGAATTAACAAAAAAAGAATTCTCTAACACAGCAAAGAGTTCTTAAATAAAAGGTAGCTCTAGATCTGGGATTCATAACCAGGGGTCCACAGGCCCCCAAGGGGAACGTGGAAATATTTCAGGGGGTCTGTGAGCTTGAATTGAAAAAATCAACTTATCATCTTTTTTTCTGACCTCTAACTGAAGTCTAGCATTTCCTTCACTTATGAATGTATGCAATAAATTACAGTAGTATTCATTTCCTATCACATTACAGTTGGTGCATATCTCAAAAAATCACTTATACACATCCATACTTCGAAATCACAGCAGTTGTTAGACCCCATGCCAGTTGGGTGTCATAAAATGCTCTACCACAGCATTCTGAGAAGGGTCCGTGGTTTTCACCTGGCAAAGAAGTCCATGGAACAAAAAAGCTTAAGAACCCCTGCTCTAGATCATTGCACCATGAGCTTCCTAAAGGGTAAGGCAGAAAGAGGAATATATTTTTTGAGTGTGTGCTTAATACCTAATTACAAAAGGCATACTATTTAAGACGTCACACACACCAATTCTTAATTCTAAAAGCAATTTCTTAATGAACAGAAAAATAATATCCTCAACAGAAGTTTTACAACCATATAGAAATATTCTCCACTTGACTATTTACTATAGCCACCCTTGAGTTTTAAAAATCCAAGACTATAATATTAAATCATGGTCCCTTTAAGGCATTCATTCATAGAGTAAAAGTAATGTAGTCCAGGTCTAGGGTTTTCTAGAAGCTGACATTTGAAAATGGATTATTCAGGCTGGCTCAGTCCTTCACAGGATCTGGCCCTCACATGAGCAGGGCCACATGGATGCACTGTAAAAGACCCTCTGGCTTCAACCCAGACCTCAGTGAATCTGCCTGTTCCCTCCAGCCCTCCATTTTAAACTTTTTTGTTCTGCTGTGGTCTGTCTGGCATCCTTCCTATTACCTTGTAACCAGTCTTTACCTCTCGTTTACTTGGACTGTTTGCTTAGTCTCAATTCCAGTTCCACCCTATCTATCACCGAACCCCAGATGCTGCATTTTGAATCTCCCTTTGTTTCCTTCTCTGAAGTTATCATAGTTGGCTGTCCCACAACTTCAGTCACAGACTCAGCTTCCAGAGTATTCACCACACTTCCTTTATGTCAAAAAAAGGAAATTCACTAAAAACCCAGAAGGGTAAATGATTAGCATGTATATTTGATTTCTCTACTTGAAGTCCAATTCAATCAGGCTTTGATCATAATTGGACAGCAGATCTTTCAAGACTGACATAAGCAGTTAGTACCTGAAATCAAGGTTTTATGTATCGTTGATGATAACAATTCCATTTGTTTTAAACAGAAATTACTTAGAGATAATTTTGTTTTTGTTATAAAAATCAAAGTGACTGGTTTGTATTCCTGCCCAGACTGAGATTAGATAGATACCTAAATCATACTGCATCAAACGAGACTAGAGACAAACATATGGGAGAAACTAAAAACTTTCCTCAAGATTTCTTAAATCCAAAATGAATAAAAGAACTACTTGGTAAAAAGTCCTGGAATCATTCAGAGGCAGGCAAAAATGGTTTTGACCCAGAACCCTACTCTCTGGTCAGTCCTCTAGAATGTTGGCTTTTTTTTTTCATTGTGATACCCCTGATAGGCATACCAAGATTTACAAAATGTGAAATGTATTCTCAATGAACTAAATATAATCAATCTGGTGAGTCTTATATTGAGTATTTTGCATCTGGATACCAAAACCTCTCTCAAAAGATTTGGGTTTAGGCATGGCTGGTTCTGAAGTGAGCTCTGGCAACTGTCCAGCAAAAAAGCCAAATGCTCCCAAGGCCACACTTCTGGAGGTGGGGCTGAGAACAGGGCCAAAGGGGACTTGCCTTTCCATTTCCTATGGCAGAATTATTCTCCTTTGACCATATCACCTACACCAATTCTATTCAAAGTGCTATTTGTAACTGTTCATTACTGATCCACGATAGACAAATACAGAAGTTGAGACTAAGCATTCAGAAATGTTTTTAGTAATATTATATTGTTGTAATATCCAAGCAGCATTTCATTTTTCCAGTAATTCATTTTCGTTGTATATTTTAAAAGTAGCAGTCTGCTACAGATTGAAAATAAAGAGAAAATGCAAGCAAGCAAGCAAGAACCTGGTCCTTTACCACAGATAATTTGAGAAGCACTGATGTAAACCATTTAGGACATTTTAACCTGATGTCCTTTGAGAATCCAATGGAAACAATGGACACCCTGTCCTGAAAATAATCTATATAGACCATACAGCATGAAATTATGCATATGGTACAGGTGTCAGGGAAATCACAGACATGTGTAAAGCAGCTATCATCCAAACCTCACCTACCTCCACCTCCTTTTCTGGGGAAGTCACAAACACATACTAAGCATCCATTCTCTGGCCTTCAGCTACCTCCACCTCCTTTTCTAATGTGTGTCATTCCACAACTGGGGGAAGATATTAAGTCTAATGAAAAGGCCTGGCCAGACCTTAAACCCAGAAACCAGGAACAAATAGCCCCAGATGCTTATCAGAACAGGAATTCTCAGTGGCAGGACCTGAGGTGGATAAACATCATTCAAACAGTCTCTCTTCTCTGACACGAAGTAAGGCATGCAGAGCTGCCATTTATCGACCCCAAACCAGAGCAGTTTTCGGTCATCCTGGGAGACAAGCCATGATGGGACTTTGTCTCCTGCTCTTTTGGACTCTTTGTGCTATGTAAGTGACAAGGGGATTATTTGCCATTTCTGGATTCTTTATTTTCTTAAGAAATAAAGGGATCATTTGTTGAAAATTTCCGTTATGCCCTGAACCTGTGTTCCCATGATGCACCCTCTAGGGTCTTTTGGATCCCAAATTCAGAACCCTTAATTCAGATTCACAAAGTCTGGAACTACCTTGTCAATAGACTCCTCTAGTTATTTATTGTGATAAAGTTTCCAGATGAGTATTAAAATACTGGAATCCAGCTCACAGATAATTAATCAGAACTAGTGCTGCCAAGATCTTATGTGATTTTTAGTAGTTTCTCCAGGTGGCCTAGAACTTAGTAGAAGAGTTGAGCCACACCTTAGACATTCCTTATATGGATTATAAAGTTATGAGACTCAGACCTGAAATTTTTTGGAGAAAAGCCGGCACATAGATGTGATGGGTCAATAATGCTAGGGAAATAGAGAATCAATCTCTGTAAAGAGGAAGCAGTATACTAGGGTCCATCCCATCCCATGGCATAGAAAACAGATCAGTTGTCAGTCTGTCTATTTGTATATACTTGACCTCACTCTAAATTAAGATTTCATGGAACTTGCATAAACATATAAAATCCAACATGATTTCTTCTATTAAAATACGTATATATTTTAAATCAGTGATAATGGAAAATAAAGTTGGAAAAGAACATGTGCTCCACAAGGGAAAGGGCCATGGATATTTTATCCTCCACTGGTTACCAGTACCTATCACATTGCAGATGGTAGATGCTTGTGAGAAAGTAGACAGACAGCTTACATAAGTGATAGTTGGCTTCAGCCCTCTGAGCTTCTATGCAGCCAAAGGAAAGAGATCATCATGTTTGATTAAGATTCAGTTAATTGCATCTAGGAAGTTCCAGGTGCTCAGGGGAGTCACTACTTTTGCCGACACGGACATCTAAGGAAATTTCTCCTGCAGGTCATCCTAAAGGGATCACTGCATCATGCAGTAAACTCCCTATAATTACGTACAAAATATCCATTCCACACAACTGCTTCTTACAATATTCCTCAGCGCAACCTGAGTACATAATATCAAAGCACAATTCAGAAAACCTCATTCCCCAGGGGTTAAAGAAATGTCCTTTGGTACAAGATGTTTGATGTTTTGGGTTAACCCAGATATAAAATCTAGTCCAGTTGTCCACACACTATGGCCCACTATACATTTCTGAAAATACATTTTTTGGAACACAGCCACTCCTATTTGTTTATGCATTGTCTGTGGCTGCTTTCAGGCTACAACAGCAGAGTTGGGTAGTTGTGACAGAGACCATATGGCCTACAAAACCTAAGATATTTACTATCTGGCCCTTTACATAAAAATGTGCCTATCTCTGATCTAATAGAATATGTGGACTGCTATCATTAGTTCTCTAAAACTGAGTTTGGGAAACACAGACTTTAAAGTCTTATTTTCAGGAAGTGTCTGCAGAACAGATACATTGGCAGTTTAGGGCAAATCTAGGTGGCTTGATGACTGCTGTGTGGAAAGGTAGTGTTGATAACCTCTGCCTCAGTCTGGACATTGAATGCTTATCCTTTCACTCTATGTATAATCCCTAAACTTATAGAGTTAAAAAGTGTTCTATCAGTGGTGAACTCCTCCAATTAAATGTCTAGCCCATATTTCTCTCCAGAATTAAACCCAAGTGACCAATGGACCTGAAGATGTAGAATAAAAGACTTTGCAGAGAAATGGAGTCCAAAGTCAAAGAAGGATGTAAACAGTTCTGACAAGAAGAACTCAAGGTCATTAATCAGATGTGCCACTGGAACTTCACAAAGTCAAGGTAAATATAAACAAAGCCCTAAAATGTTAATATTTTTATAATAATCTGCATTAGTTGGGGTAACATGAACCCAAACAGCTCAGTGACTTAACACAAGAGAAGTTTATTTCTCATCCATGAACCAGTGCAATACAGGTGTTCTTCGATAGCACACAGTTTTCTCTCTTTAATGACAGGGACCCAGGCTCCTTCCATGAGAACAGAGATACAGGCATGAAAGATCTTCTTGAACCAGACCTAGAAATGGCTGGCATCACTTCCATATATGGTCACACTTAACTGCAAGGGAGTCTGCGAAATGCAGTCCAGCTGTGAACCCAGACTGTCCACAGTTAGCCAGGCTCTTCCAAACACATTGTCAAAATGTGAAACCTAATCCAAATTCATTCTGCTGATCTGAAAGACATAAGTAATTTTCCAGGGAGTTAACTCAAGAAACAGCTCTAGAGATCATACTCTGGAAAGCACACTAATATGAGTAGAATATACAACAATGAAGCTTTACTCTACTGACTCTAGACATTTCACTGAAAAAGGTGGCTGTGTGTATGCTGATCCCATCTCCCAGTTGCACAATTCAGAATATGCTCTTAGCTGGCCTGTTTCATTTTTTACATCTGGTGTTATATTTAGCTGCAGAATGTACCTCTTTTAGAAAACTCTAGCAAGACTGGTAGATCTGCTACTAGTGAATCAAAGTGAAAAACTATAATCTCCTACAATTAAGCCCTAAGGTCACGGCAACTATCTCTTTTCTACTGCCCAACACTTACAGACCCTGCCAGCTTAATAGAGATGCTCTTTGCTCTGGCTCTTGTGCTCTTTGTAATTAATCGACATTTAATGCTTGAACTAGGTCCTAAGCAGATTACTGCAGCCTTATCTTCTAGTGTCAGCATATCTGTTTACTTTGGCTGAACAAAATGCTTAAAGTCCTCTGATGGACCATGGCCAGGTCTGCTGTAGTCCCAGTAATGCATTAAGAAACAGGATACAAAAGTATATCACTATGGTACAGCCAGGATTGCCTTATATGGTGATGGGTAGACCCACGCTGAAGTGGGGGCTCCACCTGCCAGGCGTAAAAGCAGTGAGTATACAGCCCTGGCCTTCTCTGACCTGGAAGATTCCTCATTCCATGAGGACTCCATTGACCAGTGAATTGTGGACTCACCTCCGAAAAGAAATGAGGAGGCATCCAGGAGCTGAGTCCACTCATTTACTTTTAGTTCTACCTCATTTATCTTTGTGCTGCTTCTTTGTTACTTCTAAAAATCTAAAGTGAAAATAACTTAAGCTGAGTCCAATTTATCATTCTAACCAACTTTCAAACACAGTCCAAAACTTTTGGGTCTAGTCTAGCTCAAGTCCCTTATAAATTTCCCCTGCCCTCTCTCACAAGCTCCTGACCCCAGCGCCACCAATCTGCTAGATTTTTCTACTGGGGTGTCCCACAACATTGATGCTCAACTTCTGCCTCATATTACTCCCTCTTAGAACTTAATTTAATGACCTCATTTTCCTAGTCACCTTATATTAGAACAAATGTCATATTTTATTCCTCCAAGGACAGGTCCTTGGTCCCCTTGCATTCTAGTAGCCACCTAACGATACTAATCCTTTAGAATCAAGTAGAGTGCTAGGTTACAAGCAACAGAACTAACTCCGGTTAATGTAAGTATAAACAAAGCTCATTCAATGATTTTGGGTAACTCACAGAATGCCCAGGAGGGCCAGAGAACCAGGAACAATGCCCCAAATTATACTGCAGCACCCATCCCAGGAGAATGTGGTTTTCACCACCACAGAGCAAAGCTACAACAGCTCACACTACAGACTACAAGAGCAATGAGGCCTGGATGCTGCTGCAATAAATGATGCTTTTATCCAGTGCCTCTGGGATACTGGTACAAGATCACTCCTTTGCTGCTACTACTGCTGTCCTCACCAGGATGGACTCTGCACCATCCCCATCTCTTCACATCACTAATGTTCATTTTAGTGTCTTGGAATGGTAGATCTGAGTGGGGGGACTCTGGTCTGTGCCCATGTAGTTGCAAAGAACAGTGGAAACAGTGGAAAAAGTTTCAGAGATGGGTGCCTGGGGCAGGTATGTAGTGCTCAGGACCCATTCCAGCCTCCTTCTGTCTTCTAAAACTCACTTTCTCGGAAACCCTTGTAGCAACTCAGCTCTGGCAAATAAAATAGAAACAGTACTACCTCTTCTGTTTTCTCCTTTTGTCTGAATGTGAGGCTGGTTCCGTGAAGGGCACTAGGTCACATTTATGTCATTCACAACCATCTCAATGCTGAATGACACAGAATCTGGTAACTGCAAATGGGAATGATGGGATTAGCACACTGAAGGCTGGGTTGCTGTGGACCTTTAAATTACAACCGTGAGATCTTTGGCTACTCTAGTAACCTACTGGAGGTGGAATACAGAGAAGGCACCAACCAAGGTGATAGTATTAGATGAAATAGAGGAAAATTCTCCATAAAGCTAGCATTTAGACTTTTAGCCAAGTCCTAAAGGATAAACCAGAATATAGCTATCAGTCTGCAAACAGAGATAGAAGGAAATACCACTTTGCTAAAGAAGATGTTCTCTGCCTGAAGTTTGCAATCTCATTGACTAAGAACCCAACAATGTGGAGCCTTGCATGTTTAAAAGAGCCAAGCTTCTGCACCCCAACCCGTAGTTGCAGCGATGCCTGGGAAAGGGCAGGCTTCAGCAATACATAGGTCTGTGGCCCTATGGCTTTCTCAAGCATCACAAAAGATAGTATAACTGGAACAGAGAAGGGCCCTGGTTCCTTGGTTGCATTGTTGAGGGTACCATATTACCCTGCACTCCAGACTTCCAGACTTCTTAATACTTGAGATAAATAAGCCCCTATTGGCTAAGGTTTCTCTTAAATATAGTTGATAATCCTACCTGAAAAAGGGCTAATAAGAATGACAAATGAGCATAAACCAACTTATGAAATATCTCTCATGTGCATTTCTTCCACTCTATTTTAAGTACTTTTGCCCTGGACTGGATCCTTTAGTATCTTAGTTTGCCACTAATTTTCCAGCCTATTAATTCTGTATTTGTCTTTAGATCCCCAGTCCCTGAGCCCAATGGCTGACACAGGATAGGTAATCGATGCAGGTTCCTTGCAGGTAGAACATGAATAAGTGAAAATAGCACTGGCATTTTCCCAAACAAATGGGAAATTGTGTACCAGCTCCTGTCTGGCAGGTCCAACTACATGAACTTAAATAACTCTGGTAATATTGGATTTTCGGTGATTTTTTTAATCTGTAAAAGTAAACTGTTTGTTGCCTGATAGATGTATGGAAAAGCCCATTCAAAACTATAAAACATTATGAAGAGTATTATTTTTATTACCCATGTGAGAAATTGCATAGAAGACCAAATTAGGTAGACACATAAAATAATAACAATTTAGAAAACATTACCTTTTCTGTAACTCCACTAACAAGTAGAATGCTTGGAAAGTATATTGAAAGGTATTGTAAATATAATCACCGTTTAATTTTCAACATTAGGATATGACAGGAAAACAGCAGTTCAAGAGGCAGAAATGACTATCTGCTACTTATTTTGTCATAACATAATATTTATCCTATAATTGCATGTTCAATATTTACTCAGTGATTATATAGCTTTTCACATGGTTGCTTGAACCCAATAAAATAAAGGAAAAGCAGTTATCTTGATTTTCCCTAGGGATAAACTGGACAAAGACAAACTTCGTAAAGGCCTTTCTTCCTTATTACTTATTTAACCCTAAAATTGCAATATTTTGAAACCATAAGTAGTTTTTAAGGAGTGAGCTTTCTTTTGAGGATTTCAAATATCAAAATCAATCCCCAGGAGAAATGGACTATTTTTTTCTGAAATTCCCTCCCACCTTCTTGCCCTCCCAACATATACAGCACTATTTTTTCAATGTAAAAAATAATGCTTGCATTTTTATCCTTGTCACATAATGTGACTGAAGATAAAGAACAAAGTACTTTGAAGCCACCTCCAAACCCCAAATCCCCAAATTCCAAAAGATCTATTAATAAAAATTTGTGGTTCTCTAAAACTATGTCTCACAAATTGAAGAGAGAAAAAAAAATGTGTAAAATATCTTGTGTGTTTTTACTTTTCAGCTTTGCATTGTAAACCATCCCTTATAAATTCACTAGAGATTTAGTAAAGTATATTGGGGCCATCATTTACTTGCAGAAGATGAAAGGTTCTTTATAATGAAAAGCCAAGTTGCTTCAGAAAATCACCTCAAGATCCAAAATGGTTCCAATCTCAACTGTGCCATCATTACCAACTTACAGTAGATTTGTTGTTTTTTTTTTTAGAGTGAAATTTACTAACCTTGCATTGAAGAAGCCTCT
The DNA here is from genome assembly GCA_026826555.1 of Tolypeutes matacus. Lineage (NCBI taxonomy): Eukaryota > Metazoa > Chordata > Mammalia > Cingulata > Chlamyphoridae > Tolypeutes > Tolypeutes matacus. The sequence continues at coordinate 3,235,307 of JAKSZT010053791.1, read as the reverse complement.
GCTCAATTTAAGGCTCTTTAAGAAGTCTAGAACTGAGGCAAACTAAACTTGGATAAACAAAACTGACTGAAGTCTACTGAAGAGAGAGGAGTTCAGACAGGAAGGAAAAAAAAAAATCCCATAAAGTTTCTATACTCAATACACTTGAATATGAAGAATGAAAGAAGATTCAGCTGCTGGAGTTTAATTTAGAATCCCATTACATATTGCTATACTTAGTTAATCTACATATTTCATGATGACTCTAATTGTTTCTATTTATGAGATAGATAGGATAAACAATTAAATTTTGCATGAAAAATAATAACCTAATAGCAGAGATGATGCCATTGTGGTTGTTGGAACAAGAGCAGGTAACATATCCACCACTCATGGCCAGTAATAGCTTTTCTTTCATATATAAAAAAGAGCACATTAGGATTGGTTTCAGAAATGCTTATATGTTTCAATGATACTTATTGAAGGTATGCACTTTAAAAGACTGAAAAGTTGTTCCTAAACCAATCTCTTATCACAATGAACTGAGCAGGATTACAGATACGTGGCAGCAAGGGACCATCTGAATTACTCTAGTCCTTTATTATTTATACTCCATCTATTTCCAAAAAAGTAAATAAAACCAAGCAAAAAGAAAAGGCTGTGTGTGGCAGGCAAGGAAAAAAGTGAGCTGTTAGAAAAGAGTGTGTGGTTGTGCTTATGAACTGAGCACAGGGATCAATTTAATTTCTTGCAGGAAAGGTGAAAAAAAAAAAAAAGCATAAAAACTTACAGAGAAGAGCTCTGAGTTTATTAATCGCTGTTACAACATGAACGTCTGCCATCAGAGGAATTGATAAGATAATATGTGCACACCTCGCACAGAGTCCACCACATAGGAGACTCAATAAATATTAGCTCATTCATTCGCTCATTCAACAAATACTTACTTGGCACCTGCTATGAGCCAGGTACTTCATCCTACGAAATCTGAATAAATTTGACACTTGGATTTTTATGCAAAAAAAAAAAAAAAAAAGAAAGAAAGAAAATCTTAATAACTAGATTTCAAATATTGATTTACAAAATACCCAAAGGTTTATAGCTGTCTCTCATTCCCATCTTTGATAAAAGTCAGAGATGTAAGGTTAAATCTTGATTCTGTGATGACAGGACATAAAGTATTACAGCCCAGACATAGAGGTTTCTAGAGCTCTGACTCAACCCAGAACTAGAGCTGAAAAAGTCTATTCTGGAGGAATAAATGTTTACCACAAATCCATTGAAGACAGACTTATCAAGATTGATGCCCACAATGTATTTCTGAGGTTTAGTTACTTTGGCTTGTTGATTGAAGTATCAATTTGCTTTTAACAACAGACAAGACCACCTTTAAACAAGAAACAAAGGTCTGAGTCAAAGGCCTCCTTACCAGAAATATCTTTCCTACCTAGTTACAAAACACCTGAAATTCTACTATTGGAGGTTTATTGCTTTAGGATAGAAGCCATGCTCTTCCAACATCATTGTGACATTTTTAATACAGCACTTTGAATACACAATTTGTCTTTCTTTAAAAGATGTGAGAGCATCGTGTGCTTCCTATTCCAGAGCCCCAGTACCTAACACAGTGCCAAGCATGTAGAAGATAATCAATAAATGTTTACAAAGTAAATAAATAAAAATAAAATATCTAGGGGAGCAACTCTTTACCAAATGGCAGGGATCGACCCATAGATTGCCAGGATTTCTTATGAATATTATTTAACCTGATCTATCCCTGCCCTAATGGAGAACTATGTATGTACCTACCAGCAGCACTAAACTGCCTTCAGGAAGCGTTCTTAGATCTGTTCCAGGCACTCAAACAAATTTGTCATTAAAGCCCTAGAAACTGACAGTACAGGGCATGAAAAATATTACCTTTTCCTGGAGAATTTGAGGGCAAATATTATCAATCATCTACTTCCACTGTAAAACAATTATCATACAACTGAATTTTCATGGGCACCATCAAAGTTTAGCTACCAAATGTACCCCTAACCACTAAATCAATTCACTTGTGAAATGAAATAGTTTGTTCAGAGTGCCTCAGTCTTACATAAGACTATTGTCCATCTCCATATTTAGTGAAAATTAGGGGATCTAATTAAAAGGGAATTTTTTACTGATCTTAAACCCAACAGAAATAATTCATTATTCAATTAAATTCAACAAAAAAAATTTAAGTGCCTACTAAGTGCTACACAAATAAAACAACAAATAGTCTCTATCTTAAAGGACCTAAGAATGTAAAGAGCTGTTTTCCACTGTTGTGAGTAAAAATTCAGGAAAGCAAAAGTTTGAAAGCTTCTGATCTAATACAGAAAATAAGACAAATTCACACACAAAAAACCAACAGTTAAATGAAGCATAAATGGAGTAAACATCATAAGAGAAGTGTCAACCACATATTATATCAAGCATATCTCTCTAGTAGACATGATGACATTTTTAAAAGACACTGAAGGAGAGGGATTTTTATTTATGTTTAAATATATATACATGCAGAACAACTAGCAAGATGGCGACAAGTAAAGAGCTCCTAGAATCAGATCTTAACTACACGCCTGACATGAGGGGAAGCGGGGCTGACTGAAAAGCACAGTTCTGGTAGGGACTGGCTTTTTTCCATCTAGATCAGATTGCCACTCTAGCCAAAGCCTCAGGCCCACCTCGGGCAGGAAGAAGCTGGGGGGAGCTGCGCCAGCCTCTCCAAGAAACTACAGGCCACACCGTGGAGGCCAGTGATCATCCTACTTTGGCAGCGCAAGCCACCTCAGGAGCTATTCTGTGGCAAGAATTGGAAGCCCCATTTCCCAAAAACAGGGGAGAAAGAGATGGTTGGCCACTGATTTCAGCTACTGATTAGTATATTAGGCTGGCTAACATAAAACCCCAAGAACAGCTAAAGTTTGAGCCTGTCCAAGTCAGAAAGAGGCTGGTAGCCGCCATTTATACTCCACCCCCACCATGAAGGGAAGCCGGGCTGGTAGAGACCAGTTTCTTTCACCCAGATTGGCCTGCAGCCCTAGCCTAGGCTTCAGCCCCACCTCTAGCAGGGAGGAAGCTGATAGGGCCTGCACTAGCCTATTCAGGTAACTGCAGGTACATTTAGCTGGCACAGACTAAATAATTGGAAATCTACCAGGGCAACTGTGGTTATCTTGGACCTGCACTGCATAGATTGCTGCCCACACCTGCAGCTCCATCCCTGCCCCAGGCAGAGGAGAAAGGGGCATGAAGCTTCATTAGTCTCTCTGGGCAACTACAGTCTAGATCTGCATAAGTTGGATTATTCCACATAGCTGTGGATCTGTCCCTACCCCTGGCAAAGAAGAAAGTTGGGAGAAGCTTCATTGGTCCTTGGGACAATGAGGGTCACTTGAGCCTCCACAGCTTATAGCATCAACTACATCCTTCTCTCCTACTACACAACCAGCAAGGGAGAAAGGGCAGCAAGCCCTAAACTAAAGAGAAAATCTGAAAACTGCACCCAGAATAAATACTCAAGTAAGCCAGATGCCAAGACACCAACAAAAAATTACAATCCACACCATGAAACAGGAAGATATGGCCCAGTTAAAGCAACAAGACAAGCCTCCAGATGACATAAAGGAGTTGAGACAACTATAGATGTCATAGATGTTCAAACAAATCTCCTTAATAAATTCATTGAGATGGCTAAAGAAATTAAGAATATTAAGAAATCATTGGATGAGCACAAAGAAGAATTTGAAAGCATACATAGAAAAATAGCAGATCTTATGGAAATGAAAGTTGCAATAAATGAAATTAAAAATACACTGGAATCATATAATAGCAGATTTGAGGAGGCAGAAGAAAGGATTGGTGAGCTTGAAGAAATGGCCTCTGAAAGTGAACATACAAAAGAACAGATGAAGAAAAGATTGGAAAAACTTGAACATTGTTTCAGGGAACTAAAGGACAGCAAGAAGCATGCAAACATATGTGTCATGGGTGTCCCAGAAGGAGAAGAGAAGGGAAAAGCGGTCAAAGGAATATTTGAAGAAATAATGGTAGAAAATTTCCCAACCCTATTGAAAGACATGGATATCCATGTCCAAGAAGCATGACATACTCCCATCCGAAAAAATCTGAATAGACCAACTTTGAGACACATAGTAATCAGAATGTCAAATGCCCAAGACAAAGAGAGAATTCTGAGAGTAGCAAGAGAAAAGCGATGCATAACGTATAAGAGATACCCAATAAGATTAAGTGCTGATTTCTCACCAGAAACCATGGAGGCAAAAAGACAGTGGTATGATATATTTAAGATACTGCAAGAGAAAAACTTCCAGCCAAGAATCTGGTATCTGACAAGATTGTCTTTCAAAAATGAGGGCAAGTTTAGAATATTCACAAATAAACAGAAACTGAGAGAGTTTGTAACCAAGAGACATGCTTTGCAGGAAATACTAAAGGTGTGCAAATCTTGAAAAGAAAAGACAGGAGAGAGAGGCCTGGAAGAGAGTCTAGAAATGAAGATTATATCAATAAAAGTAACTAAAAGTGTCAAAAGAGTGGTGAAAATAAAATATGACAGATAAAACCCAAATACTCAGGAATAAACTTAACCAAATGATGTAAAGCATTTGTATTCGGAATACTACAACTCATTGTTAAAAGAAATTTTAAAAGACAAATAATTGGAAGAACATTCCATGCTTATGGATTGGAAGACTAAATATCATAAAGATATCAATTCTACTCAAATTGTTATACAGATTCAATGCAATCCCAATAAAAATTCCACCAGCATTTTTTAAATAAATTGAAAACATGATTATCAAATTTTTTGGAAAGGTAAGTGGTCCTGAATAGCCAGAAACATCTTAAAAAGGAAAAGCAAAGTTGGAAGTCTCTCACTTCTGGACTATTCATATTACCTAGCTACAGTGGTAAAAACAGCATGATACTGGCATAAAGACAGACACATAGACCAATGGAACCAAACTGATGGTTAAAAAACAGACCCTCACATCTATGGTCAACTGATTTTTGACTAGCCTGTCATATCCACCCAGTTCGGGTAGAACAGTCCATTCAACAAATGGTGCTGAGAAAATTGGATATCCATAGCAAAAGAAGGAAAGAGGAACCCGATCTCACACCCTATATTAAAACTAACTCAAAATGAATCAAAAACCTAAATATAAGAGCAGGAACCATGGAGCTTCTAGAAGAAAATGTAAGAAAATATCTTTAAGACCTGGTGGTAGGTGGTGGATTCTTAAAGGAGATAAGAGGAGGGCTGAGATGGACTACTGATATTTAATGTATGTAGAAGTTTTAATTAGCTTTACTGCCAAAGTGTGGAAATGTACAGAGTTGATGGTAACACATTATAATGAGTAATGGCTGATTTATAAATGGGGATGTGGCTGAAAATTGTAGTCTAGGGATGTAAATGTCAATTGACAGAAAGCTAGAGAATAATCTAGGGACTGAATAGCACAGTAAACCCAGAGGTGGATGAGAATAGTGGTTAATGGTACAGATGCAAGAGTGTCCTTTGTGAGCTAGAGCAGATGTACATCAGTATTGCAGGGTGGTGGGAATGTGTAGAAGCAGGGGAAAAATACAACTGGAGTGACCTATGGAGTGTGGTTAACAGGAGTAATGTAATATTCTTACATCTATGCCAAAGATGTACTGTGTTGATAATGGGGGAGTATGGGCAATGTGTGCCAAATGTACGCTATGGACCTGGTAATAGTCTGAAGATATTATCTCATAATCTGTAACAAATGTTCCACCACGGTGTGGTGTGTTAATAGAGGGGTGTCGTTTGGGAATTCTGCACATGTGCATGATTATTTTGTAAGTTTACAACTTCTGCCATAAAAAATATATTTAAAAAATAAGAATAGGGTGGGTTGGGGGAAATATACACCAAATGCAAGATAAGGACTATATTAGTAGTAAGATTTTGACAATATTCTTTTATAATTTGTAACAAATGTCTCATGACAATGCAAGGTGTTGGTGGAAGGTTGGTGTATGGGGCCCCTGTATGATGTTATGAATGTTTGCTTTGTATATTCACAACTTTTACTATACACTTAGTGTTTATGTCTCTTCATGTATAAATGATATAACAATAAGAAGAAGAAGAATAGGGTGTGTTGGGGGATAATACTTTGGTTAGTAGTAATATCTTGAGGATGCTCTTTAATCATTAGTTAAAAATGTTTCACACAGTGCAAGGTATTGGTAGGGTGCGGTATGAGAGCCCTGTATGATGTTATGTATGTTTGTTTTGTAAGTTCACAACTATTACTATACACTTATTGTTTATGTATATTCATGTATGAGTGATATACTTCAATAAATGTAAGTATATATATATATATATATATATACACACATGCAAATGGTAAAGGCTTTAAAAAAAGATAGCCCTGACTTGCTCTACTCCCCTGTCTCATGCCCAGTGACCACAACTTTCAATTCTTTGGGCTCAATTATAATACTTACCTCCCTGTTTCTAAATAATAATGTTAAACTATGCCCTGGTTTATCAACTGTAGACAATATATATTAATTCTCTTCCTGGTAAGTGAGTACCCATCTCCTTATCCTCCTTATCCTCCCCCCTCCCGCAATATTTTTTCTTTCCACTTTTTCCTATTATAATCACTTCATTTATTTTTTAAGACAGTCATCAGTGTTCATTACAGAGCAATATTTCTTTTCTTGTAAAACTACAAAACTGTCTCATTTTTTTTCCATTTATTTAATTTTCAATGTACCTGTGTTAGTCAGCCAAAGGGGTGCTAATGTAAAATACCAAAAATGGGTTGGTCTGTATAAAGGGTATTTATTTGGGGTAGAAGTCCACAGATACCAGGCCATAAAGCGTTAAGTTTCTTCTCTCACCACAGTCCATTGCCACGTGTTAGAGCAAGACAGCTGCCAGCATTTGCCAGGGTTCAGGCTTCTGGGGTTCCTCTCTTCCCAGGGCTGCGTTTCTCTCCAGGCTTAGCTCCTGTTTCCTCCACAAGGTCAGCTGTAGACGATCAGGCGAACGGCTTACTTATCTTCTCCTGGGGCCTTTTTCCAACATCAAAACTGCTTCTCAAAAGACTGCCTCAACTGTCCTTTGCCTTGCCTTTTATATTCAATTCCCCACCCACCAAGGGGTGGGGATCAACGGCCTAATCCTAACCTAATCATGCCCAGATTAACAGATCAGTTTGCAAGCATGATTCAATTATATTTTTGGAATTCATAATTGCATCAAACTGCCACAGTACCTATCTGTAATTTTCCCCAAATATTCCACTGTGTCTGTTAAAATGCTTCTTGGTTTGTTTTACCATCTCGTTTTTCTTGTAGTTCATTTGATCTTAGATTATTTATCTGCAGTTCCATTCTTCCTGTCAAATATCTCCTTAGATTCCTCCATCTTCCTAGCATCCCAGTATGTGTGTATTTTGCCCTCACACATCCTTGAAATTTTTCTTGCATGTAGAATTCAAGGTTGGAAATCACTTCCCTCATAATTTTGGAGGCATTTCCCCATTGTCTTCTGGCTTCCACAGTGTGGTTAAAATATCAAATACCTCTAATCCAAAAGACTCTTTTTCACTTCAAAACTCCATGCAAGAGCTGTTCAGAGCCACTCGCTATTTCCTCAGCCTCTGTTTCTTCTCACCTAAATTCATTTGGGCTTCCATTTCCCTTCATGCCACTAAATCAAGTCTCATATGGTCAATAAGTCTCCCTTGCTAAATCTAATCATCAATTTCCTGTCCTTATCTTAACTGATCTGTCAGTGCCATTGTGTGTTGCTGAACATTCCAGCCTTCTCAGAACATTTTCCACTCTAGGCTTCTATAGCAACATTACCTCCATGTTTACCTCCTACCTCACCACTACTCCTTCTCCATCTTTTCCAGCCCCTTCTCCTCTAACTTCTAATTGTTGAAGTAACCAGAGTTCACTTCTCAGCCTTCTTTTCACTATTCTTTCTCCCTAAGTGATCAATCTCAATTCCATGTCTGATAAGCCTCCACATGTTGATGGATTTGACCTCGCCCATGAGTTCCAAACTCATATATGCAATTGCCTGTTCAACACTTTCCCTTTAAAGTCTAAGGGGCATCTCAAAAAAACATGTCTAAAACAGAACTCTTGGTTTTCTGCCCCACATCTCTTCCTTCCACCAGGCTTTTCCATATCAGTAATTGGCAATTCTATCCACCCAAATGTTCAGGCCCCAAACTTAGAAGTTATCATTGACTCTACTCTTTCTCTCATACTCCACACCTAGTCAATTAGTAAGGCCAGAGAGTTCTGTTCCCAAAATATAGTCAAAGCCACCATCTCTCATCTGGACACTCTCATAGGTGCCTACATTTCTCAGATTCTCTTACCTTTCACTTCTGAGTAGGATTGGCCAATGGTAGGCACTGGCAGAAGATTGGAGAGCAGGGTCCCAGCTGCTACTGGAGGATCTCTGCATCCAGCTATGGAAACTACTTCCTCACATTGCCTCTCCAGCCCTAATGGTGGCAGTGATCTTTTGCTCTTGCTAATCTTTTGGTTGCCTTGTCATCCCGTTTAGTTTCTCAACTTTTCCAGTAGCCATGTAATAATCTACTCATGGAAAATTCCCTGTTTTCAAAAGTCCTAGACTGATTTCCATTTTCCAGGCTGGATTGTAACTTAAACCAATTCTATTTATCTAAGATCATCTGTTTACTTGGAAGGTAATCTACATGAAAGCAGGGATTTTGATACCTAGAACACTGCCAGGTCTGTATCGAGTGCTCAATAAATATATGCTAAACAAAGGAAGAGTTAAACATTTCTCTATAGCTTCAAGTCATTCAGATTGTAAACAGTTAACAACCTCCTCATAACTATGATAAAACTCAGAATTTTAGAAGGCTCATCAGAAATGTTTAAAGTTTTATGGAGGATATAGAGTAATTAGGATAAAGTCATCAAAATCAAAACTAAAAAATTAAACTAAAAATAAATAAATAAAAACAAATGGGCTCAAATGACCTGAGTATAAAGAAAATACCTTCTGAAGGTCGTTTCATTCCATTAATTGGGAAATAGCTTCAAGTTATTTTTTAAAGTTTATTTTATCTATAAAATACATGTTTTCATTAAATGCATCATTACTTTTATGACCCTTGTAATCAATCTCTTTTTTCCCCTTCTAAACACGAGAAACAAATAAGACAGACAGAAACATTTATATTGATGAGCTTTAAAAAAATACATGGGAAATGGCTTAAGGCAAAGGGAATTAAAGATAGGCTTTATGATAAAATCTACATTCTAGTGTAGAACTTAAATGACTAAGGATTCTGAGAGTATTTCACAGCTCAGAAAATACTCAATCCAAAGTAAAATGGACTCATTACAGAGCTTGTATAAAACAAGAACAGATGAGTAATTAAGGCCTACTTTAAGACCCCAAGTTCTTCTCAAAAAGAAAATTATGACCATGGAGCTTTTCTCCTAAAATATAGAGATATTTAAAAGCAGTAAAACAGAGATTGCAATTTGAAGGCTAGCTAGTTACACCTGCCCCACAGGCTGGTTTTGTTTTGACATGCGCAAAGTTTTTTCATTTTTCTCTCTTTTTTTTTTTTTTTTTAATTTCAATTTGTTGCCAACATTTAAAAATTAGGCAATGTCACATAAAAATCTGGAATTCTGATATCTCTTGAAGATTCTGCTTGGTCACAATCAGCTCTAGCTGAGCCACGGACGCCCCTTGGGCATGAAAATGCTCTCCAACTAACCCCAGCTCCCATCACTTCCTCTTGAGCCTTACAGTCACCCAGTTTCTGCCTGGCCTGCTAATGTTTTGAATTTGTACACTCTGCAGGAAAAAATTATCTCATTTCACTTTCTGCTCATTTGAAATGTCATAAATTTTTATGAGACTTACTTCAGTTTTTACTTTACAGGTAGGCAGTTCTTAACAAGGAGTCCTTGGATTAGCGACATTAATTATGGTTGGTGTTTGCGAGCTCAGGTTGGGGGGTGTGATGGGTAAGGGGTCCTCTCAGTTTTAAATCTTTCGCCTAAATGTAAAGCCTCATCTGGCCACCTTGGTATAGGGGATCAAGGCTGCAACCCCTTGCCTCTGGCAGCAGTGTAAACCCTTACTTTATACCACCCAGATGTGTGACCCAGGACTCTTGGGGTGTTAGCCATCAGTTTGCTGTAAAGAAGTACCTCAGACTACGCATGGCACTACCCAGATAGCTTCTAAAGAAGAATTGTTTTATCAGTGGTATGGATTCCATTCCATTTCCAAAGCAAATATTTAAAATATTAAGTGCTTCTAACTCTATCACATACTAACTGCCTTAAAAATATATATTTTTTAAAAGACTATGATGGATTATAGTTAATAGAACAACTATAAAAATGTTCTTCTATGAACTGTAACAAATGTACCAAATTAATGCAAGGTGTTAATAGTAGGGTGTTATATGGGAACTCTTTATTTTATGCATGATTTTCTATTAACCTACAACTTCTCTAGTTAAAAAAAAAAAAAAAGAATTAAAAATTTTTTTTAAAAAACATGAGCTTTTTCTCTTACTCAGAAATTTCCTTTTCTGCTGGGTAACATTCATTGATCCCAGTATTCATTAGGACAAACCCTTGACATTTGAAACAAACCTTCTTCAATGCCAAAGACTATTTTCATAACAGCCCCATTTATTTTTGTATTAATTGGCAGGTAGTTGACTTTAAAAATTGGCTTTAAAATAATACCGAAATTGAATTTTGTAATGGCTTAATGACATTAACACATATAATTTACAATCCTCACAAAAGCTTTTGTCTCTTGTGGTTCCATTTTTACCTCCCTTGATTCCATAGCTTTATAATGACAGGTATTATAAAAATGCCCAGGCAGCTAAAGAGATACTTCCTGAATCCATATTTGGTTGTACAAAGAAAATGATGCTGCCAATTAAAAATGCAGTAGAGCCCACTATCCTTGATGTATGGTCTTGGAGGACTTAACATTCTCTCATTTTGGTTATTCAATTTGGATAACAACCCAGTTGCTATGTGAAATAACTTGATTTTCCCCCTTGATGCATGAGTCTTCTAACACCATCATTTGGCATACTGACTAATGATTGGATAAATTTGCTCAACTTTTACAATGAATCATTTAAATTACTCCTTTGCATAAAGGTTTAAATTTGTTTTGGAGCAGCCATTAGAGAATTATTTTAAACATTGTTTTATGTTTCATGATATTGTCTCACTTTCTGTATTGGATGTTTTTTTCCTCTCAAGGTTATTAACATTAATTGTCCTTCCCCTTTCACTTTCCTAGGGTGTAACAAAATGCACCTTCCAAACTGGAGAGATGGAGGGCAGATTAAAGAGAAGGAGGTAGAAATGGAACTCTCACACCTGCTTCTCCTGCAACCTGAGCTAGAACATCTCCACTCCTATCAAACCACCTCCTTCCAGGACCTGGACATTGGCTGAATAGTCAGGACCAGGAATCAATCTGCCTTTATACAAAATTATAACTCCAACACCCCCCAAGCCTAGAAATCCATTCACTACGCACCAGAGCAAAGTCTTATTATCTGTTTCTAATTTGCCAAGAGGAGTCTGGGCTATAGTGTTAGACTGGAAGGAGTTAAGACAAGTCCTGTCCCAAGCAGATCTGGGAAACCACAATGCCTAGAATGCTCAATAGAATTCCAGCTACAGTAGAGAACCCTCTCCTGAAATTCTGTCCACCAGAAGTCCTCACCAATAGTCACTGTTTATGGTTAAACTACAGAAGCACATGCATTATCTCTAGGAGACTGCTACAACCAGTCATGTTACCTGGAAGAGTCCAAAGAATGGCATCTGAGGAGAATTGGTGTTTCTGCTTTCCCTCTCCAATTACTGCCTTTGAATGGATTGGATGTTAAAGAGCTTTTTTGTCCAATATGGTGACCCATAGTCTCCTATGACTATTAAGAACTTAAAATGCAGCTAGTCCAAATTGAAATGTGCTATGAGTGTAGAAAACACAGATTTTGAAGACTTTGTATGACAAAATAAACAAAAAACATTTCATTAATAATGTTTATATTGATTATATAGAGAAATGATATTTTGGATATATGGGATTAAATAAAATATATTATTTAAATTAATTTCACTGGTTTCTTCTTTTAATGTTTCTTCTTTTAATGCTACTAGAAAATGTAAAATTACATAATGTAGCTAATATTGTATTTCTATTGGACAGCACTATGATAGAATATGAATGAACTATTGCCTTAGACTGCCTAGAATCTGAGTCTCAGAGAAGATAGAATAAAAGAGGGGTAGGGTAGCGAGGTGAGCTTGACATGGCATCCTGGGAGCAGGACAAGGTAAGGTCTAGGTTGTTCTGGGCATACCCACTCAATGGTTGAAGCTTCTGTGTAAGAGAGACACGGAGTTAGGGGAAGTGATGGGAACTAAAGAAACATTTTTCCAGCTTCATCATTTTCCCAAAGACTGGACCTCAGAACATAGAAGTAGGTACCAACTAGTTATTCCAATGTGGTGTAATAAGAACCTAATGTGGTTATTAGAACTTCTACTTAAATGGGAATATGAAGTAAGGCATTTATTTTTTTCTTATTTATGCCTGCTGTTTGCATGGTTTTTAAAATTTAGGTTGTGACATATTTGTTTCAGTCAGGATAAACTGTGGCAACAAACTATTCCAAAATCTCATGGCTTAAAATAGCAAATGTTTATTGCTATCTCGAGCCTTCATGTCTATAGTGGGCACTATCAGCTCTGCTCCACTGTGTCTTCACTCCAGGACCCAGGCTGGAAAAGCAGCCTCTGCCTGGGACTTTGCCTATCAAGCAACATGGCAGAGGGAAGAGGCATTGAGAACCACAGGGTAGCTTCTAGATCTTCTGCTCAGAAGTGACCTACAGCACTTCTGCTGACATCTCATTGGCCAAAGCAAGTTGTATGACTCCCACTGAGTTCAACGGAGCAGGGATCTATAAACCTCCCATGGAGAGAGTTGTGAGAGAGGGAAACTGGGCGACTTGACAAAAAGTGATAACAGTTGTCCACAATATTTAAGCAGTGGGGTCTTATGGAAAGATCGCTGCCCTGAAAAACTTGAGTGTGCCCCTCTGTAGCAAATGTTTTGTTGCCTCCCTAGAACAGCCCCATTCCCCAAGAAGCACATCCTCCCTTACCATTGTGCCCATATTCCTGTCAGATGACTGGACCAGGAATGAACCCAGAAGCAGAGCTCAGACAGTGGTAAATTCTTAAATTCGATTGCAGAGGTGGGACTGAAGTGGCCATTTTTATCCAGGTGCACCACAGCCAAGGCTGGCAAGTAAAGCAGACATAGGACAAGATGCAGAAATGAGACCAAGAGGAGAGGGACAGAAGGAGAAATGATGATGTGGCCACCTTGTCTCTGAGGTATCCACTGGGCACCTCCAGCTCCAGATACTTTGAAGACTCTCTATGCTTCATTTCCAAGAGATGGTCCTCCCCATATACTTTCTATGACCCTCTTCTATCTGCACTAGTTTCTGTTGGGGGGTCTTACAGAAATACAGCATGGTGGTTTCATTCAGACTGGACCGCAGCCTGACTGACTGGGTTAGAATCATAGCTTTACACAGTTATGTGCAACTTTGGGCAAACTACTTTGTCTGTGCCGCAGTTACCTCCTCTGCAAATTAAGGACAATAACATACTTAATTTAATTGCATGTCATGAGGATTAAATGAGTTAACATATGTCAAGTGCTTAGACTAGTAACTAATAACATGAAAGTGTTAGCTATTATTGTATTGTTATTACAGCAGAAAGCTCTGCATACTCTTCCAAGATGCAGTCTTATGGTTCTTGGCACCTACAAGACATAGTATCTCCTTCAGGTAAGTTAATGTTGACAAAGTTCTCTGAGGACTGCAACTGATTAGAATATGAGTGCCACTATTTCTTCAAATTGGTTATCTATTGATGAACCAGATTCATCAAATACTTAATCAACCCCAAGTGTTCTCAGCACTGACATATTTGAACAAAGGAAGAGGAGAGATGTACACCCAACTGGTTAGGCCAAAATGTTCACAGGTTCAGCTGGCAGCTGAAACAAGATTTAGATATGCATTCCAAACTCACAGAAGTATCTTATTAGTATGCTACTAAAGTAGTACTCTTGAGATTTGCCAATCATACATAAGAATTCTTGCATTTTGCTGTCTTTTTAGAATGGCCTCTAGGTTGAATTTATTCCTGTCATCCATATGCTCAAAGCATATGGAAAAGAGAAAATAGGTAGGGTTTTCTAAAGGATTCTTAATTTTTACTTCTAAAGAAATATATTCTTGTTACATGATGTTTTTCAATGTTTTATTCACTGAAAGAAAAAAAAATGAATTTATGAGATTTTTACCCTCCTGATATTGATGGTGAAAGAGGTTGATTTTTACTATTAATTATGAAAAATAAACACTCAATATTTCCTTCTAGGACATGTGGAGATAAATATTAATTGTCTCTGTCCTTGGAGAACTTGGATTCTAAATAGGAAAATAAGACAAGTCAAAAAATAGAGTTTTAAATAAGAATAATCAGCCATAAGTAATGCTACAGGGTAGGATACATTTTCCACTCAGAAACTTTACTCATTCGACTTGTCTTTCTCCATCCCCTGAATGCTGTCAGAAACTTTTCTCCCTCCCTCTTCCACACCTCCTTTCAAAGTCAGAGGGTTCCTACTGATCCAATCCTGCATGTTTTACAGAAATGGAGTAAGTCTGCCAAATTTACCCCAAGAAGTTCTGGAATATTTTGGGAAAAGATGTGTCAAGTTGTCACTTGGTAAAGAAGGGGCCTTTGGGGTACTAGTCCTCCCTCTCTAAACCTAGAAATATCTAATCTGCCCTAGGTGATGCTAACTCTATGAATGAAATACCCTGACAAGCAGCCACAGTTCCACTGGATCATATTCATAAGGGTGCGTGAATATGCACATAATCGCATCGTTAGAAGATGATATGTGCACTTATGAATTTGGATTGAATATGGTTTTAAAGTTCAAAGACCTAAAGGACAGAACCACAAGACTGGCTTATACATAATTATTTCAAGGTAAACTGGAATTTTAGCCTGTTTGGGGGATGCCAGGAGGGATTCTGCTATCACTACTGAAAAACTTTATTCTATGCAAAATATAAAAGACTTGATTTCTGCTTTTGCCTAAATCTCAAAGAGCACCTACAGTGTTCACTTAGGGGAGATACTCATTCTGCCCCCAGGTAACCTGGGGCTTACACTTGAGTGTCATTGCTGACCAACTATATCCTTGAAATTATTTACTTGTCCAATAATTTTCCACATTCAAATGCTCCTTGAAACGAATGACAGAATTGAAGGCAGAATCTGAGTAGTGTTCCTAACAAATGGAAAATTTAGGTTGAAAAAAATGTCCACACATAAAACAGTCAAATGAACTTTTATGCAGTTGAACGGTACACTTTATAGGTGACTTGCAGAATGAGCACTTCTCAAATAATGGATATTCATGGTGAGTGTTCTGTTTCTTTTTACATGCAGGAGGAGCCAAATAATTTCAAATCCATTTAAGGGACAAAATATGATGCTACTATATTGTTAAGATATGTAACCTAAATTCTTCTGAATATAAATCTCACATTAGTGGTGTATTTAACACCTGAATGACTGTAGGTTATTTTCATAATGTTTTTTTGCCAAAAAACACCTTAAATTTAAAGATTTTAAGGAACTTCACCAGGGAGGATATTATAAGCAGAAACTGTAGGTGCCACAGAACCAGCAAAAAAGAGCAGGGAGACAAGAAGAACTACTAGAGAACAAGCAACAGCAACAGAGCAGCCTGGTCAGCTGCTGACCCTCATTTTACCTGGAAATCTAGTGTTTTCTAACTTAACCTCCATGCACAGGGATTGTTCAAAAGATCTACTGGCCTAGTTAAAGGGCAAAATCAAGCCCTCACACAATCCCAAATCATTTCTAAAACGTTTGTCTCCTTGCAAATAGGGAAACAGGGATGCGCTTCAAAAAGCTCACGAATGAAATGCCCTTCCATGATCAACAATATGCACATGAACACTCACACGTATATCTCTATCAGAAAAGGCTCCTTATTTTTTTCTCTCCCAGCACCCTAAGAGTATCGCTTGCTCAGTTGTTTGAAGAAAGCTTTCATACATTTTGTAAACACGTATCAGGAAAACTGGTGTAATAATTCTCATATCTGAAAAAAGTAAAATTCTAGACCATTTTCCTGCAGGACTGTTGTATGTTAGGCACTGCTTTTTGGTTATTCAATTAAACTGGCAGGTAGAAAAGCACCCCATGCAGCACTTAGTCTTGCCCTCCTCCTGCATTCAAGTAAGCCTGTCTATGCCAAGTTTTCTGAGCAATTGATTCAGAACCAATTTGTGGCAAACAAATGCTCTCCCGCTACTTAGAGCAGAAAGATCTCTCCATGCACTTTTGTCTAGACAGTCTCGACTACAGAAATATAATGTGTTTGCTGGCCCTCCAGTGATTTATTAAATGCCAAATCTATATAACACAAGCACTAAAGCTTAAGAAATGGAAAAATAGCTTACCCAGTGGACTTGTAATGACTTATTAAGATTATGTTGGCAACAAGATTTATACAGTATCAAGAAATAATAGTGATATATCAAATAACTTTGGTTGAAATTGTAATGTTTAGAAATATCCCATTTAGGGTGGGTAAAATGCATCTCCTGGGGATTAGTGGCATGGAAAATATTCCTGTGCAGTGATGTGAAAGAAGCTCAGATCCACTACAACAATACTGCTTGGAATGCTGGTTGCCTTTAAAAAATAAAAAATAACCCTAAACCCTCAACTAAAACCCAGTTTCAAAAAAGGAAGGTGCAGACCAAACTCTGCCCAAGAGGAAAAAGTGGCTTTTTTCTAAGAAAACCCTAGTAAATTTTCTTCAATTTTATTTCACAAATAAAAAATCAGATGCTTATTATTATTCATATTATTCGTAATTTTTGTATTTTCTTTTGATAATCTGATTAAAAATAGACTCCTCATGAATTCCCTAACCAAGTGTTAAATCTCAGCAGGCATTTCAAAGAATTATGATGAAAGGAGGATAAAAAGAAAGATTAAAAAATTTGCTTTCTGTTAAAAAGAAAAATCTCATTTGATAATAAAAATACCCTTTGACAGATTTTGCAAAATAAGTTTCCCGTATTGTCAAAGATATGTGTTGTCAGATATTTATCAGTTAAGCGCAGCTTTACAGTGAGAAAATTTTAACTGTTTCTTTGTAAACCATAAAATATTCTTTTAAAAGACAGTATATTATAAGTGAAATTGATCATTACAGTACTTTAAGCAATATAGATTATTCATGAAGGTATTAGCTACTATTAATTTCTAATTTATAACCCTTTGAAAAGCACTGTTACTAAGAAAATAGATGTTTATTCACTTTCTTTGGGGAATGGTATTCAGAACTAATCTAAAAATCCATTAATCTTTAGAAAAAATAATCTCTTTTTGATCAACTTGGTTCAGCTAAAGTAATTTTCTCAAAAATAATGTATGATTGATTTCTCCAAATTGTTCTTTTTAATATTTAAACATTCATTATAGGCAAAAATTGTAATGAGGTATTTGACAGCTACAAGATGTATATCACTTCTCCGAAGTTCTTCAAATTTTTCTCACAAAAGAAAAAGAACAGGCTGTTGGAGTACATTCTACACTGTCATTTCACGAAGCTTCTCATCCATCCTACCCATACTTGGTGTGGACCCAACTACTTTTATTGAGTGTGCACGAGGTGACAATTTGGGCATTCTTATTTTATATTTATATTATGTTTATTGTATTTACTATTGTCAAAAGAAATCTTTTAAGAGATGCCACTCAATGAGGTCAAGTACATTTTCTAACTTTGTGCCAATTATAGTGTGGGAAATAGAAATTCAAAAACATACCAGGTTGAACTCAAAGTCTGTATAGTTCCTCTTCTCCACAAAATTAAATTTGACCAAATTAGAGATTTTACAACAAAAAAAACTATGTTGATTTGTATATTCTAGGTATAGATGGTCAAAAGGAATGTATTGGCTGCCTTTTTGTGCTTTTTGACTAAGGTTGACCTTAGACAACAACCATTTTATTTTAGTTTAATTTTCAGAACTTTAGGTTTTAAATTAAATGGGAATTAAATTTCAACCCAGGAGTGGCAGGAGGTCTTGAGTGGAAGGAAGAAAAGTAACTGTGTTCCCAAATATTTTGAACATTTATGAGTGATGCTTTAAACAGTATTATTTTGTTAGAATAGCAGTCTTCTGCATACTGTTAAATAATAAGAAAAAACTACAATTTGATAATTATAATCTAGTAATAACAGAAAACTTGACATTCCTGGTGAAAATTTGTTATGAATGCTATTTTTTGGTTGACTAAATAAGGAGAGCTGATTTTTCTCCCCTAAAATATTTGAATGGCAGCTGAGATGTCCATCAAGAACCTGGAACAACTGATGGCCGTAGATCCACAGAGGGGCACACACATCACTGTAAAGTTTCACCACCCGGGACAAAAAGCAGCAGGTTTCAAAATGGTGTTTAACTTCTCAACAGCAGCATTGCTAGGATGTACTATAAACATTGCTTTCAAAATTCTAAGGGAAAATAATTCTTAACATGTAATTCTATTCTGGGCCAAAAGAACAATCAGACATGAGTGTAGAACAAATTCATTTCCACATGTGCAAGTTCTCAACCCATTTACAAATCTTTTTGACAAACTTTCTCACGGAGTTCTTCACCAAAATGAAGGACAAAACAAAGATAAGGAAGACATGGAACCTCAAAACAGAAGATCTGTCACAGGGTGCAATAGCAGGGATTCCTTGGACAATGGAGAAGAGGGAGCCTGAGCCTGAGATGAAAGCCAACCAGAAGGCTTCAGGAGAAATTTCTTTAAGAAAGTGAGATTAATTGCACATATTAAGATGAGAATTACACGACTGGGGAAGGTGGGCATAAATTACTGGTAGATACAAAGAAAATGAAGTCAACCTTGAAAAAAAAAAAAAGGCACAAATAGGCAGCCATACATTCCTTTTGACCATCTATACTTAAAACCAAACAATTTTCAATTCAAGGAAACAAGCATAAACTTGGGAAAAAAATGAATTATTTTTTATATGTTTCCTGGCTCAACTGTGATTAGCCTTTACCTAGTCCTCAGAATATAAGCATTAAATAGTGATCAAGTCAAAATTTTAGATGTACCTAAATTTAAAGTTTGGGGCAGTAGCAGAAAGTGTTCATGGGTGTTGGAAGGGGTTGGACTCGCCATATTTAGCAAATAAAAATATAGGACATTCTGTTAAATCTGAATTTCAGATAAACATCTAATGATGTTTTGTGTGTGTCACAAATATTGTTTAGAAAAGCAGCTATAGCCTCATCTTCTGTAGGGAGAGTCAAAACTGAAAAATCAGTAAGTAGCATTTATAAGCACAAGAGGTGCTTATAAACCAAAATAGTTGAAAATGTTTGCCTCTGGAGACTGAGAAATGATGAGAAAAGGAGGGGGGTGGGGATTTGACTGTATTTACCACCACATTTTTTTTTTCCAACAATTTCACTTTTTAGGTACATGCAATATTTGATAAAATATAGACTAAGTTGTTTGAATAGATCTGAAGCAAATATGATAAAATGTTACAATTTGAAAAATCTGGGTACATTGATGTTTGCTGTATTATTCTCAGTCTTTTTGTTTGGAAAGAATCAGAGTTTTCTAAGAAAATGTTCACAAATACTTAAAGACCATGGTTTTGCAAGGTATCTATATTGTTTGGAATATTTAATATGGCAGTGGTACAATTATGGAGGAACTTTGTTAGAATCAAGTCTTTATATTAATTACTTTATTCAACAAATATTTACCTTTGCACTTGTGATGTAGGAGAAGCAGACCAAGTGACAGAAAATCAGTTTGCCATTCACAAAACAGTAAATATAGAAAGACCAATTTAACAAACAATTGTCAAAATTTCCATCAATTTAAGGCAGTTCATCACATAACAAGTCACCTTCCCCCCTACACCCCTCAGAGATCTTACAGGCTTGAACACAGGACTGTCAGAGGAGTCCTAAGCACAGGAGCCCACTTTCACATATTTTTAAGAATCCTTCCCAGTCTAATATGTCCCTAGAACAGTATCTGAATAGGAGCTCAGCAAATATTTGTTAAAGGAGTAAATAAAATGAATCATGAATATGTGACTGTGAATAAACTATATTTTACAAGCTCTGACAATAATAAAAGGCTTTATTGGAAGGGGAAGCAATAGATTCAGCGAGACCAACAAAGAGGCTATAGAATTAATCTTTATTTATGTAATTACCATTAAATAATACAGAGGTGATGGCAGTGCAAAGGAAGGGGAAATGGAGAACCAAGAAGGTATTTTGATCAAAGTATAGGACCTAGTGATAGAACAGAGGGAAAGAAGATGGAAGAATCAAAGATCTAATCAGAAAGCACTTAGCCCAGAGCTGGAATTTGCACTAAGAGAAACAGCAATGTGGAAGAATAGCCAGCTTTGAGGGGAGGTAAGAATTCAGTTTTGTGCATATTAATTTATCTACCATACCTGTGATCCAGCAAGAGTTATGCCTGAGGCATCTAAAATTTTTAAAATGTAAATGTGAAAAGCAGACAGTTCCTTCCTTTGTCAACTCAAATATCATCATTCTGATTTCTTGTAAGTCTCTTTACACAACTCTATTCGACTTTCTGCCTCTTTCATCAGCTCATTTATCAGCCGCAGCAGCATTTTCAAGGTTGTTGATCAATTTCACCCAGCTCAGCCCCTGGTAAAGCAAGAGTTCGGCTCTCCTGTGCAAGCGTGCCATCTAGTGGTCAGAGAATGTCACTTCAGACGAGACCATACACAAGGACTAGAGATGGGGTGGGGGGTGGAGAGAAGGTGAAAGGTAGCAGGTAGGCCATCGGCTTTGGTTCCTAATTAACAGGTGCGCTGTACCTCTCATTGTCTGGATATGACTAAAAGCATATCCATTCACAATGCTAAGAAGTGAAGTCCAGTTTGCTTCTCCCCCAGTTTTTATCAAATGAAATTAATGTAGTCTAATGGAGAGACCAATGAAATCAATGTAGCTCTAATTTTGTTTCATTTTTCAGACAGTTTTCCATATTTGGTGAAGAAAATGTGTTATATCCATAAATATAATTGGTATGTCTTAATATCAAGGCAAGAGTTTACAAATGCCTAACTTGCAAATGTCCTTCAAATAAATGAATCCCTTTTCTTAACTACCTTAAAGTCATTCCCTTCATTTGCTCCTCTATTCACCCCTGATTCATTCTGAAGAACATTAAGCTGCTTTGCAGTCTATCTTTTCTCAGGAGGACCAGAATATTTCACCAGAACTCTACAGCTATTTATGTAGGTGTCTTATCTCCCTTGCTAGGCTTTAAGCTTCTTGAAGCAGAGTCCATTTCTGATTCATTCATTAAAAGTCCTACGAAGCTGATTTCTAAACAGTGTTTCTAACACCGGGGTGCTAAAGCCTCCTTTCAGAATAAGCTGTGGACTTTCTTGCCAGGAAATAATACATCCTGCCCATACAAGCAAAATTTTGCTCATAGTCTCAGGGACTTCTGTGGCCCCATGTAGCCCATTTACAGGATATTCAGGTTAAGGAATCCCGCTCTAAAGTAAACTTCAGGAACACAGCCTATTCACAAGGTAGAGCACTCTGTATGAGCAAAACAGATACATGAGGGGATACACAATAAAGCCTATAAAAACTGATTTCCTTCAACATTATCAAATATTCACCAGAAAGAAAAAAAAAATCTTACTAAAAGGCACAGTTGGAATCACTCAAATTTATAGGAATGAATGAAATGTGGGAATGCCTTGTAAGGGGCCAGACATGCCAAGACCCCTTCTCTTGCCAGGAACCCAAGGAGGGCCTACCACCACCACCCCATCAGCATCCCACCTTTGGGGCACTCTGGTATCTGAGTTTTTTGACCCATGTATTAAAAAAATTCTTTCCTTGCATACTTGGCAACAGTAGAATTTTTCCAGAGTTAACTCTCTCCTTCTCTCTCTCTCTCTCTCTTTCACACACACAAACACACACACATACACACACAATCTAAGTGGGGGAAATGTCCAAAGCACAGAAATAGATCTCTTATCTTAAATCCTGCCATGGGTTATTTGAACGGCAAACCTGGGATCTTTTGTTTCCACCTTAACCCTCTCCCCAAACCCCCTTTTCATTCTCAGAATATTGTCGACCTATCCTCAGCTTTGGACTCTCCTTTCTTTCCAAGAAAAAATTAGACCAGAAAACTCAGTGATATCTTGACTCTACGCATGGGAGGTTGCTATGGGTTGATAGGCCCTTCCCCAGTGAGGCCAAGAAAGCTACCATAACACTCCTCTAAGTCCACGGCTGCACGTCAATAACCACAGACCCTCGCTATTCACGCTGCATGATACTTCCTCCCTTTCTTGTGGAAGTAGAAGCGTCTCTCTCCACAGGAAATTTTGAACTTTCACAGTGATTTTCAATAAGGCTTTTAAAATATATATCTACTTCCACAGCATGGTCCAAATGCAAACATTTCACCAGTACTTAGACAAATAAAGGTCTGAGAGTTTACAGCAAGAAGAAATTATCTCCAAACCTTAGTTAGCAGTACTTGTATGTGGAGGGGAGAGCAATACTGAAGAAACATGGAATTCAGAGCCCTTTGCTTCCCTGTGGTTCTGAAATAACCGAGACTGTATTACAGGAGAGATGGTTTGATCTTGGGCAAGTATATTCCAGAGGGACCTCGCTTTCCACGTCTGATAAGGGGGTAGGACCAGATGGCCACCAGCTATCAGGTGGATCAGGTATAACCCAGTTTGCTAAGGTAGAGAAGAGGAGAGTGCATGGCCAGCTGATGAGGGCTGGAGGGCGCTAGACACAACCAGATAAGCCAGGGGGTAAACTGAGGTACTCCCAACATCACTTGGGGCAGGGATAAGAGCCAAATCATCACTGGCTGGCCTGGCTTCAGCACCAACATATTAGTACAGATGTCTGACCAACCCAAGCTGACATAGGTTCGTGTCCAGTACAGAGGCATATTGGTGAAGGTCAGTCCAGAAAAGAATGACCAACACAAAAGGCCTCAGCACGCAGCCATGAGGCTACCTTAAAACTGTCATAATTCCCATTTCTTATACACAGTTTTCTTTGAGCCCTTTTGTGCCTAATGTTTCATGGAAGCATATTCCATACTACCAAAATGCAGCCATTTCATAATGTACTTAATTAGATTCTAGAAGACATACTTCCTTGCCATAATCTCACTCCTTAACCCGCACTGTACTGAAAATGCTCTTACTCCCATTTTCTCCCAACTCTGCCATTGATTGTACAATAATGAGAAACTTCTTTCTGTTTCATTTTCTCCATTCATTGAAAAGACAACAATAATTTTTACTTCCTTTTTACAAATAGATCTTTAGGTGTTAATGAGGCAGCATATTTGAAAATGCAATGGATTCCACCAAAATGTCCCCAAAAATCCTTAAAATATTTTCATTCTCTGGCTGGCTAACAGGCAGGGCCTTCAACTCAGTAATTCATTAAATTTTGTTCCAGACAGAAAATATACAGGATATAAAACTAGTTAGTAGTGGAGGTTCAATAGAGAAAATATCTTAACAACCAGAGGTATCAATAATAAAGAAGACTGGCATATGAGTGAACAATTCTCTATCAGTTAAGTTATCGAAGGAAAGAGTAGATGACAAATGTCAGGGACAGCAAAGGGAGGATTCTGGTGCTGGGTGGAATGTGGAAACAAGTGACCTGTAAAGACCTTTATGTACCTATGATTCTAATACGACTTCTCTCTGGCTACCAGTGATGTTCATCGTGACCTAGGATGGAAGGTACATTTACAATTAAAGGCTTATTTCTCAAAGAAGATTTTTATTATTCTATTTTAAAATATCCTCCCTATTAGTGGAAGTGAGGGTCGTTCTTGGAGTAGATTTTTTATTGTAAGCTTAGAAAGCTAAGGAAGACTAGGATTGAGATAAATGTATACTGATTCCCTTTATATATATATATATATGAATTCTTCCCAAGATTGAGCGCTAAAGGCCATTTGTACCACAACCATCAGTGTCCTGATGGGCGCCAGGGAGCTCACTCTCGTCAGGGTTCTTCTGACAGCCAAGGGACATTAGTAAAGAGGTGTCCAGAAGTGCAACTCGGCTAGGTCTCTCCACATCACAGGACAGTCCTCAGGAGAGGACTGATTCTGCTTCAGAGGTTTTAATTTTCAAGATCCTCTCCTTTTCTCAATAAAATCTCTAGCAAATCAAAAGACTTGGCTTTCCTCTTTGCCTCTCTGCTATGACCCTATTTCTCCTCAAAGCAAATGGAATACCTACAACAGGATAAGGGAAGGTTACTTGAAAGAAAATACAAAGATTAACAGGCAAAGCATCTTGCTATATATAGTTACATTATATAAGACAATCCTCCTGATGGCAGAGAAATGTCATTCATCGAACAGTTTGGCATTTGGGGGGTGTTACAGACATGTCTTTAAATAATTGGGGGAAAGTATTCAGCAAAGTAGTATGATATCAGCCCTGTTAGTAAGAATGGCTCATTTAACATAGGTTAGGTTGGAAAGGACCAGCAAAGTTGCAGGTCGCTGTCTGCCAAGTGTTAGAAACTATTGGTGCATTTCTTTTAAAAGCATGAGCTACATTTTGAAAATAAAATTGCTGCTTTCATAATTAATAAGTAATTTATTCAGCTATATGCAACCTTTCACCAGATGTTTAAGTACTAGATTTTTTTCATCTTTTTGTCAGATGACAGAGAGAATAGTGGCAAGTTGATAAAATGCTCAGTGGAATTTAGTATTCTTTCATCTGTCCTTCCTGGGCCTTCAGTTTGTTTGTTTGTTTGTTTGTCTCTCAATAGTTTAATTATATGTGAGAAGACTGCCCATAACACACTTGTGTTACAGCATATTAGAATTAAATGAGGGGAAAACCTTTCCATTATTTGGTTTTATTGTTATTCATTTGTACATTCATTGAACAATATTGGCTCAGCCTCTGTGTTTTCTTAAGTGCAAAATATTTTATATCCCAGAGCTCCACCCAAGAAGATACATAATTAAAAGGAAAGAGTAGCTTATTTTTCTATTATATAGGGATAGCAGAATATCAACAGGTTCTATTTTCATCTGTAAGGAAACTATCTTATATAAAGCAACACTTTTCTTTATGAATGAACCATTTCTTGCCATTTCAGTACCTAATCTGTCAGGGCATATGTGTTAACCAAAATCAATGTTAACTGAAAATAGTTGGTCAGATAAATCCATTACATACGAAATTAACCATAATAAAATAAAAATAAAACCAGCCTATGCAGTGGTTTAGTAATTAGTCTTTTTATTAAAACACACACACAAAACAGTTGAATTCAAGAAAGGGTTTGGCTAAAAATATAAAGCAGTTCAAACAACCATTCTCCTCATCATAAACTGAAATCTTACTCTGGTTAAGATTATGAGAGGAACTGAGTTTTAAAGGAAAAATATCAGAGAGTTACTTTGATACTGGAAATAGTCCATCCCTGTTCTGAAATAGTTTTGCCCTTATGACTCTGCTCCCAGGGTAGGCTTTTCTGGCATAAGTAAATTTAGCTTTATTTCTGGAACAAGTAGTCTTTCTTCATAAGTGTCACACTGAGCTGGGCTGATTTAGCTTTCTGTCTTCTTTTACCAGCCTTAGCAAGTTTCAAAAAATATGGCCATTCAAAGTAAGTTGTATTGCAAGCTTTTCTCATTTGTTTTCACTCATCAAAAAGTTAGAAGAACTCTGTGAAGTCAGAGTTCTTCAGCAAACTAAGCCAAGGTCAGGATTCACTTGCTCAGCTGGTTAACGGGGATGTTTTTAAAGCACAACATGTGCAAATTCCCAATAAAAGAATTTGGACAGAACTTGTAGACTGGGAAATATTCACTAAAACTGAAAATGGGTGAACCCCAAGGCTCTCTGGACAAGGAATTAAGGAGATAAGAACCACATAGGCCCAAAGTCTCCAAATCACTGCAATTCCTTAAAGAATTTAAATATGCTATTTTAACAAGGAGTTTCTAATTTATTCTGGCAATATCCACTAATTAAAAAAAAAAAAAAAGAGGTTAATATTGAGGTCACAACAGAGGAAATGCTTTCATTTTGTGAGTATTTTAAGTTTTCCTTTCTGACATGACTGTTATATAGGTCTGTGTCTAGGTTTTATGTCTGCCTTTGTATATCTGTGTGATGCCAAGTTTTTCACAAAGGCTCTGGCTGATGCCGCGCATGACATTCTGCCGTGGAGATTTATTCGTTGACCTTATACTTCGGAAAGGACAGTCTGAAAAACTCAAAAAATTGTGGGCCTTAGTAGATTATACTATGAGTTATTTCTCTTCCCCAAAGGAAGTATTACCAAGAGAAAGTAGAGGCCAAAAGAGGGTCCCTTCTGATTGCCAATATCCTTGCAGAAGAGCCATTTGAATGGCATGCAGACTAGAATTCAATTTGAAGCTAAGCTGGTGGTCATGATACAGAGAGGGTGCTTTGGCAACTTTTCATTCATTTTTGAAACCTTGTGATATAGCAGGAGACACTGAGTCTTAAAAGGGATCCACATGAAAAATTAACAGGTGCCAAATATTAGCGTATAACTTGTTTGAGTTTTAAAAATCTTACAAGCAAAGAAAATCCCCAAGAAATGTTTCCAAATCACATTTGAGCTGAATTTTGAAAATCTATTTCATGTTTTAAATGTTTTGAAATTCTGATCATAAGAGTGTGTGTGTGTGTGTGTGTGTGTGTCTATCCTTGTCATTTATATACAACATGAGCTGGATTCAAGAACAGAATCCACATTTACTATTGGCTAATTGACTAAAGCTAATAGGAATTGTTACCTATTTTGTAGTTATTTTTAAAACATCAAAATAAAAATTGACAGGACCATTTAATTTTCTTGTGCTGCATCTCCTTTAACATTTATCCAGCAACTTCTGTTTAAGCACTTGCCGTTGACCACGCACTGGGTTAGGTACTGGAGGCACTCAGCTTTGCAAAGTAGGGATTGCTCTCTCTGGCAAACGTAATCAATGCTTGGGGTTAAAATGGATATTCCAAACTATAAATTCAACCCCGAGTCAGTATGATTTTGTGTCACTCCGTGCTCACTTCTTCACTTCCCACAAGGACAGTCTCTGCATTTTCATTCTCTGAAGAGGAAAATCACCAACGACTAATTTGCAATGTGTGTCCTTCAGCACTCCTCATGCTGCTCTAGGTGTCCTCACCTTGGCCAAAAGCAGCTGTAACTGCTGCTTCCTAGCACACTGACAAGACTCAAATATCTCTCTCCCAGCCCTTCTCCTGAGCTTCAGACCTACGCGTCAAACTGCCTCCTGCTAGTCTACGGACAACTCACCCTACATGGTTTAAAATTGAATTGACCGTTTGCCCCACAAACCTAATCCCCTTCCCGTAGAGCTCATTCCATTGAATAGAGCCACTAGCAGCACAGGCATGGCCAGAAATGTGTCACCCTCGATATCATTCTCTGTCTCTCACTGTCCCTCTGTCTCTCACTGTCCCTCCGTCTCTCTCTCTGTCTCTTAGTATCTCTCTCTGTCTCTGCCTTTCTCTGTCTCTGTCTTCACTAAAAGTGAAGTTACATTGTTGCAAATGTACATAAATATTTTCCTATAACTTACACATGGCATTTGCACTGCACCAATGGCAGATATTACTGGTGAGACAGTGGGGGGATTACATTGTAGCAACTCAAAAAAATGTTTTTCCAGTGGAATGTTAGACAAAACTGTTATAAAGTCATCTGGCAATCTTTAGAATTGGCTGGGCAATCACTTCCTTTTTTTCTGTCTCTCTTTTACCTGCCCATTCCCACCACTTATACCTGCACCAGCACCACTACCAAATTTCCGCTTATTACTAACTCAAAGCATCTTTGCTAGCTAGCTTTTTTTGTTTGTCTGACTTCTAATCCATGCCTTCAAGCTCTTACCTTTCACTCAAATGGAATTTTCCCAAAGACAGTTCCCTCCTTACTATGAATTCCTATAACTACCTAGAAAATCATTGTTTAGACCTCACTGTAAATGAATGATGGAGACTGACAACTAAGAACAACTTGGCAGTGTCAGCTGAAAGGGATTCTTTCCTCAGTGAAAGGCAGAGCCCAGGAAATTTAATCCTACTGGATGTCAATATAACATAGCAGGAATAGTCAAGATTTCAGCCAATGTTGGAACAGCCAAAAGAAAAGACTGCAAAGCAAACTGGAGAAGAGAGTCCGTATATAGAGCAAGAGGGTACAGGATACTCCAATACTCTTCCTAAGGCAGTTGCAAAGGTGCAACCAGACAAACCATCTACCTCTTTCTTGACCAGTTTCTTCACCTGTCTCAAAATGTGAAATGAACTGGAAAACTTTAGTTATAAACACAGCTATAAAAATTTTATGTTATAAAAACTGATGAAGTATGTCTCTAAACCAGATGGGACAAAGAAAGAAACTAAGAAGCAATTTTAGGAGGCCAGGAAGATGATATATTTAAAGTGGTTACATTACAAGCCATATTTCTTTGTACAAACAGATCAATAACAACCTTGATATATATCTTTTCCCTCCAGTTCTATCTTCTATGAGTTCCTTTGAAATGTCCTGTTTCTTCATTTTCTTCATGATCTTATTCACAACATAAGAAAAATAAGTGAAGTTACAAGAAACATGGAATAGTTTTCAAAATTTTAATATTATATGCAATGGTTACCCAATACAACTTCACTTATTCTAATTGGAACCAAGTTTTTAAGTATGTATACATACCATTGAGCAACCCTTCTTATTTTTCCCATCCTTAGTTCCATTTTCATAATAATAGGAGTATTATATTTTCTTGTTTCAATTTCAAAATAAACAGTTTTTCACAGGGAAATTTTTCAAACAAGTGCATCAATACATTCTGTACAGAAGGAATAACAGCTATGACTCAGGGCCATGGAAGAAGTTTCCTGTAATAAATTACGATAATTAGTGCTAGCAGACAAACTGCTTTAGCTCCTGTAGCAAATTCTCCCAACTCCTTTCATTAATCAGACTGCTTACCCGGCTTTATCACTAATGCCAGGCCTTTCAACTTGGTACCTGAACCAATTAATACATACTTTAAATCAGAAGCTTGTTGAAAATTCCATCAGAAAATCCCACAGCAACTGGGGCAAAATAACCTAAGTACATCATCCCACATTAATTCCATAAGTTTGTAAAAGTAATTGATTATTGCTGACAATAGTAAGTTTTGTGAAGCAAAGTCTCCATTTTTTTCTTACTCATGTTCCTTCTGCATGCAACAGATAGTATTATCTGAAGAGTTTAGTGACAAATATCCGTGGGATGAAAAATATCTTACTAAACCCACAGTAACACCACTGAAAGATTTTTCTTGAGTTTTTAATCTATCACATCAACCTCTTAATATTGCAGTGACCAGAGGATAAAACTTGCACAAGACCCCCAAAAATACAAAATAAGAAATTAAACTAGGTGAGCCACCAGGCACTCATTTATTTACTGATTTCCTGGATGGAGAGATGAGTAATAGACACACCCACTCATCATTTTCCCCATAATATGCACATAGATGTGTACAGAAAGTCATCTATTTAGACCCTAATGGCAATCTACTTGCCTGGAATGGAAATGAAAACAATGGAATTTGTTTAAAATGTGTCAGACACTGCCAACTGCTGATAATAGAATCTTTGATCACCCTTATTCCAGTTCATATTAAAACCAAACTGCCACTAATAGCTACTTAGATCTCTACA
Source organism: Tolypeutes matacus (assembly GCA_026826555.1). Classification (NCBI taxonomy): domain Eukaryota; kingdom Metazoa; phylum Chordata; class Mammalia; order Cingulata; family Chlamyphoridae; genus Tolypeutes; species Tolypeutes matacus. Next base: position 3,205,222 of record JAKSZT010053791.1, on the reverse strand, counting down.
GCCATATTAAAAATGGTTGACCCAGACTGGGTGTTAGTTCATAGACTTCAGTGTACGTGTCACTCTTCCCTTGGAATAAACTCTTTACTTGATTTCATCCTACTGAGAGGAAATGCTTTTAGGTCTTGCTTGTTGTTCCATCCCCAATCCTAACACACCAGAGAGCAAGCGAGCGAGAGAGAGAAGGGGGGAGTTCTTCTTTGTGAAGAGCATGACTGTCTTCTCTCTGGTGGCCATGTGCTTTAGGAGAACCTAACCCCCTTTCCAGCCCTGTGGAATGAAGGTGTGGCAGGGAGTAAAGCTTAATTCATCTAAACCAAGCATGAATCCCATTCTTGTTAGTGATTGATTTAAAAACAGAAATATGATACAATTCTAACAAAAGTGACAGTGAGGGAAAATGCTGGGGGCTGCTGGGAAAGATTTCCCTCGCTTTTAAAACAAGATCTATTAAAGAAAGCTGTTCTTTCTGCCTTTGTGGTTTGCAGTGATATCAGAAACTGCTGGAGCTATCTTAAAACAAAAAGGGTCATGTCTGAGCACAAACGCCAACAAACTGAGGCTAACAGAGCAGAAAGATGGAAAAGTCTGGATTCTTGATGACATGATTAAGAGGCTAAATTGTGAAACCTTGGAGTCACTTTACCTCAGGACTTCCACTAATGTGAGATAATAACTAACTTTATTCTTTCAACAATTTTATTATAACACACTGGTATTTGTCATTGAAAACATCTCATCTGATATAACAGCCAAAGTTCTTTGCTTAATTTTGTCCAAAAACACTAGTTTCCAAAGGAAAAAGAACCTATGCAAATGTGAAAAATCGAAGTACAAATTGAACTGAACAGTGGGAATAATCTCACACCTACTTTGTCTCAATATTCTACTTGCCTTTGTAATTTTATGACAAGGCATTAAAATTCTCTCCTGTTACTTACATAGTAAGTAACCACAACATTCATTCACAGTACAATAGGCTTTGGATTCCAAGACACAGGAATTTGGTCCTGCATCTGCCCTTCCCTAGCTTTGTGAATTGGGCAAACAATGTAATCTCCCTAACCTCAGCTCCCTTATCAACACAGAGGAGATAATGATAGTCCTTACTTCTCTGGGTTGGTGTTGGCATGATGAGCTAATTCATGTACCTGGCTCAGCGCTTAGCATATAACAATGATTCAATAAATATCGGCTACCAAATAAAAATAGTAATAGGTACACAAACACCAATACTACAAAGAAATAAGGATTTGGGTCTTAAACATATTAAAAATAATATCAACCTACAAACCATACTACATAATTTTACACTGATAATGCTATTCAGAAATAAGAAAAGGCAAAGAGAGAGTCCAGGAGAACTGGTGAAAGAAATCTAAATCTCAGATTTCCTCTCAAAAGAGCAAGGTCAGACTCAGTTAAGTGAGGATTATTTAGAAAACAGCAGGCTCGTTTTATTTACATGTAATGTGCCTCATCATAAAAATTAAAAAAAAAAAAACACTGTATTGCATCTGAAATCTATTTATAACATGATTTGGTATGTGAATAAGATAAACTCTGCAGTTTTATTCAACTACATGATTCAAAGAGGTTGAGTATTAAAAATACTCAAAAATGTTTTTGTTAACTCTGAAGGCTAAAATCCTTTGGTTTCCTCCTACAAAGAAAGGTGGAAATTTTGATGAAATCTAATTAATTTTTAAAACAAAAGGAGAGAAAAGAAATGTATTTCTAATAATCAATACAATATACTTGCCAAAATCAACTGAACTGTAGAGTCAGGGGAAAAATTACTTTTCAATTGTTAAAATCTCTGCATAATGAATATATGTTGTTGGAAATATATAGACATGTGTCAGCTAGTATCTAAGCAGGAAAAAGCAAAGAACAAATTAGAATCTGATTTAGACTTGACTTGTTAAGACAAATTATTTGGGTTTTTTAAATGTTTTGTTCTAATAATATCTTAAATCACTCAACAAGCATTTATTTAACACCTATCAGACGTCAGGCCATGTGCGAGGCACCCAGCCACAACAGATGAGTAAGACATGGCCTGGCCGAGGACATCACAGCACACGTGGGGAAGGGGGATGTGACAGGTGCTGTAATATGGATATGCTCATACTACAGAAGATATTCATGACAATGAAATTTGAAAATTGAAGAGTATTTCAATTTAGCCAATGCTAACACCTATAATCATGACCAAAATAATTGCCCTAACTAACAATTAGACCCACAAACAGATATGAATACAAAACATTAATGAATCAACTAGGTAATTAGTTCCTGGGTCATTAACTAGCATCTGAGATCTATGTGCCCCTCTTACCCAACCCGTGAGGCCCATTTCATACATCTGTTTAATTCTCCCCCTGCCTGGGTTAGTACCTCATTTACCACAGGCACTCAATGTCTCTGGAATGAAGTCAAACCAATCAAGCAGCATATTTATTCTTCTATCTAGGGCCAGAGGTTTTAACCTTTTTTGTTCCACAGACCCCTTTACCATTCAGGTGAAAACCACGGATTACTACTGTAACTAATTGCATACACTCATAAGTGAAGGACATGCTAGGTTTCAGTTAGAGGTCAGAGAAAATAAAGATAAGTTGATTTCTTTCAATTCAAGCTCACAGACCCCCTGAAATCTTTCCATAGACCCCTGGTTAAGAACCCCTGATCTAGGTAGTGTAACACGGACACACCCAGTTTAAACAATGGCCCCGCCATCCTAGTACCCCACGTTATCAAGTAACATCACTGATCCATAAACTCTTCGACCCTGAGTTTCTTCATTTTAAAAAGGAATGGCTCCACCAACCTCCAAAGGTGGTCTTGAATATGAAATAAATAACACTAATTTACTGACTTATCATAGGTACTCAATAAACGTTATTGTCTTTTTCCTTTTCTTCCCTCCTCTCCCCTCTCCATTTTTATAGACAAACATGACAATGATTTTCTTCAGTTAATACATACAATTAACAATAACAAAGTACTTTTGTGCTTCTTTTAGTTTCTTGTAATATTCTCACATCAAACACACTAAATTTAGGTAAAATTAAGTCACATCTCATATTATTTGATTAAATTAGGGGATAAAAATCTCTTTAAAAATAAGGCAAAACTATTTTTTTGAAAGAAATTATTACACATGCAAATAGGACTAACATTCTTTTATTAGATTAAATATCTCTTTATAGGACATAAGCTGGTTTTTTCATGGCCCTGATTCCAAGGATAAATATTAATTACTGAAAATCTTTTTAAGGGACTGACATGCCTCTATGACTGAGGAATTCTGAGTTTGAAGCTATTTTACCTCATTTGTGGAAAAGAGATGCAGGCTGAAAAGAAATGGGTGTGTACCTAAAGCCTGGAAAGTTGCAGCCTTTGGGTACATTTCAGTTGTCAATGTTTGAACTCAGAATTGGCAGGCAATACCTAATCTATGAAGCTGGCCCAAAACACCCAGGAAACTAAGGTATTATAATATCAAAGTCTTCGTGGGAGAAAAAAAAAGAAATACCAGCTGAATGCTCCTAGCCAGAACAGGCTTAGAAATCTGCAAGGTCACAAACCCAGGTCAGTCTGATGGAAAAAAACTGCATTTCTAACCAAACTGCATATTTCCCCCTTGTTTACCTTCTGGGGGATTGTAGAGCAATGCCACTCAAACTGCCGCCCAATCTTATAGAGCTTGAGCCTGAATGTAAATTGGCTACATCACTACATATATTTCTTTAAGTCCACTGACATTTTTTGTGGCAAGACTTTCTAGAGTGTGGAAGCAGTGCATTTGTTTACATTCTGGTGCAAGTTCCTTATTATCATAGTACTGCATGGAGTGGCAGCTTCAGAGTTCTATCTGGTGGCCCTTCCTTCCTCCCTGCTGTACCATGGCTCTTATCTTCAAAAACTGTTCACTTTGTTTGTTTCCCCAGGTAGACTGCGGACTCCTTAGTGGGCAGGGATTTGACTTTACTCTTCCATTGGAGCCACTACTATTTGTTTCAAATTGTCATGTGGGATGAACCATACTTGCCATCCCAATGCCTGAGGATTTCCCAGTGGCATCTTCAAGGCCACTCTGAAGCTTTGTTTATTTTTTTGTTTTGTTTTTGTTTTTTTGGTTTTTGTGGGGGTTTTTTTGGTTTTTTTTGGTTTTTGTGGGGTTTTTTTTGTTTTTTAAGTTAGGCCAGTAAAAAGAATTTATTGGGAAATGGGGGGAAAGAACAGAGCTTGCTGAGAAATGGGAGAGAAGGATGGAAATACGCCCCGAGATTTGGTACAAGCTCCTCTAGGTAAAGAAAGTTAAGGCTTTGTTTAAAGAGCAGACGGTGTACTCATGTAAAATGTTATTAATAGGGGAAAATGGGGGTGGGGGTGGTATATGGGAATCCCCTATATTTTCTATGTGATTTTTCTGTAACCTAAAGCTTCTTTGAAAATAAAGTGAAAAATAAGACACTGGGGGAACATACAGAAGAAAGTGTCACTGTACATGAAAGATAACAGATTTTACAGTGATGAGACACAATGCAAAAGGAATTTTTTTTGTTGTTTTTTATTTTATTTTATTTTATTTATTTATTTATTTATTTATTTTATTTTATTTTTTGGCTTTTTTTTTTGGCTTTTTTTGGGGGAGGTTTTGGGTTTCAAGAAAGGTCGCAACTGCGGCAGGGCTGGATCACTGGTGCAGGGTGTCGGTGGGGGGGGGATGTGTGGGCATGCACCTGGGGCATGCCTCTATGGAATGGGTATGTGTCCAAGTAGTCATGGGGTGTTGTCATGGTGGGTGGAGACCCACACAATAACCAAAAGAATATTGAGTTCCTATCCTGGGGAGGCCTGCTACATTCTCTGATATAATGGCAAGAATCCCTAGAGTACATGGGCGCTGCCTAGTGAAGGAAAACAGACCAATACACCAGGCCCTTGATAATGCTTGTACTTATGAACCTCATTCTGGTGAAACTGAAACTTAGCCTAGTATTATATATTGCCTTAGAGCTACCTCCTGAAAGCCTCCTTGTTATTCAAATGTGGCCTCTCTCTAAGCCAAATTCAGCATATAAACTCACTACCTTCCTGCCCACCCCTACCCTCCACCCCCCGGTTGGGACATGACTCCTGACTCCCAGGGATGAGCCTCCCTGGCACCGAGGGATTGTTACCAAGCACCAATAGTGATGCATTTGACTAAAAGGGGGAAATATTAAATACAAAGTAGGTTTTGTGGCTAAGAGATTTCAAGTGCATCAGGGAGTCATTCCAGAGGTGACATTTATACACATCTCAGGAGGATCTCACTGACTGCCACAGTAAACAGTGCCTCAAGCAGGGGGGCTCTAGAAACATCTAGACACTATAGGCAGGGCACACAACCCCAGGAATTCGGCATCCTATCAGTGGGCCTTACCTTGGAATATATGATAACCCATCCCCCAATGTATTGGAGTTAGACTCATTTATAATTTTCCTACACATTGTTCTTCTGCCCCTTTTATTTGAACCTATAATTAGCACTATACCTGTTAAATATGTGTCCCAGAGACTCAAATCTTCTGGCTGTTCTTATGCCGATTGAGCCCTGAATCTCAGAGTTACAGCCAACACCTACTCTCCAGTTCATCGGACTCACCCAGGACAACTAAAAAAAGGATGATGATGGACCATGCCCATCCCAAAAAACAGGGTCTATCTATAACTGCAAGCAAGATAGTCCATCCACCTGCCCCATGGGATCTAAGCCCTCTCTCAGTCAGAAACAGAGTGGGCATCACCATCCCAAAATCCTCAAGATTGAGGAACAAACCTAAGGGGGGACTGCAATTATGGGCCAAAGTAGACCTATTATTATTATAGTAATGGAAGAACTTGTAACATTGATATAAGGCAGTGGTCACCAGAGTTTCTGAGGGGAGGGAGAGGGAAGAATAGGTGTAATATGGGGGCGTTTGGGGGACACTGGAATTGTTCTGCATGACAGCACAATGATGGATACAGGCCACTATAAATTTTGTCAAAACCTATAAAATTGTGTGGCACAAAGTGTAAGCCATAATGTAAACTATAGACCATGGTTAGCAGGAATGCTCCCATATGTGTATGTCAATTGCAACAAATGTACCACACTAATGAAAGATGTTGTTAATGGGTAAAACTGTGGGGGGAGGGGGGTGGGTGGAATATGGGAATCCTCTATATATTTGGTGTAACATTTATCGAAATAAAGTTTGTTTAAAAATAAAATTAATTAATTAATTATTTAATTAGAAAGAACAGATGGTGATTGAGGAAAATGCGGATTAACAGGCTCCAGCACCTTGGAGAATCCCACAGTAACGCCCTCAGGGGTCCTCAGCAGGTTGCCCCAAGAAAAGTGTTAAAAATTAAGAACTGCTGCCTCTAGATGCCACTGAAACTCACATGGCAGTAGCTCCCAAGGAGATCAATACTTACCAGGGTACCGTTCCTGTCCTACGTGCATTTTCATTGAAGCCTCTTGGGGGAAAAGCATCAAGTCTGCTAGGGAGGAGCTTTTTGTATTTTTGCCCAAAGCTGATTGGTTGGTTTTCTTAGCCAAAGAGCCAGTTGCCTGGCCTTTGTACATTAGCCCGTGCTTTTGTGTATGTGTGTGTTTGCGTGCATGTGTGGCCAGTATATGGCCCCCACTCTTAGTTGAATTTCAACAAGTACCCTGCTATACATGCTGATCCTCCCTCAGAGGATCCTGGGGCCACTCAGTTCAGTTCAGTTAACAATAATGTTTTTCTTGCCATCTATTAGCAGGAACTCTGCTAGGAACTGAGAAATCCAAGAAAATAATGTATGGATGCCATTCCTGAAAATTATGTATGGATGTCATTCCTGCTATTTGGAAGATTTCAATCTAGTAGATGAACAGATTAGGATAATGTAATAACTGGTGTTTAAAAACAAAAGTATGCACAGAGTAGGGGCACCATGTTACTGAGCCTGGGCAAGATTACCTACAGGAGACAATAAGCAAGGTTGAGATAGTCTCATAACTTGAGCCCAATTGTGTACCACCAGCATTTCTTTATTAGGTTTGTGGTTTTTAAGTTACTCATTTAAGTTACCCAAAATGAAATAAAATCAAATGACAAATCCCATTCATGGTTTATGCTGAATTTGCAAACTACTGATATTATTTTTCAATAACTACTTGTATCTGCCATCAACCATGAGAGATGGGAAGAGGTACATTGTATCTCTGCAATAAAACTTTTGCCAGATTCTACCTCTGCTGAGCAAAGGAAACTTTTATGCGTAGGCATAGATCTTCCTCCTTTATTAATCAGACATGGTGCATCTTGAGACAATAATAACACATATGATGGAATCGAAAGACAATTTGAAACAAAGGTGGATGTAAACTCCTTGGGTTTGTTTTTGTTTCATTCTCGTTTTTTAAATCTCCCTTTTTATATTGCTACTCTGTTTGGTGTGTCTGTCAGTGTATAAAGGGTACGCATTGTTCTAATAACACTGCACTGCTTCTTTCAGCCTTCCACGATAAATCAGTACCAACTGTCCAGAAACGATTGTTCCACCCATTTTGATATGTAACTTAGAAAATTGGGTTTAATGTGATAAAAATGTGTTGGCTGCACTTAGCAAGGTTTATACCTGCAAGGAAAAGTAATCAACTATGAACAGTAACAAATTCTGTATTTAGTTGTTTTGTTATTGTGTTTTGTTTTTCTTTTTTGTAAGATTCTTAAATAAATTAAACTGGCCAATAAAAAAAAAATCAAATGACAAGCTTGTTGCTTGACATGTTTGGGATGATGCTATTGAAAGAAAATACTGAGATTTTAATTTAGAAATAAAATGAATAGACACATGCATAATCCATACAATATTTACTGAATCATTTCAAAGAAATTCATGGAACATTTCCAGGTGATAATATCTAGCATTCCTAGTCTTGTCTGAAGTACCAAACAAGGTCTCTTGTAGATAGTTGCATGAGGTATCTATATAAAAGAAAATATAACACATATATCCAGCATTAAGAGGATAGATTATAGCAAGAGATCAAATAATAATGAAAAAGTTTATCCTGAAACTCCACTCAACTCACCTACAAATGCTCATGCTTTTATTCTTCCTTTCAAGGCAGGCTCATGGGGAGCAGGAGGCCCTTGGTTCCAAAATCAACTGCCCTCCTTTTCCAGTCACACCATTTTTCCTGCTCTCTGTCCCCGAAGACGTCTGGTTGCTTTAGGATTGGTTCACTTTTTCTTTTTAGGAAACCACCGACCCCACCACAGCTGATGACAAGTGAGACTCTCCTCCTCTTAAGGCAGATGACCCGTGAAAGGACTGGCAAGTTCCTGCCTCACCTTGTGAAGGAGAAAGGACACTGACCCCTTACACAGGCAGCTGCCATATTATATCTCCCTTACCAACTCTTTTCTTCACTCTCCTGTCCAAAGTTGCTTTCTGCCCCCACTTGATTTTTCAAATGGCCTCTGTGCTCCTCTCTACCTTCCAACATCCCTCTTTATATATAGTCTATACCTCTGTAATAACTTAATACATATAGATATGATGGAAGACCATTTCCATTGTATATCATCACCTAAGTGTGAATTGACAATCACCTTTGACAAACTAGGTGCCTCCTACACTAGTGTTCTATTAACAAAAAGGAAAATTCCAATCATCTCAAAGATTGCATGAACACCCCTACTGAGGTTTCTGAACATAGATTTCAACATACACTCTTAACCTTAGTTAGACTGAACCATGACTTTTAAAAAAATCACTAAGCCCAAGTCTTTATTAGCTCCATCAGCTTCAATCTGGCTTCAGTTTCTTATGCATAGAAGGCAGATACTTTTAATGGCACTTGACAGAGATGATGCAAGCTTGTGACTGCAGATGGGGTAATGACAATGAGATGCTGTGATGCATCTGGAATTCTTCCTCAACAAAAGAATTTCCTATTCACACACTACTCTCTAATATCATCTTGAGAAGGAATAATAACATATAAATCATATTATATAGTTACTTCATTCTGATAAAGCTAAAAAGCACATAATATATTTTAGAATACTATGGAGTACTTATTCTGCTGTGCTTTTCCTTATTAAAAAAAATATATTGGTGACTGTAATGATAGCAATTTTGTCACTCAACTCCATAATTATAAGGAAGAAAGTAACTTAAAACATAATTTGTCACTGCATTAGCCATCACATTTACATGCCTGTTCAATCTAGTAATTGCTATAAAAGCCAAGCTTATTTTTAAAGTCCAAAATGTAAAATAATTAAATTGTTGTTTTTAACTCTTTTGATGAGCAGATTTATTTTACTGCAAATTAAAAAAAAAATAAAGCCAGTATGTACCATTCAGTCTTGAATGACAACCTGTTAACAAGGCAGGGAAGGAACAGGTGAGTGTTTAGTTTAAAGATTTCTGCAACTGAAATGAACATCTTGCTAGCCAGATTGGGCAACCACAAGGAATGGCATCTGAGAAAACAATCCAAAGCTGCCCGGGTATGATACAACTGCCCCAGCTTATTTTGGAAAAGAAAAACTCCTCCTTTATTTTTCCTTAACTCAGAAATGAATTCCTTCCTTTGAAAAAACTTATAAACTAGGATAGGATGGTTTAACTATAATAATAACTATTCCAACTCTCTACAAATTCAAAGTAAACCTACTTTGTTCACCTTAAATTGCATGAATTTCCGCACTTCTTTTCTGACTGTCCTTGAAATAAGAGAAAAGAAACATCATAAAACTCATTCCCTTGAAATTTTAAAATTCATTCGCTGACTTGGGATGGAAGACTGGCTTGTAGAATGAATTACATGTGGCCCAGCCAGCACATGGGAATGCCTTGTTGACTGGCAAACACCTCCCCTTCACCCTCACCCAATGGCTCTGCCCTAAGCAGTTACCAGAAGGGACAAAACCATGTACTCCTGAAACCACTTCAGCATTTCCTTCAACCACTGAGTGCATATTCAATACATATAATAGGATCACATAAAAAGGTGGGACTTACATTGATGGCAAAGAGAATATTCAAAAGTAAAGAAAAATGCAGCTCTATTTTTGAGGCTGTTTTTGCTGTGAATAATTATGCATAGGAAATACCAATCCAGCACTCTCTCTTGATCATTTTCCTCGCTGCATTAAATTATTTAAATGAACATTGTCTCCAGCATAATTTTTTAAACTTTGACTCAGAAAGCAATGCATTTGACAGCTCTTAACCTCCGTCCATCATAACTGCATTTCGAGACCTTAGATGGCCAAGATACCTTCTGTTTACATATTTTCTTTGCTGTGGTCATACTGCTTCTGTGTAGGAAAATGTCATCTTCTATTGTGTTAGAACAATAATAAACTTTTCTTGCATTCTAAGTGAAGGTGAGTCACAATAAGTAATGTCAACCTTAATTTTCTGATTAATTCTGAATCACAAGGAAACCAAGTGTAAAATGCTTTGCCCCACTTTCTTCCATTTTCATTAATAGGTACAGATTTTTTAGAGCAGTGCAAACTTTACAAACCATCTAGAATTCACCTTCAATTTACAGAATAGAAACTGAGGCACAGAGAGAGTAAATGACTTGTCCCAGGTCACACATATCATTAATGGCAGATGCAGGCAAGAACCCTAAGTCCAACCTGCTAGTTTTACCTCCACCACCCTTATTTTCTTGGCTTATGACATAGTAGAATGAAGGTGATTATATGCTTAAAGAAAGCTCAGAGTATAACTAGACGTTCACAATTTTTAGCACTGGAAGAGACACATATCAGAAGGAGCCATGGTATAGTTCAGCCCAAGGACTGACATCACAAAGACCTTAATTCCAGGGCAAGAAGACTGCAGTGATGTGCCATATCTTTGCTCCAGGACACTATATTCCAAGGAGTCTTGGTAGCAAGTGATAGGAAACTCTTTCAAAGAGGCAGAGTGAGCATCACCATCCCAGAATCCTCAGGATTGGAGAATGAACAATGGACTAGAGTAGACTTACTGTTATTCTACTATAGACTTACAGTTATTCTAGCAATGGAAGAATTTTTATCATTGACGTGGAGACAGTGGCCTCCGGAAGTTCTGAGGGGTGGGAGGGGGAAAAATAGGTGTAATATGGGGGTATTTATGGGACATTGGAATTGTCCTGAATTATGTTGCAATGACAAATACAGGCCATTATATATCTTGTCATAACTTACAGAATTGTGTGACATAGAGTTTAAACTATAATGTAAACTATAATCCACACTTGGTGGCAATGCTCCAATATGTGTTCATCAATTGTAACAGATGTACCACACTAATAAAGGATATCACTAATGTGAGAAAGTGTGGGAAGGGTAGGGAGTGGGGCATAAGGGAATCCTCTACATTTTTTATTTATGATTTATGTAATCTAAGTATCTTTAAAACATAAAAAATTATTAAAAATTTTAAAAAGAGAGAAAATTAAAAAAACAAAGTAGTTTAACAAATGAAAGGAGAATTGATTGGTTTTTGTAATGGAAAAGTCCAAGGGTAGTGTAGTAGTTTGGCAGTTTGATATAGTTATGAATTCCAAAAATAGATATTAGATTATGCTTGTAAACTGATCTGTACCTGGGTGTGATTTAAGTTATGATTAGGGCGTTGATGGGGCCACGTCAGTAGGGCATTGAGCCCCGCCCCTTTGTGGGTGGGGTCTCAAAGATAAAAGACATGGCAAAGGACAGAGTTGGAGTTTTTTGATGTTGGAGAAGTCAGAAACATGGAAACATAAAGGGGTGCAGGAAAAAAAAAAAAAAAACTAACCAAAGCCTGCCCTCTCTAGCAAAAGGATCAGGAAAGGGGCAGCCCAGTAAGAGAGAACACTTTTAGACCCTAATTTCCCTACTCCAGTCCAAGAGCACAGAAAAAAACTGCAACCCCCAGCCCCAGCCCCAGCAAAGATGAACTGGGGATCCCAGGCTCCCACTCTCACCAGGCTGTAATGAGGCACCCAATGCCCCCGCAGGTGTGATGAATAGGAAGCCTGGACTTTCAGTCCTAGTGGGTGATAATAAGGCCCCTCTCCCATGGTGTGCTTGGAGGCCATGGGGGAGCCTGGACTTCCACCTCCGCCTGGCAGGAAGGAGGCAACCCTGCAGCAGTAATAACGATGCTCCACCTGCAGGGTCAATGGAGGCCAGATGGAGAGAGGCCATGAGACCCCTCCCTCTCCCAGCCAGGAAGATGTAGTGGTGGCCTAATGTGGTGCCTGAACTCCCACACCCACCCTGCATCTCCCACCCCCAGGAGGCTAGTAGGAAAACCAAGTGGGAAACTGCACTTCCACCTCACTTGGCAGTAATGAGGCAACAACCCCTTCCTCCACAGGTGTGATGTCAGAGGAGACCTTCTAAAACACGAGATTTAAATAAGACCCAGAGTCTCATAGCCTAATACCCAAAACATTCAGGATACAATTGAAAGTCACTCATCACTCATCATGCCAAGAACCAGAAAAAACCTCAACCTGAATGAGAAAAGACAATCAGATGCCAGTACTATCTCCTTCCATACCTTGTCTTTCCTGTTTTTTTGCTAGTTTGGGGGTTAGGGGGTGGTAGGAAATACCTCTCTCTTTTCTTCCTCCCTCCCTCCCTCCCTTCCTTTTAAGACCCAATGAAAGTCTAAAACTAACATGAAAGGAACATCCCCAAACACGGATGGAAGACCAAGGCCTACAGAGGCAAGAGATAAACAGGAGCCAGGAACAAGTTCAGAGACCTGAGGAACGGAAAGCCTGGAACTGGGCCATTAACAGCACTGACATATATGAGGCACAACAAACCGAAACTCATCCCGCGAACGCAGCAGGGCCAGCTCTTTTGCATCCAAGGAAAGGATGTCGCTAGTTTAGTGTAGCAGTTACAAGGACTTACTGCTCCAACCCAGGTTGAGGTAGTGGATGGGGAGAAATCATTACCAAGGCACTCAATACGGTCTTCGAATGGATGATATGACAGAGTGAGCAGATAGAAAATGCTCCTCAGTGAGAAACAGGATAACCCCAAATCCCCTGGCTATGCTGTAGTGTTTCAGGACTGCTACCGAGGCATCAAATCCACATTTAAACAAACCATTCTGCTTATTCTGAAGTTGAATATTGTCTCCATTTTGACAACAGCCTGGTGCTCTGATTCCATAAATTTTAATGTAATTGATATGATTCCATTGGCTAACATACAGGTTTGTCTATAATTATCATTTATTTTACTTAAATGATGATTCCAGGCCATGGGTCAGGAGGAGGGGGGAATTCAACTGTAGCAAATACCCCTGTTATTTCTCAATTCACAGCTGCTCATTGGATAAGATGTCCGTTTTGGGGGCATCCCCCAGCTCCCTATGCCCACCTTCCTTACACTTCTAGTCACAGTAAGTGGCAGTTGGCTCTTAACCTTTCTCATCACTAGATTCGAGCTCTAGGAGGGAACCATTTAGGTTTTCCATCTCTGCATTCCCAGTTCCCAATTCAATGTCATACACAAGGTAAGCAATAGACAAACATTAAGTGAATGTATGGATTCCTTTCTGCATTTACAAGAACCAAAATTGTAATTCAAATTTGAGTAATTTGTGTTTTATCTTATTTTTGCTAGAGAAAGTCAGAGTGACAAATTCATTTGAAAATCCACCCACCACCAAATAAACTTGTAAAAAGTGGAGAGACAATTTCACTCTGAAGAAAAATTTTTACTTGACTCCAATTCAATATTGAGATTGATACCTTCAATTGAATACTTCATTTGCAGGGCACTGAGGACCTTGTGAACTTTTTAATATACAATGATGTCATTAGAACAGAACAAGGTTATGAAAGCATTTTATAAAGAAATGGGCTTTTTATTCAATTTCTCATTTAGAGCATGGTAATAAAAGTCAATTGGTATTCTGAATTTTTGGAGGCACCCTGGAAAATCTATGAAGTAATTTCATAATTAAATGATAGAGTTCAAAGATATATCATACATTATCTTTACCTTGAAGCCCTTGCCTTATTAACCAAGTAGATAAAAAAGTACTAAAATTTCCAAAACAGAACAATGTTCAGAGTGAGATGTTTTGGGGATAAATATAACACAAATTCTATCAAATTGATCCTATTATATTTTAGAAGGGGTCCATGTTAATATATGAGTGCCACAAAGAGAAGACCAGAGGACCAGTTTTCTACTGACCAGAAGGCTCATGTCTTCCACCCATAATATTCTGTTCCTGGTATCAACAGAACTGGGGGAGAAAACAAAATTATGTCTGTGTGCATAGAACCACAGTGTACTGAATATGTATTGAGTATATGTTCCATTTGCCCCTTTACCCTGCTGACCTCCATGGATTATATCAACATTTCCTGGACCCCCTAACTTCAGCCCATGTGGAGCCCAAGCAAGAGATCAAAAAGAAGAAGGAGAATGAGCTCAGAGTATTTATTCCCTCTTTCCTTTCCCTGAGGTTGCCTCTGTCTGCCTAGGACCCTCAACACGTCAGTGCACTTCTCAAGACAGCCCAATCCGCATAACTCTCTTTCCAGGGTCTGGTGAGCTCTTCCTCCCCTCTACTCGTCCAGCCTAGCAGTAGTGAAAATTCCACTGTTACCATCTGTACCTGCACCATCTCTTGTGGTTCTCAGACAGCCTCCTCAGACCTTTTCAATAGTCTCATAAATACATCTTCCTCAAATTATCCTCATGTGCCATCTCTTTTCTGTTTGGGACCCTGACTGATAGATACCACAAAAGGAAGCAGCTAATCTCAAAAGGCATATGGACCTTGTGAGGCTTCAAGAATAACCATAGCCCCACAAAAGGGCATCTCTCTAATACCTGGGAGGGTACCTCTCTAATACCTGGGAGGGTACCTCTAATACTCTCCCTGCTCTCTGTCCCTCTGTCTCTGTCCCTCTTTAGGATATTGCTGAACAGACAGTACCAATTTCTTTGGTACCTCCCTTTTCTATGATCTTTGCTGGCTCCTCTCCCCCAAACTCAATTAGTTCACAGTGTCTTCTTTCAGAAAGGAAAAAATACAGATGATTATTTTTCTGACACTAAATTATAATCATTTTCCTCCAGGGTGCCCTCTCTGACATTTCATACATGTTGTTACGTGGGATGTAAGGAGTCTCTAAACTCTTTATTCAAATATTTAAACCTCTCAGTTTATTATCATCGGCAACTAATCGCTTTCATATTCTTAGTGCATTTTACTAGTTTAACATTAAAATGTTAGTCTTGTTTTCCTTATTTAAAAGTTTAAAGCAAGAAGGCTATAGTGTCACCCCATGTACTACAAACAAAAACTTAAAGCCTGACAAATCATATCCTATTTAATTCCAATGAAGTATTTTTTTCCTAATGAGGATTAAAGCCAAAAAGAATATTGACAAAAGATATTTTCTTTTCAATTATGACTTTTACAAATCTGAAAGGTCTAAGGTCTCCTCCCTGATTGAAGAAGAGTTGTACTGAGGTGCCATGCCTGCAATTTCAGTAGTGTCACTTAGTGAAGTATGATGTCTGTTCACAACAGCTTGGCCCCAATGCAGAGATTTCTTCTAATTTCATCTATACATTTCTGTAACTTGTATTTAATGATGGTGCATCTAGCTATTGTAAAACTATTAGACAGATATAAAAGTATCTATGTGATATATATTAACTGTTAATGCTGGGGAGAAGCCGGGGATATGGTTTCTTTATTAAGAAAGTAAAAAGCATATTTCTAATTATAAGTCATGCAATTTAGAGCAAAGGACAAATGAAATATCAAATTCTCACTACAAATCAAGAACCCATTCCTTTAATAAATTCTGCTTATTTTACATTTGCTTTCCTTTCTATAGCCAGAAGTACCACTTGATTTTTCTCAATCGTGGGAATTTTCTGGGTCAAAACTCTTTGAATCTTTTTTTGCAGAGGTTCAGAGGAACCAGTCCCTTGATGTCTCCCAGCAAACCGTGACCTCAAGATGCTCTTTATTTTCCTTCAACCTTGACTTTCTTTCAAGAATGCTGAGCCTTTTTCTGATCTCTCTTGCACCTGCTTTGTTCTAGATTTCCTCTCTAAAATGTAGAAATGTAAGATCTAAACAATAATTTGCAATCTAGCAATTAAGTGGCCTATATAGGCTGAATCAGTCTTATACATTTAGCTTAGCTTGTTTATACACCAATAGTGCAATAAATTAATGCACAAACAAAAGTAGAAAAACTTTTGCCCCTAAAAGTCATGGTACAACAGTAGAAATATTGGCCACCTCAACAAAATGGAACAGATATTTCTTTAAAAAAAAAAAAAAAAACAGCAAGATATTAGTGACATTTAGAGAAAAAATGATCCCTACTGAAAAAGGCAGTTATGTTACCATACAGTTTACAACATTAAGATTTATTTTTGCTTGAGGCAAAGTTAAGATTGAAGACATGATGTCGCTAATGCTACACAGGATCGTAAAACACTAAGCCATTACTATGAGCTCAATATGGAATTTAGGATTCAAGATATCAATATTGCTTTATAAGAGTCTCATATTCATTTAAAATTCAGTTGTAGTTTGTCATAATTCCATTTCCAGTTTTCAACTAAACTACCTGGAACTTTAATTGCAAAAATAATTTTTTATTTCCTTGCTATCTGTATACTTAAAAAATTCACAGAGTCTAAAGGTGAAAGACAAGTTATTTTAAAAGTCAGGAATCATCCACCTCATTTTCAGCATGTGATCCTATTTAGTACCTTTGCAGTGAATAAAGGGGTTGTTATGTGTATAAATATTGGCCAATATGGTAGCAAGAAAATATCATGGAAAACTACTTGGTAATTTTTTTTAATTATGTTAATTTTCTCAAAATTTCCTAACTTCATATACTTCTCTATATATCTCAAATTCCTAGTTCTGCCACATAATGTGCAAACTGAGGATAGTTTCTTAACTGTTCAGATTCTCAGTTTCTGTAAAATGGGGATAATATTTCACAAGGTCTTTGTGGTGATTAAATAAGTGAAATAAAATAAGTAAAATGCTTAATAAATTGCTTAGTTCACTTTTAGTCCCCTCATTTTATTCCACACAGGCATTTTTCAGACACTGAGCCAAGATTAAGTAATTAAGATTTATAACACTGTAACTGGAAAAAAGGACATTATTACATCTACTCTGTGCCAGTATAAATATTATAAAAGCAACTAGAGTTCTATCCTTCATTTTTGAAGATAATATGCATATCCCTATGCATTAACTTGTAGATAGAGAATTGTTTTCCATATTAATACATTTCATTAATCTGAAACAATTTCAAGTGTCTTTGGGCAAATCATTTACTATCTTTGGGGGTCATTAATCTATAAAATGAGCGATTTCTAAGATTGCTTTCAAATCAAAGTTATTATAAGACTAAGTTTCTAAACAAGCTAGGAGGGAGATATCCATGCAGTTTTGGAGTATAAATTATTTATAGTATTTCTGAATTAGTTAGGGGGGGGGTTAGGTTGCTGTAACAAAGAGAATCCAAATAAAATGGCCTAAATAAGACACAAATTCCTTTTTCTCTCTCATAGCTGTCTAGTCACTCTAGGTTGGCAAAGCAGCATTGCTCCCCAAGACCATTCTTGTGTGGTGATTACTTGTTCTTCCAGCATCCCCTAGATTGGTATTTCCATGGGGAATTTCTTCCTGGCATGTCTTGGGGAATGTATATGTTTTCTCAAATACTGAATCAAAAAATAATAATAAATTGAGAAATTAGGAAAACAGAGAAAAAGTATTATAATTCTCCTCCAAGAATTAAAACTGCACAGTCAGCATAATCACTAATTTGAAGACTGCACTGATGTCAAGTCACAGGTGAGGGCAGGAAATGCTGCACACTGAGTCCAAGATTAAGGTTAACATTTCTGAGAACCTGAACAGTAGAGAACTTAATAGAAGTGGCCACTAGTAGTCTCGCTTGTAATAGTTGCCCTGTTTTAAGTGTGTGCTCATGGCCCTGTCTGTTACTAATGGTGAGTCATTCCTGCAAATAAAATAAATATTAGTTGCTTTATATACATAGCATATTTTATACAAATCTTATAAAAAATGTTCCAAGAAAGAACAAGTTTTGGAAGTAAAACAAGTCCTTAAATTGGCATTTTCCACACGTGATTTAGGATAGAGCTGTTAATCTTGCTGGGAGACCTGAATGTTACATTATTAGAATACTATTCAAATAATGTTCACTGGCATTTTCTAGTGTTTGAATATTCCCTATAGGCTCAACTTCTTTGTAAATATGTTAGCAAAAGAAATACAAAAAAAGAGATATGAATGTTGTAGAATACTCCAACATGAAATCAGAAACTGATCTAAAATCTGAATTAGTAAAAGCATTTTGATTTCAACAGCAAAACCAAAATCAGGGCAAGCAGGCAAATGTTTTTATCACTACAAAAAAGGAAATGAGCTTGTATGAAGCAACATGTACCCTAACAGCCAATCTGTTGGACACACTTTTAACAATCCAAGCAATGTCAATACAGAATAAAAGAAATTTTTCTACAATTGGAATATTTGTCAAGAAATAAAGAGCAAAACTATCAGACAGAATAACTACTACTTTGTTTTAAAATTTTGTTTTAAGAACAATCATTTGAAACAGTAAATATTTATAGTACAATATTCCATTTTAAAAATCATTTTCATTTGGAATTTATTTTGTGTGAAGGTCCCCTTTTTAATGCTTTCTGTTACCAAATTTCTATATCATTTTATAGGTTATTGAAGTATAATCTTGCCACCAAATATGGCCTCATAGTAACAATAAACAGCAATGTTTATCATTATACCTTTTTTATAGAAAATATCTGAAACTTTTAGTATAACCCAATCATAGCAAAAAAGATTCATTATTACTATGGCCACTCGTTATTTTAAAACATATAAATAAAGTGTTATGGAAATTGAGAATAACTTGTGAATCAGAAATCCCCAGGAATTCCTTGGAAATTGATTTTCAGCCTGAATCCCAAAGACCAGAGTCTGTGGAAAATTTTAAAACATTACGCATTGCCTTCATTTGCAAATTGAAATTGAAGAGCAGCTACATTCAGATTCCAACTTGAATGAGAAAGAGGCAGAGTTTAGGACAAGCAATTTCTTTTTAAGCAAGGGAAACAGGAGTTGCACATACTGCTTTCAGTCTCATTTAAGTGAGAACTTAGCCACGTGTCTCAATACCAAGGAGGCTGGGAAATGCCATCTCTGGCCAGGTGGCTGTGGGCCGAGGAGGCACAGGAGTCTGGATTTGTGGATACACAGCCGGCTGCCACAATATCCAAATGTTTTATGCTTAAATCCTTTGTCATATTTTCAAAACTAAATTTAGGTAAATTGCAATGCAATTTTTATCCATTCTAATATTATATTTTTATATCTACAGTAGGCCAGATATTGCTTTCTTTTTTCTTTGATTATCATGAGACTTAGGGGAGAGAGGGTGTTTAAGGAGTGGCATGATACATATTTAAAAAGAATACAACATTTAAGGACATATTAGAGTCAAGGCCATACCTGTAACAGCCATAATGGGAAATAATATAAGTATAGACATGAAGATGAAAATAAGAAAGACTGGGGGAAATGAGGCATTATTAAATAATAGAAAAAGGATATTTCCCTGGTGTATTGAAAAGACAAAGGGACCCTTGCAGATTTTCCCTTGTCACATAAATTTTAAACTGTTTGTATATAAAATGACTGTTTATGAAATGTTTGAGTTTATAATGTGTAGCACACCCAGATAAACAGAAATTGTGTACAGGTCACTGTCAGCCCTAGGTCACCACTTTAAATATTAATATCATGGCCTGAATAATCAAGTAAGCCTCAACCAAGGCCAGGTGTAAACCTATAAGCTTTCCTGCAGGGGCTCTGTCAATACACAGTGCCAAAAGACCAACTGAGGAGGACTGAACCCAGAGTAAGGAATGAGAATTATATTCATTCACATCTTAGTTTACCAAAGCATTGATTCAAACACACACACACACACACACACACACAAAGTAAAAGTAAAAACATTACAGTGGATGTCATATCAATTTCCTGTTCGTCCTAGCCAAAGAATTGGTGGAAACAATTCTTTAAGTATGGCTGCAAGAGAAATCCATTAGAATTTGGTATGAATTAATTTCTCCTCTCGTTGTCTTTGCTGAGCCTCCTCTGTGTGTCATGCACTGTGCTTGTCCCTTGCTGGCCTGGGTTGGCATTGATTTCTCCTCCGTGTATGCCCAAAGTGACCTTAAGTATCCAGGTCTCTGCTACAGCATTGCTGTAAGATACTACCGCCTTCACTTATGCACCTAGGAATGGCCAGAGAGACCAAAGAGCCATGCCCTCTTGACTCCGTTCTGGGTTTTCTATATTCTTGGCAAATGAAAGAATGGTTTCTTATTTAGGGTTAAAACAAAATGAAAAATATGCCTCTTGGGGCAGAAATCTGTGGTAGTGATACTACCTAGAGATTGCTAATACATATCCTGCTCAGTTCTCTTTCTTGCAGTTCCTGCACTAGCTCTGCCTTCAAAGCATTCTTTAGCAGTAGCACTTTACCAACAGCCCCATCCAGTATAAAAGGGCATTAAGGCAAGGTCTACATAAAACATTACTTGAAATATTTGCTCAATATTTTGTTCGGTTTGGTTTGGTTTTTGCATCTCTTTTTGTACGTGTATAGCATGCGGCCATGGATGCAGCCTGAGGTAATGACAGTGAATGTCTGCTCATACACAGTAATTCCCATGTCTACATGGCTGTTAATTCCCCTTACAAAGCCCTACTTCAGTGGGTTGGTCGCTCTTGTCAAGAAGCATCATTCAGTGTCAGATAATTCAGAAGCAAGTTCTAGGGCCTTAATGGAGAACAGTGGAAGAATTCGGAACACTCAAAATCATTCCAAATCTTCAAAACACAGTGAAATCTCCAACTCTTCAAATTTCAGTGAAAATCTTATACATACTTTCCTGAAGTTGGGGATTTCCCTACAATTTCTGCCCTTTGAAGGCTCCTGCTCTGAGGTGAATGCCTGGCCTCAGGTTCCATATTGAATCTATGCCTCTGTGATTGGAATGCAGAATTAAGACACATTGTTACTAGTCTTCAAATAAAATAGTGAATACACTGATTCATTATTTTAAGGAAAAATTATACTTCTAAGCCTTGCATCATTCCCAACTGAGATAAAGACAGCAGAGAAATAATGTAGAGACAGAAGAAACCAGGAAAGGTCATGAGGAAACCTCAGTTTCATTCCCAGAGTTGTCCCTGCTGACATTTGGCCTGTCATTTAACCTCTCGGACCTCTGTTTTCCCATCTATTATATGAAGGACTCCATCTGGATGACAGCTCAGTGCCCATTATAAGATTCTAGATAGAAAGGACCTTTACAAAACGAATTAAGTGGAACAATGGCTATGATGGAACGCAATCTATCCTAGTGCCGACAGAGTATGGATCTGAAATCAGTCGGAGAGGCTGGATGGAGGGATTTCAGGACACAGCTGGATGAGCTTGAGAGAATCATTCATCTTTCTCTGTGATGCAATGATGATAATCTCTCTGCCTCACAGGTTGATAGGGAGGATTCATTAGATAATTTATGTCAAGTACTTAACATGATGCATGGTACATATAGCTAAATAAACGATAACATTAATATTTTACAATAATTGCATTCAGTTTAGAATCTGAATAGTATACCAGGATTTTACATTCTGAAACTATAATAATTTAAGAGGTATTGACATGACCTATATTTACCCAAATCCTAGGGGAGGAGAGTGGAGAGAAGTGGTCCAAGGTCTGAGCCCTGGAGTATTTCCCTGAACAGCTGCTGTGAGAATTGGAAGATGATGTAGGCAAAGCTCTCATATACAGGCATCCATTAAATGGTTGCTCTTTGTCCCTTGCCATATATTGGAAAATGTTAAGTAATCAAAAGCTCATTGTCTTGGTTCATAGTAAATAATTATATTTACAATGTAAATATCCTACTCTAAGATTTTCTTTCTTAATTTACATTTTACATTCAATCACTAGGCTATATCGAAAAAGACATTTGATATAAAAAGGGGATAATACAAAACTAGCAGAATTGTACACTGCCAAAAAAAAAAAAAAAAGTTGTATTTGACTCCTTTTTTTTTCAAAGCATCCCCCAGAAAAACTTAACTCAAATACATTTGGACTCATGCATGAATTGAAACTTGCAGAGGAAAGTGGATATGAAAAATATATATATATCTTAAGGAGAAGTTAGAATAAAGATTTATTAAGATTGGAAAAAAAGTAAAAAACAGTTATATTTCTTATCATTATAAATATTGAAAGATGGCCCATTTCTTTTTCCTGGATATAATACTTGTGGTTTACCTAACAGCCATTTCACATTTATTGTGGTAGCAATTTTTTCAGTGTCTAGTGGTATACCACGATTGCAATAATAACCTAACTTTGCAATAAAGGTTAATGCTGTTCTCACATATAAAACAATATACTTTCTATGATGATAATCACACTCTCCTTCCTCACTTTTAAAATATTGCCATTAAAGTAATCCCCTTCCGTAATGATTTTACATCTTTAAAGCGCTCCTTTGACTTTGTAGCCTTCCAAATCAGAATTGAGTTTCCTGCTTGTGTGGTCAACATCATCTATTATGTTGCTTCTGGGAACTGGTTTTCCACTGCTTCCCCATATAGGGTCCCTACTCAGGTTAAGCCAACTTTCTCACTTCCCTCTTCCTCTACCATCTCCAGTCATGACTCTTCCTCTCTACCCTGTATATCTGAACGTGGGTTGCCCAGTCATCTCAAAAACAGTTTCCTTTCAAAGCTTTATCCTTCTCCCCTTTCATCTACTACAAAAATTTCCAAGCTCTAAACTTGCCTGTGGCAAACATATTTCATGAAAAAGAATCTCTTTTGGAAGCCTTTTTGGGTATATTTCCACAATTCACCATGAATTTTTTTTTTTTCATAGAGCCTGAATAGCTAATTGTTTAAGGTATCCCTGGCATAAATCTATATTATGGGCAATGCTTTTGTAGCTCTCACTTTAGTATCCAGTTAAAATATATAATTACCCCTTAATAAAAGTCAGTCAATAAAATGTATGCAATAGGCCCCTCTTTGGGGTACCAGGGATCCAGCAGTGGATAACAGTTCCTGCTGCCATAAAACCTACATTCTGGTGGAGAGAGAGGGGCAAATATATAAGCAAAACATAAAAAATAGAGTTTTTTAGACTGTAATGGCACAGTATGTGCTTCAAAACACCCAAAAGAATGATTCTGACTGTCGCCATTTCCCTAGGGCTCTTGAAATAAATCTGTAAGAAACTCATCCCCAGTGTGCTGTTCATAGATACTTTACTTACACACGACACATGCAGCCATCCTGCACAAGATCTTAACCAGCTGCAGCATCGTGGTCAATTGTATAATTCTGGTAGCTACAAAAATCTCATGAAGAACATGCAGTGTGAAGCTCTTTCAGGGACCCCTGGTAACATTCTGCTCCTTTTTTCCCTGGACTTAACTCTAGATAAATCCACGTTCTCTCTTTCCTAAAATCTAAAGTTAACCCTGAGGCCTCAGCTACTCTTCAGGGCCTCGTACCTGAGGCAAGTCCCACACCCCACCCCTCCCCCCGCAGTCAGATATGAGACTCCAGGAGAGTCGGACTCTGACAGAAGTCAGAACTCCCACAGTTTCCTCGATCCTCGGCTTTGATCTCTGTCAAAAGGAAACTAAGCCTGAGAGAAGGGCACTACCTCACTGTTTGCATGTATTTTCCTTAGAGTATTACACTTCACTGGAAAAATTTTAAAACTATTTCAGGAATATCCACAAGAGTACAAGCAAAACAAGTACAGAAAAAGACTTAAATGTAAATTTATGTCATATATATCTTATTTAAGGAATTTTGCATGAAAAACTTTTATATATATATATATGTATTTAAAAGTAATGTACTTTGGAGTTTTCTCAGTTAAAAAAAATAAGGGAAAGATTATATGGATAGTGTAAGAAAGATAATTCAGCAGTCAAAATTTGTCAATAATGATTGAATAAAATTTTGTCTCCATTCATATGCAAATGGATAAAATAAAAATAGTCACTTTTATTAAGTTCATATAGAATTAATGAAAACAAAAGACAATAACTATTTTCAATTAAATATTTAGTACTTTTAGCTTCTCTTCTACATATCTTTATTCACTTTCTAAGATTTAAGGAAAAATTCATTTCCGAAAGACCAGCATTCCACAAGAGTCCTCTGGCAAAATTCTATTTTAATTACCCATAATTTTTAAGAACATAATTTATCTTTTGGAGAGAGCAGGTAAACTCTTCTAATCTGGGCAAAACCATTTGTGCCTCAGGGATCTATAATTTATTTCCTCTCAGCAAGATAATAAACCTAAAAGGGTTTTATTTTCCTTAAAATTACAGGAAATTTCATAGATGGTTTTTAACAGTAAATGCATTTCCCAAGTGAGCAGTTTCATACAGTATGTTTTGGTGTAAGATTCCATACCACCCCTTTTTGGCTTTTCTATCAGTTATGTCATTATGCCCTTCACAACCATGTGAAGTAGTTATCATTATGCCCAGTTTTAAGATAAACTGAAGAACAGAGGTCAGGTGACTTAGCCAGGGTCACACAGTTTCAGTAGCACTGGGATCTCAATGTCTTGTTTCAGCCCCTCGTCCTTTCCACTCAGATTCTGAGAAAATCTTAGATAGTGCTAGAGCCTGAGCTGGAGAACAAGGCCAGGGAAATGATGTAAAGCAGGGAAGTAATAACAGCACACAAGAAGGAAAACGAATGAGAATTCTGTCCATAGAAATCCCAATCCACACACAAGCCAAGGAAAAGATCAAATGCCAGGAGCTTCACCACTGTTTTTATTTAACTCAAAATATTAACAATATAAAAACATTTTTTAAAGTATCTCCAATATCTGACTTCAGGTGTTTTTTGTTTTTCGTTGATGACATTTGATGACATAGTTCTTAACTTGTTTCCAACAAGTAGTAACATAGTCTATTATAAAATACATCCTTAAAAGTTTATGTTAGGCTTTAAACCCGTATATTTAGATCCTCATTAAAAAATGATTTAGTTATTAGTTTTGATTCCAAACACTTTTCTTCACACAGAAGCTTATTAGAACTAATAACCATAAATAGGCTAGCTATTCTTTTTTTTTTTTTTTTTTTTTGAAACAAGCATTTGTGTTCATTATCCAAGGGAAGGAAAGTCAGAGCACAGCAGACTCCCAGCCAGTCCCTCCTGTGGCTACATAGGCCACACTCCCAGCCCCTACCCCCAGAGTGTCCCCAAGGACCCAGAACCCACTGGGTACAAAAGAAGTCAGCAAGGGGTAGAGGCCATAGAAGGAAAGAGGAAACGGAGGAGGTGGATAGTCAGGCGTAGTGACATCCCTTGGCCCTCACTCTCGGTGAGGAGGATTAAGTGCGCCATGAGAGGATCCCAGCAGGGATACAGCTTATGTCAAAAACCCTGCTGTGGCGGAGCGGATGTAGCTCAGCAAGTGAGCGCCTGCTTCCCATGTACGACCTCCTGGGTTCAATCCCCGGTACCTCTTACCAAAAAAAAAACCACCTGCTTCCTGGTCAGCAGCAGAAACAAGATAGGGTAGGGTATGTGTTCTTGTTGGGTGTGTAAGGGTGTGTTTCTATGGCCAGGAGATGAGGCAGATCTAACTGGGGGCAATGCTTTTCCACAGGAGCTTAACTATTTTGCCCACACGAAGTAAAATCTCTCAAGGTTTTTTATTTCCTGAATTCATGTTATATTTAATATGATATGAGTTGAAAAGTTCCAATAGTTTTCTTTTTTTAATGTATTTTAATAAATCAATATAAGAAATGTTTATTATATCAGCTAGCTGAATTTAAAATGTAGGTGCAGGCATGATCTCAAAGAGGGTGTTAACTTTGGTTAATTTTTTTTTATTTGAAAATAATATGATTTCTTCCAAAAATTTGGTAGTCGTAAGATTTTAGCAAAAGTTCTAACTGGAGTGCCTAAAAATACCACTAAATGGAAAGAACACTGAATTGCTTTGAAGAGATCTCTCTTTTTGCATTTTCTTTCTTTCTTTTTTATTTGCATGTTTAATTTTTATTATGGAAAATTTCAAACATGTGCAAAAGCAGGGAAACTAGAAAAATAAGACTCCAAGTAGGCATCACTCTGCTGCAACAATTATGAACCCCTGGCCAATCTTGCTTGATCTATAACAAACCCAATGCCCCAAACTTCAGATTATTGAAATAAATCTCAGACATAACATTATTTCATCATAAATATTTCAGTATGTATTTCTAAACTTTTTTATCAAATATCATTATCACATTAAAATTAAAAGTAACTACTTAATATCCTCAAATATCCAGTTACTGTTCAAATTGCCAACTGACTCATAATTTTTTACATTTGTTTGAGTCAAGATTATAGTAAATTCCATTTATTCTGATAAGATGATATGCCTCTTACATCTCTTTTAATCCAGGTTCCAATCCATCTTTTTTTCCCATTGAAATTGATTTGTTAAATAAACAGTAGAGTTCTCCAGAGTCTGGATCTTGCTGATTGCTTCTTCATGGTGGTGTTTCCACATGTTCTCCAATCCCCTGTATTTCCTGCAAATTGGTAGTTGAATAGAACTTCCTTGTCATTTTGTATACTCCATGTTTACTGCTAAGAAAACACATTCTCTCTCTGCTTGAGTTTTACCATTTGCTCTTAAGAATGGACTTATTCATGGAGCAAATGGAGTGCCTGCTGCATGCACTCCCAGGGCCAAGTGTCAGGGTGCAAAGATGATTGTGGCACTCAAAAGCTGTGCTTACAAAGTAATGCAGTGTTGATCAAAATTCCTCTTCCAAGCACAAGATAAAATAATTTAATTTTCTAATAACTACTGAGTTGCTTTAACAAGTGCTGTGTCTTAATTCCTCATATCAACCTTATGAGAAGAGTACCATTCTATATTTAGCCTCATTTTACAAGAGAGGGAACTGAGGAATAGAGAGGTTTCATGATTTGTCCAAAGTTACATAGCAAGTCAGTAAAGGGACTGGGATGTAAACCTGCATTGCCTGGCTTCTGTGTCCAGAGACTTACCACGAGTTGACGCTGCCGTCCCCTCCCCTTGCTAACCCTCAATGACAGAACTGCACAATTCTCTGGCTAATATAGAGCTTCTCTTAGGTAATTTCTACTATGCAATCATTTGAATCAATTTAACTGCTATGACTGGTAACCAACAGTGTGTTGATAAACAGAACTAGAATAAAGTTTGCACCCATGTTGTAAGGAGAAAAGAGCAGTCTCTGTTATCACACCAACCTGGCTTGAATATTGTAGTGTAATAACATAATATATTTCCCAGCAAGTTTTGAGGGTTTCCCAGTATTACTTTTCTTAACTCTTTCTTCCCCTTCCCAGAAACCATATTCTTGAAAGCCAAAGTTCTGAATTTCCAAACTCCAGGCATTTTGGAATCTAAAAGCAAAGGCTAAAAGGAAGCCACAAACACTAAATTCTATCAAAAACAGGGGGAGAGAGAATGGCGGCAGAGTAAGGAGCTCCTAGAGTCAGCCCATGCTACCGGGCAGTTAGTAATCACCCAGAGCTATCCAAAACTCCCTCTCCAGGAGACCAGAAGTGCATCCTGCAAATCCTTGAAAGAATGGAAGGAGGAGACTGCCCATTTACAGTGAAGTTGCATGAATAGAGCACTCCACACTGCAGAGGCCTGTGCCCATCCTCCACTGGCTGCATAAGCCACCTCAGGAGCTATTCCATGGCTGGAGTTGGAAGCTCCATTTCACAAAAACAGGGGAGGAAGAGCTAGTTGGGCACCTACTTAAGCTACTGATTAGTAAATTTGGCTGGTTAAAGTATAATCCTAAGAACAGCTAAAGTTTGAACCTGTCCAAATTGGAAACTCTACCCCCAGCTTGAGGGGAAGTAGGGCTGGCTGACTGAAAATCACAGTGATGGTAGGGACCAGCTTCTTTCCACCCAGATGGAATTGCCGTCCTAGTCTAGGCCCCAGATCCACCTCTGGCAGGGAGGAAGCTGAAGGGACTTGCACCAGCCTCTCCAGGCAACTGCAGGTGCTTTCAGCCAGCAGACTGGATAGTCAGACACCTGGGGCTCCATCCTTGTTCCCCAATAGGATAGGAGGGAAGCTGTGTTTCCTCAGCCTCTATGGGCAACTGCAGGCACTTTCAGCCCACATGGATTAGATTGTTGGGCACTCTAGAGGGTCCATCCCTACCCCACCCCTGGCAGGGGAGGAGGGGGGCTGGAGCTACTCTACTTGCACAACTGCAGTCAGTTTTGACCCACATGGCTTAGTTTGCTGCCCACACCGGAAGTTCCATCACTGCCCATGTAGGGAAGAAGGGAGCAAGAAGCTTCATCAGTCTCTCCAGGAAATTACAGATAGTCTTGGCCTGCACAGCTTGGATTACTACACACGGCTGAGGCTCCATCCTTACCCCTGGTAGAGGAGAAAGATAGGAGAAGTTTCATCAAGTCCTAGGGCAACATGTGCAGCTTTGGCCTCCATGGCTTACAGTACCAACTACATCCTCAGCTCCTACTACAAAACAGCAAGGGAGATAGGGAAATAAAGCCCTAAACTAAAGAGAGAAACCACACCCAGAATAAATACATCTAGTAAACCAGATGCCTAGACACCAACAAAAAATTACAGTTGATAGCAAGAAACAGGAAGATATGGCCCAATCAAAGAAAAAAAGATAAGCTTCCAGATGACATAAAGGAGTTGAGACAACTAATCATAGATGTTCAAACAAATCTCCTTAATAAAGTCAATGAGATGGTTAAAGAGATTAAGGATATTAAGAAGACACTGGATGAGCACAAAGAAGAATTTAAAAGCATACATAGAAAATTAGCAGATCTCATGGGAATGAAAGGCACAATAAATGAAATTAAAAATACATTGGAGGTATATAACAACAGATTTGATGAGGCAGATAAAAGGATCAATGAGCTTGAAGAAATGGCCTCTGAAAGCAAAGATACAAAAGAATAGAAAAATTGAACAGGGTCTCAGGGAACTAAACAATGGCAAAAGATGTGCAAACATATGTGTCATGGGTGTCCCAGAAGAAGAGAAGGGAAAAGGAGCAGAAGGAATATTTAAAGAAATAATGGTAGAAAATTTCCTAACCCTATTGAAGGACACAGATATCCATGTCCAAGCACAACATACTCCCATCTGAATAAATCCTAATAGACCAACTCTGAGACATATACTAATCAGAATATCAAATGGCAAAGACAAAGAGAGAATTCTGAGGGCAGCAAGAGAAAAGCAATAACATATACGGGCTACCCAATAAGATTAAGTGCCAATTTCTCATCAGAAAACATGGAGGCAAGAATGCAGTGGTATGACATATTTAAGATACTGCAAGAGAAAAACTGCCAGCCAAAAATCTTATACCTGATGAGATGGTCTTTCAAAAATGAGGGTGAGTTTAGAATATTCACAGATAAACAGAAACTGAGAGACTTTGTAACTAAGAGACCAGCTTTGCAGGAAATACTAAAAGGAGTGCTACAGCCTGAAAAGAAAAAAATCAGGAGAGAGAGGCTTGGAAGAGAGTCTAGAAATGAAGATTATATCAGTAAAAGTAACTGAAAGTATAAAAAGAGTGGTGAAAATAAAATATGACATAAAATCCAAAGGTCAAAATGAGTGAAGAAGTGCCTTTACAGTAATAACATTTAATGTTAATGGATTAAACTCCTCAATCAAAAGACACAGGTTGGCGGAATGGATAAAAAAATATGAGTCATCTATATGCTGTCTACAAGAGACTCACCTTAGACCCAAGGATACAAATAGATTGGAAGTGGAAGGCTGGAAAAAGATATTCCATTCATGCAGTAATAAAAAGAAAGGGAGGGAGGGAGGGAGGAAGGAAGGAAAAAAAAAGAAAAAGAAATAAGCTGGAGTAGCAATACTTATATTGGATGAAATATAATTTAAAAGTAAAACTGTTATTAGAGACAAAGAAGGACATTATATGTTAATTAAAGGGGCAACTCACCAGGAAGAAATAATAATCATACGTGTATATGCACCTAATCAGGATGCCCCAAATTACCTGAGGCAAACACTGGCAAACCTTAAGGGAGAAATAAATGTCTCTACAATAATAGTTGGACATTTCACCACTCTCAGTACTGGATAGAACATCTGGGCAAAGGATCAATAAAGAAACAGAGAGCTTGAATAATATGATAAATGGATTAAACCTAATAGACATACATATACAGAACATTGCACCCTAAAGCAGCAGGATATACATTCTTCTCCAGTGCTCATGGATCTTTCTCCAGGAAATACCATATGTTGGGTCACAAAGCAAATCTCAATAAAGTCAGCAAGATCAATATTATTCAAAGCACTTTCTCTGATCATAATGGAATAAAGTTGGAAATCAACAAGAAGCAGAAAAAGGGAACATTCACATATATGTAGAGATTAAACAACACACTCTTAAATAATGAGTGGGTCAAAGAAGAAATTGTGAAAGAAATCAATAAATATCTCGAGACGAATAAAACAAAAAACAATATATCAGAACCTATGGGATGCAGCAAAGGCAGTGCTGAGAGGGAACTCTATAGCCCTCAATGCATACATTAAAAAAGAAGAAAGAGCTAAAATCAATGACCTAACTACACAGCTGAAGAAACTAAAAAAAAGAATAGCAAACTATTCCCAAAGTAAACAGAAGGAATGAAGGAACAAAGATCAAAGCAGAAACAAATGAAATTGAGAACAAAAAACAGTAGAGAGAATTAACAAAACCAAAATTTGGTTCTTCGAAAAGATTAACAAAATTGACAAGCCCTTAGCTAGACTGAAAAAGAAAAGATACCAATAAATAAAATCAAAAATGAAAAGAGGGACGTTACTACTGACCCCACAGAAATAAAAGAAATCATAAGAGAAGACTATGAACAACTGCATGATAACAAACTAGACAATGTAGATGAAATGGGAAAATTCCTAGGATTATATGAACAACCTACACTGACCCTAGAAGAAATAGAAGACCTCAGCAAACCAATCACAAGGAAAGAGATTGAAACAGTCATCAAACAACTCTCCAAAATGAAAAGCCCAGGACCTATGGTTTCACAGGTGAGTTCTACCAAGCATTCAAAGAAGATTTAATACCAATCTTATTCAAAC
The DNA here is from genome assembly GCA_026826555.1 of Tolypeutes matacus. Lineage (NCBI taxonomy): Eukaryota > Metazoa > Chordata > Mammalia > Cingulata > Chlamyphoridae > Tolypeutes > Tolypeutes matacus. The sequence continues at coordinate 3,173,820 of JAKSZT010053791.1, read as the reverse complement.
TCTTCCCCCCAAAATTGAAGAAGGAACGCTACCAAACTCATTCTATGATGCCAATATCACCTTAACACCAAAGACAGATAACAATATTATGAAAAAAGAAAACTACAGACCCGTTTCCCTCCTGAATACAAGTGCAAAAATTCTCACCAAATGCTTGCTAATTGAATCCAAAAACACATTAAAAGAATTATTCATCATGATCAAGTGGCTTTTATACTCAGCATGCAAGGGTGGTTCAACACAAGAAAATCAATCAGTGTAATAAACCACATTAATAAATCAAAAAAGAAAAATCACATGATCTTATCAATTGATGCAGAAAAGGCATTTGACAAATGCAGCATCCTTTCTTGATAAAATGCTACGAAAGATAGGAATTGAATGAAACTTTCTCAACAAGATAAAAAGCCATATATGAAAAACCCACAGCTAACATTGTACTCAATGGTGAATGCCTTCCTGTTGAGATGGGGAACAATATAAGGATGCTCACTGTCACCACTGTTGTTCAATATAGTGCAGGAGGGTCTAGCTAGAATAATCAGGTAAGAAAAAGAAATAAAAGACATCCAAATTAGAAAGGAAGAAGTAAAACTTTTGCTATTCCCAGATGATATGATCCCATGCCTAGAATATCCAGGAAAATCTACAACAAAGTTGCTAGAACTAATAGACAATTTCAGCAGAGTGGCAGCATACAAGATTAATATAGCAAAAATCAGTAGTGTTTCTATACACTAATAATGAGCAATCTGAGGAGGAAGTCAGGAAAAAATTCCATTTACAATAGCCACTAAAAGAATTAAATATTTAGGAATAAACCTAACCAAGGACATAAAGCACTTGTATTCAGAAAACTACACTGCATTGCTAAGAGAAATCATAAAGACCTAAATATATGGAAGAGCTTTCTGTGTTCATGGATTGGAAGACTGAATATTGTTCAGATGTTAATTCTACCCAATTTGATACACAGATTCAATGCAATCCCAATAAAAACCCCACCAGCATTTTTTTAAAAAATGGAACAACAATTACCAAATTTATTTGGAAAGGTAAGGGGCCCAAAATAGCCAGGAACATCTTAAAAAGGAAGAGTGAAGTTGAAGGACTCTCACATCCAGGCTTTAAATCAGATTATGTACCTACAGTGGTAAAAACAACATGGTACTGGCATAAAGATAAACACATAGACCAATGGAATCAAATTGATGGTTCAGAAACAAACCCTCACATCTAAAGTCAAGTGATTTTTGACAAGGTTGTCAAACTCACCCCACTGGGCAAAACAGTCTATTCAACAAATGGTGCCGGGAGAACTGGATATCCATAGCCAAAAGAAAGAAAGAGAATCCTTATCTCACACCTTCCACAAAAATTAACTCAAAATGGATCATAGACCTAAATATAAAAGCTAGAAACCATAAAACTCCTAGAAGAAAATGTAGGGAAGCATCTTTAAGACTTGGTGGTAGGTGTCAGATTCTTAAACCTTATACCAAAAGCACCAGCCATGAAAGAAAAAATGGATAATTGGGACCTCCTCAAATTTAAACACTTTCATGATTCAAAGGACTTCATCAAGAAGGTGAAAAGGCAGCCCACTCAATGGGAGGAAATATTTGGAAATCACATATCTGATAAGGGCTTGATTTCCATTCTATATAAAGAGATTATGCAACTCAACAATAAAAGAGCAAGAAATCCCATTTTAAAATGGGCAAAAGACTAAAATAGACATTTCTACAAAGAGGAAATACAAATGGCCAAAAAGCACATGAAAAAATGTTCAATATCACTAGCTGTATTAGTCAGCCAAAGGGGTTTATGTAAAATACCAGAAATTGGTTGGTTTTTATAAAGGGTATTTATTCGGGGTATAAGCTTACAGTTACCAGGCCATAAAGTGTAAGTTACTTCCCTCACCAAAGTCTATTGCTTCAAGTTGGAACAATATGGCTGCCAACATCTGCCAGGGTTCAGGCTTCCTGGGTTCCTCTTAAAGCTCCATAGTCAGGCTCTCTAGGCTTTATCTCTCTCCTGGGCTTGATTCTCTCCAGGCTCAGCTGCTTGGTCTCTCCACAAGGCCAGCTGTAGACTATCAAGCAAATGGCTCATCTCTTTTCCCAGGGCCTTCTCTCCTTCCTCACGACCAAGTTCCTCTGTGTCCTTACTTCCCGGGGCTCCAGCTCAAAAACTCCACATCAGAACTCCAACTCTGTCCTTTGCCGTGTCTTTTATCTGTGAGTCCCCACCCACCAAGGGGCGGGGACTCAACGCCCTACTGACGTGGCTCAATCAAAGCCCTAATGACAGTTTAATCACACCCAGAGGAACAGACCAGTTTACAAACATAATCCAATATCTATTTTTGGAATTCATAAATAATGCCAAACTGCTACACTAGCTTTTAGGGAAATGCAAATCAAAATGAAAGAATGAGATATCATCTCACACCACATAGAATGTCCATTATTTAAAAAAAAAAAAAAAAAACAGAAAGCAATAAGTGTTGAAGAGAATGTGGAGAAATAGGAACACTCCTTCACTTTTGGTGGGAATGTAAAATGGTGCAGTCTCTGTGGAAGACAGTTTGGCAGTTCCTCAGGAAGCTAAATATAGAATTGCCATATGATCCATTCCTCTACTAGGAATATATCCAGAAGAACTGAAAACTGTGATGCAAACAGACATTTGCACACCAATATTCATAGCAGCATTATTCACAATTGCCAAAAGATAGAAACAACCCAAGTGTCCATCAACTAATGAATGGATAAACAAAATGTGGTATATACATACAATGGAATACTATGCTGCTTATAACATCATAACATGGGTGAACCTTGAAGATAATATGCTAAGTGAAATAAGCCAACCACAAAAAGACAAATATTGCATGGTTTCACTGATATGAACTAAATATGAAGAACAAATGCATGGAGTTAAAACCTAGAGTATAGGTAATTAAGAGATAAGAGGAGGGCTGAGAAAGGTTATTGATGCTTAATGTATGTAGAAGTTTTAATTAATTTGACTGTAAAAGTGTGGAAATGGATAGAGTTGATGGTAGCACACACTAGTGAGTAGAACTAATGCAACTGGTTTATAAATGGGATTGTGACTGAAAAGGGTAGTCTTGGGATGTGAATGTCAGTTGAAAGAAAGTTAGAGAGTGGCCTAGGGACTGAGTAACATAGTGAACCCAGAGGTGTATGAGAATTGTGGTTAATAGTACAAACACAAGAATGCCCTTCAATGAACTAGAACAAATATACATCACTATTATAAGGTGGCAAGAATGTAGAGAAGCATGGGAGGTGTAAAATTAATGTACCTATGGACTATAGTTAGCAGCAATATTTTATTTATTTTTATTTTTTAAAGATACTTAGATTATATAAATGATACATAAAAAATGTAGGGGATTCCCATATGCCCCACTCCGTACCCCTTCCACACTTTCCCACATTAACAACATCCTTCATTAGTGTGGTACATTTGTTACAATTGATGAGCACATGTTGGAGCGTTGCCACTAAGTGTGGATTATAGTTACATTATAGTTTAAACTCTCTCCCGCACAATTTTGTAAGTTATGACAAAATTAGCAGCAATACTTTATTATTCTTGCAATACCAAAAATGTACATGTTAATAATAGGGGGGTATGGAAAAAATATACCAAGTGTATGCTATGGACCATAGTTAGTGGTAATAGTCTGATATTATCTCATGATTTGTAGCAAATGTTCCACAACAATGCAGTGTGTTATGTGGGAATTCCATGCATGTGCATAATTATATTGTAAGTTCACAACTTCTCTAATAAAAATATATTTTAAAAAATAATAATAGAACAAGGGAAGAGCCAGTTTACTCTTCCCTAAAGGGCAGGTCAGTTTCCTAGGGTGTACAGGGTTCCAGGCATATATTTTTTGCAGTGCCTCTGCCTATATAAAAAACCTGCTTGGAAAAAGATAACAAAATTGTTGGGCCCACCTGAAATATAGTGATTTATCAGTGAAGACTTATGATAATGGGTGGGTAAGAGATACTTTCTTATTTGTTTATTGTCTACTATGTATTTATTGTCTATTGTCTATGGTTTATTGTTCATTCTCAATGAATATGAAGAGTCTTAATCCTGTGTTTGACATGAAAGTTACCCAGAAAACTTGTTAGTGTGCAGCAGGTTATTTTACAGGTTGCAAATAAACACAGCAAGAACCTTGCTAAGACTATTGTTCAAAACCAAAACCCTGCTGACTTTTATACTTGATGAAGGAAATTGAGTGAATTGCCTAACTGGATCAGGATACAAATACATCCATTCTGAGTTCACAAAAGGTTGGAGACCCCAGGTGAAAACAATGCCAAAACAGCCAAGAGAAGTGTAAATATCAGTTAAATCAGTGCTTGGCACTACAAGACTGTTAAGCTCTCCCAGACTGTCAGAACACAGATTCTGGGCTCCCTTAACGGAGGATTAGGACTTGGAACAAGTTCCACCCAGCCAGTAATTCACTTTCCACACAGATAGCAGATTCAAATGTCTCCAACCACACAGCAGCAGCTCCAGCATCCCAGTAGGAGCTCAGGTAGCCATTCCCTCCTATGGAGCACCCATCGCTAATTACTCAAGGACTCAGCACGGTAGAATGCTCGTAAATGTTTAGCAAGTGATGCTGTGGGTTTGAAGCATTTGCCAATTTTTCTTGTGTAAATACTCCCACCATGGCTGATTTTAAGCTACCAACATGTTGTCACTGAGTGTGGAATTGGAGAGAGACATGCACTCTGGGCTTTCAAAGAACCAACAGGAGTCAACTCCAGCGCATCACTGCCAGTGACTCAAAACTCTGACACACCTCAAGTCTCCTGCTCAATGGATTAACTTCTTGCTACTGAACTCTCCTTCTCTCTACTTCGTGGTTTCTTCTTACTATTTTATTTTCCTGCCACTGGCTGTATGTCTCATTGTTCAAACTTTCTAAGAGAGAGGATCTGATTGAATCATTCATCCCCCAATAAGTAAGGAGAACTTAAGTTCTCGTGCCAGACAGCCTCCCCACTCAAATCAATCAGCTGTGGTTATGTCAGTGGGTGGTACCTGCTCCCAAGAAGAGCATTTTATCCTGGAAGGTACAAGACCTTTTCAGAAGGGCAATCTAATATGGCATGCACCTTGAATGGGCCATCCAGTACTTTACAACATAAATAGTTAAGTACCTGATTCGTGTTTGGTTGGGACCAATTGCTTTGGTATCATTTGGAAACATCTTCATCCTCCATTTCTGATCATTTGCCCAGTTTCACACTGATCACTGTCACTCCAGAGGTGGAGGAGCTGCCAAGAACTCTGGATGGGAGTTAGGACGCCGGTACCTAGGTCCAGCCAACAATTACTTTTTAACCAATGAGGAAATTTCTCATGTCTTACCAAATTCCAGAGGATGTTCTACTGGAACAAGAAAAAAAAAAGAAGGAGAACTGTCCTCATAGCAGGGAATTTTAAATTTTTAACAACAGTTAACATTTCTCCATACCTGTGGGTCTTAAAGGTGTAGAACTGGAGCTACTCTGCTTAAAAGGATGATAGCGAGGTGAAAGGCCCAGGACCCAGCCTGTGCAGCCTCCTTCCTGCATACTCTGCCCTCCCCTAACTATGAAAACATGGGGCACACCCAACCCAGCTGGAAAACGACAAGCCTCAACAAATCTAAGACATTTCATTGTTCAGAATTCTTCCTCTGTATCAACTTGGGAAAAAAAAAAAAAAAAAAAAGGGTTTTCCTATACACACACACACACAAAGAAAAACTTTTAGTAATCTTGGAAACAAAAAGCATCTCTGGCAAATTTTATTGTTATAGAAATCAATGGAGGAGAATTTTAAGAATAAATATTGAAGGCTCCTGGAATCACGACTTTTAATCTCCTGCTGGAAGCTCTGGCACAAATGGCTCTTAGTTCTCAAAAATATACAATATAATATGGGCAATATTGTTGCTGAAGGGGGGAATAAAGAAATAATTAAATCTTATCCCAATCCACTATCCTATTTTCCCTTATATCTCTGTTTACTATCGCTCATACAGTTTTTTGTGAATTAGAATGAGCTGAAAAGAAGTCATATATGCAAATGTGCTTTTATTATTGTTGTTGTTATTGTTACCATTATTAGTGTTATTACATTAGCCTCCAAATCCATCTTCTTGGCTTTTCAATGTTTTGGGTATTATTGGGTAGAAAAATACCAAAAGAGGCTTCGAATTAAAAAAAAGAAAGAAAAAAAATCTTTCGAGCCATTGTTTTTCTGCACAGCAAATATCAGTTACAAACCTTTGTATTCTTACTGAGGGTGCAGGATTAATAAAATGAAGTTGGGAGAGGGGGGCAAATATAATAAAAATAATAATAATTTAATTAACAATGATAAAAGCACTTTTACATTATGATTTCTTCTTTATCATTTCAATTCAAATGAGATTGCAACAATGTTTTGTATCAATGACTCCTAAAAAGGTGGAGAACACAGTTAATTTGATCAGCTACCAGCTGGTATCAGAAGGTCATTTTATGAGACAGGCTCCCCATAGGAAACAGAATTATTAGGAAAAATTGCAGGAAGGATTGCTGATAAAAAGACGAAGTACAAAAGGTATATGGGTGGGATGTGGGGGAACTTCCAGGGATAATGAGAGAGACCAGAAGCAGCAGGAGAGCTGTCTCCATACCCCGGGCTGAAGAGATGAGGGGAGAATGAACTTGCAGGTGCCCAGAGTGGGAAAGAATAGTATAGACCAGTGTCGTTCACCTGAAATATAAGGAGACCCACAAATGTGAGCCACATATATAATTTAAATTTTTCTATAACCACAGTTGAAAAGTAAAAAGGAACAAACGAAAGTAGTATTAATAATATATCTAATTCAATCCAATGTCATTCCAACATTTAATCACTATAAAATTATTAATGAGCCATTTTACAGTTTTTCTTTCCCATCAAGTCTTTGAAATCCAGTGTGTTGTTTACACTTACAGTATATTTTTGTTTTGGACCCATCACATGTCAAGTGCTCAATAGCCATATTAAATTCAGTCTAAACTAAGAAAGATGTCTGGTAATTTACCTGTATTAAACATAGCCAATAGTTCTTGTGTTTAATATGGCCATTATCAGAACATTTTTAAATTTTTTCTCCAATAAGCACAAATACTTCCAAAATTTAAATCCTCAAGGAAGAGCAGTTTGCACAGAGATTTCTCCATCAAGGACACCTGCTCTTCTAATTCAACATGGCATTCCTTGCTGAATTCTTATGACTACTATGCTAATGGTAACATGTAAATCAAGTTTGAGAACCTCTGGTATGCAGAATAGAATCCAAACCACTGTGTGCCCTTCCTACCCCCATACCTCCTTGGTTCTGCAGCTTCACCTCCTGCTCGTTAGATTCCAGCAAGACCGAGCCGGATGCCCTTCCTCAAATCCCTCCTGGTGTCTCTCACCATTTTGCTCAAGCTGTCCCTTCTGCCTGAAATACCCTCAACCCAACTCCCAACCCAAACCCCCAATTATATTAACCTCTTTTCATCCTTTAAGGTGCAATTTAGGTTTAATCTCCTCCAGAAAACTTTCCCTACCCTCACAGGCTGGGTCTGATGCCCAGCTTCATGCTCCCAAGCTCTCTGTTTTCTCTCCTGGACTTAATAATTCCCTAAGGACTAGGCCTCTGCCTGGTTCATGTATGTGTGCTCCATAGCTGGCATGGTATTTGGCCCATATTAGAAGCTCAATAATTTTGCAGTGCATAAATAGCTATTTCAGTCATCACAAAACTGATGATATAAGAATTACATATGAACTCATGACAAAGGCATTAACATGGAATAATGAATCTGGGAATTTATTTTAAGAATTTTAAAATCAGGATAGGGAAACCAAAGAAATAAAGAGACAGAGAAAAATAAAAGAACCTGGGGAAAGGTGTAATGATACTCACCAAGATGAAAACTCAAGAATAATCCCAAGGCAAGCCAGCCATTTGTGGAGAGAGAAGACAAGAAAAAAGAAAGTACAAGACTGTGAAAACTATATGCATCAGTATTTCATTTCTTACAAATAAAGCTAAAGTTTCAAAAATAAAGTAGTCTTTCTAGTTCTGATAAAATGTTCTGAATTTTAAAATTTTCAGTTGTTTGCAAAGTATCTACAATTTTATAAAGGAAATAATAAACACCACTGCATGCTTTTCTTCATCTCATAAGAACAGCAAATATCTACTAGAATAGAAGGCTGCATCCAATACTATTTTAGGCTCTTTTCTAAAACTCAAATAAAAATCCATATTTAGAGAGAGAGAAGGGAACAGAAAGAAAAAAATGAGCTGAGCCCACAGTCCCTATCCCTCTCCTATCTACTTCCACCAAAGGACTAATAATGAAGGATAATAAAAAGGCATGTCTTTCACTTGGCCTCTGTGTAGTTCTAGGACTTATTAGTAACTATCTTAAAGATAGAAAAGAACTCACAACCAGAACAGGCAGCCCTTGAGATAAATGAGGCAATTTTATTGATTATTATCTTGAACATATTACCAGGCCAATTCATGATAGTTTTCATGAATTGAAATTTTCAACTCAATCTGTATATTAGTGTTAACATTTCAAAAAGTATCAGGAAGAAAGTATTTCTCAATTAATGTCCTATTAAAATGCAGCCCAAAAGAAAATTAACTAGGCAAAATATTATAGACAAAGTCACTGGGTGATACTATGGCACCTAGATGCCAAAGTAACTTCTCACTGAAGTGTTTAACAAATGAATTTCCTACCCAAGAGAATGGATGACTTGGTATAAAGGGCTGTTCAAAATCTTATCTTACGATGAAATTTTGTGTTTTCAAGAAATTCTGCTTACACCGACAGATCAGAGGCACAATAGATGTTCAATTAATGTCTGCAGTATTTGACTTTAAATCAAGTTTGGTCAGCCCTTCATACATACCATTCTTTGAAAAGTGGTAGAGAGGAACTTGGCACCACTTTCTCACCTTCCCAGGCTTTCTATTAATAACTGCTCTGTTAGGACCCTAATGTCCTCCAAGTATGGTTTCATGGCATCAGTTTCAACTGAGGAGCAAGTTCTAAATTGTCACATAAGCTTAATATACTTCCATGATATTAAAGAACTTGGCTAAGAACTTCATTTGTCCTACTAAATTAGAATGTGTTTTAATGGGAAGTTAGGTAGTGCAAAGTTTAAATATCTTTTGCTAAAGTATATGTCAGGGAAAGCAGTATTTTCAGAGGAAAACTGAGTCCCGTCTTTTTCTCTTTCCAAAGTCTTCTCATAAGCCTGGGTCTTTCTTGGCTGAACTTTCTTAATTATTTTACTAGTCTGACTGTAGTCTCCTGGATTTTTTTCTTGTTAATCTCAGTTTTAGCTTTTCCTTTATTAATTCTTATGCCTCTTACTGCTTTGTTTTGTCTTACTTCATTGTCAAGTTCCTCCAATAAAAGCTGAATAGAAGTACTGACAGAGAATTTCTTGTCTTGATCCCAATCTAAATAGAACGAAGTCCAAAATCTCACCATTAAGTATGTTTACTGTAGATTATTGATATATTTGTCCTAGCAAGTTTAGTTCCTTTTGGTTTCTAGTTTGCTAAAAATCATCATTAATGAATTTTGGATTTTACCAAATGCTATTTCTGCAGCTATTGATAAAAGTCGTATGTTTTGTCAAGAATGGTGAAGTGAGATTTTACCTACTTATAGGGTAAAAATTTGGCATGTGACTGTGGGATGTGGTGGGAGGTGTGGGAGGTGGGCAACATGGGAATCCCAGTGGGTTCCATGCAATATTTTAGGTAATCTAAGCACCTCTTAAAATATATGTATATATATATATATATAAAAATAACATTTTTGTAAGCAAATACACATATATGCATATATATTTATATAAAAAAATAAATAAATAAATAAACTTTTGGAATTAAAAAAAAAAATTTGGCATGTGACAATTTTATGGATGTTGACAAAAGACATGAGGCTCATAGATCAGAGACAAAGGAACTTTTCTAATCATGACACAACAAGCAACATGAGTATCAGCATATTTGTGTCAGTTCCCCTTGCACCTCAGTCCCATGGGAAAAAACAGATGGGCCCAGGTAGATGTTATGAAAGCAGTGGGTTGCATTATAAGAGAGAAACCATGAGTTGAGCAAACAAAATATTTTATGATGGGCAGTAAGCATTTCTGCCCTCTTCTCTAGAGAGAAACATTATCTTTATTATATTGGACAGTAAAAACGTCTGTCCTTTTTTCTGGAGGGAGATATTATCTCTTTTCCAAAGCTATTAACCATAAAACAGATCTTTAAAAGATAGTCCCGAATATAGAGCAATGATTGTCTCTGCTTGCAAGATATGCAGAAATATGAGAGAACCATGGAGAACTGTGCCTTAACAGTTTTTCTTCTAATATAGTGCATAACTTCAATGAATTTCTATAGTTGAAAACTTCATTTTTAAAATAAATTCCACTTTATCATGATGCAATTTTTATACCTATCTGGATTTTGATTTTCTGCTTATTTTAATTTTTGTATTTTACACCTACGATTAGAAGAAAAATTATGAGAAGGCTTGTGGGAAGATGGCACAGAAGGGAGTTCCAGGAATCAGTCCCTCCATCCAAACAACTATTGAACTGTAAGAATTGTCTGAAGTAACTATTTTGTAACTCTGGAGTCAAGTGGAACACTTGCATCATACAGAGAAGAGGTGGATGAAGAGGCTTGGTAAATTTCAATAAGTTTTGTTGAATATCACCTTTGACATGGAGGCTACCATCCTCCAATTCCCAACCTCATGGGAGGCAGCTGTGGGGACTGCAGCCTGTGTTCCCAGTACAGTTTCCTGTAGGTAGGATGGGTAAGAAGTACCTTGGCCTCCAAAAATTTGGATTGTGTGTTTCAATTGCTGATCATTGTTTTTTATTATGGGGGAGGGGGCAGCACAGAGAGTAGCCATAGTTTAAACCCTCATAGGTTGAAGCAGTAGGCCATGGAGGAGATTTAAAGAGAGATACTTTTTTATGTTTTCTTTCCCCATTTGGTAGTAAAAATAGTTTGGAAAAGTCACAAACAGATGGCTCTTGTCTTCAACAAGCAAAAATTCAGCAAGTCCTGAGGAGTGGAAGAATTAGATTTACAGGGTTACCACAACATAATATTCAAAATAACCAGTTTTAAACAAAAAAATCATAAAACATACAAAAACATAGTAAAATATGGACCATTCACAGGAAGAAAAAAAAAAAAAGATTTGACAGAAACCATCCCCGGGGAAACTCATACATTAGAACTATTAGTGAAATACATTTAGTCAACTATCTTAAATATATTCAATGAATAAAGAAAACCATGGACAAGTAACTAAAAGAAATTAAGAAAACAATGTCTGAACAATATGAGAATATCAGTAAAAAGAAAGAAAGTATAAAAAGGCACCAAACAGAAATTCTGGAGTTGAAAAGCACAATAATTAAAGTGTAAAAACTCACTAGTGGGGGAAGTGGCAGTGGCTCAAGCAATTGAGCTCCCATTTACCAAATGGAGAACCCAGTTTCATTCCCCAGGACATCCTGGTAATAAAAAGAAAAAAGGCATCCCAGACGTGCACTGCGTGGAGAGGCGCAGGCCCCCACACAGCATGGAGCGAAGCGATGCAACAAAAAGATGATGACACAACCAGATAGGGAAAAAAAAATTGCTAGAGGGATTCAACAGCATATTTGAACAGGAAGGAAAGGGATCAGTGAACTGGAAGAAAAGATGATGTAAATTATCCATTCTGAGGAGCAGAAGGAAAAAAAACATGAATAAAAATGAACAGAGCCTGAGAGACCTGTGGGACACTGTTAAGCATAGCAACATATGCTCTATAACGAGTCCTAGAAAGAGAAGAGAGAGATAAAGAGCAAGAAAAAATATTTGGAAAAAATAATGGCCAAAAAATCCCAAATCTGATGAAACACATGAATATTCACAACCAAGAAACTCAATGAACTCCAAACAATATCAAAGAGATATACACCAAGGCACATTATACCTAAACCCAAAGGCAAAGAGAATTGTGAAATTAGCAAGAGAGAAGTAGCTCCTCATATAAAAGGAATCCTCAGTAAGATTCATAACAATTTCTCCTCAGAAATCATATAGACTAGATTTAAATGATAGATTTAAAGTCCTGAAAGGAAAAAAAAAAAAAAAAAAAAAAAAAAAAAAAAAAAAAAAAAAAAAAAATAAAAAAAAAAAAAAAAAAAAAAAAAAAAAAAAAAAAAAAAAAAAAAAACTGTTACCAAAGAATTATATATCTAGCAAAATTATCCTTCAAGAATGAAAGAGAAATTAAGATAGTTCCAGACAAACAAAAGCTGAGAGAGTTCATTTTCAGTACAACTGCCCTACAAGAAATGCTAAAGGGAGTTCTTCAGGCTGAAATGAAAGGACAGTAGACAGTAACTTGATGCCATAAGAAAAATAAAGAACACAAGTAAAGGTAACTTCATGGGTAAATATAAAAGTCAGTATTACTGTACCTTTGGTTTGGTTCATAATGGTGTGGTTTGAATCACATCCCTCACAAAGTCATGTTCAAGTCCTAAGCCTCAGTCCTGTGGATATGAACTTATTTGTAAGTAGGATCTTCAAAGATCCTATTAAGTGAGGCCAAACTGAATCAGAGCGGGCCTTAATCCAATGTGACTGGGAAATTTGGATGCAGTAGTAGTAGGATTGGAAGACAGGAGGAGACAGGATGGTATGTGACAGAGGCAGGAATTGAGTTATGATTGCTAGTAAGCCACCACTAGAACACTACAGACTTCAGAGAAATTATGGCTTGCCAACATCAAACTGTAGTATTTGTTTTGGCATCCCTGGCAAGCTAAGATATATAACTCTTCTCTTTTTCCTATATGATTTAAAAAGCAAAAACTTAAACAATAATTATAAAACTATGCTTATGGGTTGGCATCCCATGGAAAATAAGTTGATATCATTCAAATTAGATTATTACAGATTATTAAGTATAAGTTAAGATGTTATTTGTGATCCCCAAAGTAAACACTAAGAAAATAACTCAGAAAATACATAGGAAAAAAGAAGGGAATCAAAATGTTAATCTACAAAATATCAACTAAACACACACACACAAAGGCAATAATGGGAGACTGAGGACCAAAAACCATATAAGACATACCAAAAACAAATAGCTGAACAACAGAAGTAAATCGTTCTTTATCAGTAATCACATTAAATACAAATAGATTAAACTCTTCTATAAAATGTCAGAGATTGGCAGATTGGATTTAAAAAACAAAAACAGAAAACAGGCTCCATCTATATGCTGTCTGCAAGAGATTCACTTTAAATATATGAACCCACATAGAAGCTGAAAGTAAAAGGATGGAAAAAAATAGTCCATGCAAATAGTAACCAAAAGACAGGAGGTGTGGCTCTATCATTATCAGACATAATAGATTTTAATAAGTTTAATCAATGTAGATTTGTTGTGATTACTGTATTTCTGGTTTATTTGGACTGATTTCCACCATCCAATTTAGTGCTTTCTTTTTATCATGCTGTTTCAGGGTTCTTTCTTCTCCTTCCCTGACCGCTAATCTACTGATTTTTCCCCACCCTTTATTTTTCCTTCTGGTGATTTAAAAGCAATAGATTGTATTGGTATTATTTTGGTGATTCAATTTAGTGTATTAAGATTCAAACTTAACCACAAGATTTTCCAACAAAATTTAGAGTTATGTAGTACTTCTACCCAATTCACAACTAAAATAATGGATATACCACACTTTAGCCCATAAACAGCTCCCTGTCTTGTTATTTCTATACTGAGTTTCACTTTTAACTCTTTTGATCAAAGAAGGCATTTTTACAATCAATAGTTAATTAGAATTGCCAACATAATTTCATTAAGTTCTGTGTTCACTGTTGCTTCTCATGCTCTGCATCTTCCCTCCAGTTCACTTATTTTCTTGCCAAAGAAAAATTCTTTTAGTAAATGTAAATAATGAATTCTCTTGATCTTTATGGTCTCAAATTGTATTCTGCCCTCATTCTTGCATGATTGGTTGTATGTACAAATAAGTTTATTTATATCTTCCCTCAGCACTTCAAAGTCACCACTCCATTCTCTCTGGCATTAATTATTAGACAGTAAAAAGCCATTGTTGGTCTAATTGCTGTTAATTTGTAGATAATTTGCATTTATTCTCTGGTAAATATTTAAATTTTCATTTATCCTTATTGACCTAGTTACACTAAAATATGCCTAAGTGTGGATTTAATTTTCATTTATGTATTTTCTAATCTGTGGGTGATAATCTTAAATCCTGGAAATGTAATAGCAATTATCTTTCACACTGATTCCTTAATATTTCCTCAGTTCTCTTCTAATTCAAATTAGATTAATACTGGAGGCTTTCAATTGATCCTTCATGTTTCTTAATTGCTCTTCCATATTTTTTCCTTTGTTTCTTGTGCAGAATGATAACTGAAGATTTCAGTACTACTTTCAAGTTTACTATTCTCTCTTTGACTATGTTGATTCTAAAGTTTGTCCAGTATATTGCATTTTTTAGTTCATTTGGCTGTCTTTTTATTTCTAAGTCTTCGACTGCATCATTTTTACATCTACTGGGTACATTTTTTAAATCCTGCCTGATCTTGACTGATACTTTTCTGTTATTTTAATAATCATACCTTCATTGATCTATTATTTCGCTATACCAGAAATACTTATTTCAAAGTCATTTTGTTTTCAGACTTCCCTAAAATTTTCATCCAGAATGAATTCATGTGAAGTTTGTTTGCTTTTATTCATTTTTATATTGACTGTCTTCCTTGGCACCAGATTTTTTTTCCCTGGGCTTTGGAATTTTGGCTCACAGACTAATTTTCAGTAGAAGGTTTCTGTTTTAATTTTATTTTCCTTTCTTCCCTCCATGCTTATTCCTGTATGTCTAGTGGACTGAACTGCAATTGCTTCCATGCAGCCAATACAGGACTATTTCTTCTTATGACAGTCACTTCCATGTCAGATAGTGACACATAGCATACTTCTTTCAGACAACCTTTTGGGACCTCCAAATCTAGATTAAGTGCCAGTTTCATGCTCTTCTGCTTAGAATACTATAATATAATCGCTATTTACAGTTGATTTCTCTACCCACTCCTCCCACCCTACCCCAGCAAGACCGTGTGCTCCAAGAGGGCAAGGACCTTGGCCATCTGCATCACTGCTATTTATCCCAGCACTGAGAGCAATGCCTAGAAGAGAGTAACATTCATTAAATAATTATTTAATGAAAGAATCAAATGCTTGCATCACTGGGTAATATGTCCAATGGTAGAGCCGTTGTACCCGATTCTCAGGACCCATGTGGTTCATTTTGAGGCTATAAAGGTCATGACTTTCCTAGGTGACAAATGCTTATGTCTGAATAGTGATTTAGTAAGTGCTTTACTTCTAATTCAATCATTATTTCTTTCTTTCTGATTTATTTTCACATAACTCAGAGTGGACCAGCAGCTGTGAAACTTGGCAGGATGAAGAGGATGACATCTCACATTCAGCATTCTGCTCCATTGGTGTAATTACCATGATGATCATAGATTAAACCTACTTCTAGTTATTGTAACTTCCTCTTTGACTCCTAAAGTCAGGGAGCTTTATTTTACACAGAGATCTTTTTCATTTCTTTCAGAACAGAAACCAACTAAAATTAGCTCCAAGTCATTACTGGGCTGTCAATTTGGAAGTGTCATCAGTATACTGGCCCCCTGTCATTATTACCTGACAATCCTAGAATCATTTAAATTGTTTCACAAGTGGCTTTGAAGGAGCACAGTTTCACTGTAATCCTATAGGTTACTGAAGATTATATTGAGATAGTTTGTAAAAACACAGAACATTGTCTCTTCATGTTTACAAAGTAATCTAATTTTTATATGTATATATCCATATATATACATATATACCAATAGATGGATGGATGGATAGATAGATAATATATATAGTTTTATTTTCAAGACCTCAGACTCTCATGACAAATAAAGCATACATATCCTTTTCACCAATAGTGAAGCTGTTTTGGTTTGGTTTTGTTTTTTGTCAGGATTAATACTAATTTTTATGCCAGTATTAACATTTTAAGATTGTTTTTTTAAAATTTTCAATGTAGGCTTCTTTAATGAAGATAGCCATCAATTAAAGTTTTTTAAAACCTTTAGAACAGACGTAGAAACACTATCTACTAATCTATATGCATCTAATAAATCACTGCAAAAATTTCACCCTATTTCTGTTTTTGCTTATATAATGGGGAATTTTTTGGATTTTTTCCCCTATTTAATTATTTTGCTAAATTTAACATGTTTCTTCTTAGTTATGCAGAGAAAAATCCTAGCAAATACTATTGCCAAAATTTCTCCCAAATATTACACCATTTTAGAACTGTTCCTCCTCCACTGTATGCAAAGACCAGCTTACACAGTCTTACAGGGATACAGAAGATTGGTAGGAGAAAATTGCAATCAGGGAAAGAAGGTAAGTACACTTACTAACTTCTCTGAGAAGCTACTACTTTAAGAATTTGTACATGAGATGTCATTAAAGTCCATATGCAGTGCAATCACATAAAAGACCATACTGAAGAAATGGACAATACCATTTGTTTACCACAACCATGGATAAGGAAACTTTCAAAATTTTTGAAAGTCATGAATTTAGATATAAAGACAACCAGAATATCAGAAATAAAGTATATTTTTAAGTAAAGAATAATACTAAAAGTTTGAAGGAAGAGAAAAAAGGAAGAATCAGGTATTAAAAAGAACATAAATTCATATCTCATAATATTATTCAACTACTCAGGTCATGGCAACTTCACTCAAAACATGTGTTCTTAGACTCTGAAGTGTGTTTTGATGATGATAAACACAATATTATAATTTAAAGTAATCCATTTCTACAAAAATTATAGAATGGCTATGGTGATGGTTAATTTTATGAGTCAACTTGGCGAGGTTATGGTGTCCATTTGTTTAGTCAAACACTGGCCTACTTGGTACTGGAAGTATTGCGTAGATGGGGTTAGCATTTATAATCAGATGACCTTAAGTAAAGGAGATTACCCTCCATAGTGAGGGTGGGTCTCATTGAATCAGTTAGAGGTCTAACAGCAAGATCTGAAAGTTTCAAGGATCAGAAAGAACTCTGCCTCAAAACTATACCCTCCATTTCTTCCTGAGTTTCCAGCCTAAGGAATTCAACATCACACTCTCTAAAATTTCCAGCCTCTAGCTTTCCCTACATATTCAGACTTGCCAGCCCTTACAATCAAGAGTCAATTCTTTATGTCTCTTTATATATGTATATATATCCTGTTGTCCCTGAAAACCCTGACTGATACACCTACTATGTGCATAGTGAAAAAAACAATGTTCTCTGCCTTAGGGAACTCACAGACTAATGGGACATTCCAACCTGCAGCAATGTAATAACACTGTTATGAGAGCTATATTAATGGTAGATACATTTTTATGGGTAAATCCTCAATTCTGCACATTAACAAAAGACTCATGTGCCTCTATAATTTATAATTACAAACAAGGTCTCTTTTTATATTAGTAAATAAAAATCTCCATTCCAATTAGGCACTAATGGAAAACAGTCGCTCACTCCACATCTACTATCCCAATTGCTAATGTGTACAGGAAGGGGACAATTTATTGTTGCATGCCACAAAGTGGAATATTCTGTTTTGAGAAATAAATGGTGTGAAATCTTTGTAAAATACTTTAGTGGAGAAAAATTGACCAGGTTATGAACCATCATTTTTTTTTCCAGTATTAACATAACAAAATTTAATTAGCAAAAATTTAAATAATGAATCATATACCATCGCCCACTCAAAAATTTTTCATATAAAATAGTTAAAATACTGCCTACCACTATCTTGCTATGCAGGCAGCATCAGCTAACCCCTTCATAAGTAGAACAGAGGTGTGTACCATGATCTTCCCTCAAAGGAAGCCTATACCAGATTATGTGAGAGAAGAATGCAACAAGCAGCACCAGCCTGTGCCCAGATGCCACTGCCATGCAGGAGAAAGGCTGAGCAGAGCTTCTTTGCAGAATGGCTCTCTGCCATCCCAGTAACAGAGTTCATGGAAACTGGCTGCCCTCTTCATAGCCAAATCTCCTCAGGACTCCCCTAGTTCATTAGGTATGGCTTGATTTCCTTTGCCTGGAAAGTACAGTGTGCCTGACACTACTAACCTTCATCTTTCATCTAAAGGTTAAGCCTCCCCTCTAACATAATCCAATTACCATATGCACAATCGCAAATGTTCTCCAACAGAATGGCAGTCAAGTTTAGCAATACCCAAAGACAGATTTTCCAGTTTGCTTTAGAAGTTGCCTAACAAACTAAAGAAATCTCCATGAATAGGTGATGTCCACTTCTCTAGGTCTCTTCTGAAATCACCCACATTTATTTTTTTGTCATTCTGTAATCTATAGAATTGTCACTTCAACCACCATCATCAAACATAATATGCAATAGTGAGAGAATATTAATGAGCTGACCACAGCAACTTCTATTAAAAAACGAATAAAGAGAAGGCAGAGAAGGGTCAGGAGGGGGGAGGTGACATTTTTTTTTTTTCCCACACAGGAAAAAAAGGAAAAGAAATGGAATGGACAGGGAAGCTGCTCCTTTCATTTCTGCAGCTGAACACCAGGCTGGGGCTAGAACTTGGGTCTTTCCTCTTCTATATCCTGCTCTGGCATCCTCCTGCCTTCAGCCAGAACCTCAAGATACAAGGGTGCGGTGGATAAACCAAATCTTCCTTCCCAATGCAGAGAAGCCCTCGGGGAGCTTATTTAAGGTCATGATATTTTTTGTCTGTTTTTAGAAAAAGTAGGAAGCACTGGTTTTTCTCAATAAGATTAAACAAACTAACCAGCACAGTCTTTATTTCTATGTGTTTCCCTAATGGCACAAGGAGCCCCCATACACCCAGGTGGCTTCCTTAGCATAAAGTTTAGTGGAATCATTATAAAATTCCAATGGGACTCACAGTGTACACATGAGCTGAGGGGTTCAAGAAGCCTAGGAGGAAAAAAAAAATCCTCTTCCTCATTCTCTGGTCTAGTCTCATACAACTAATTAGATTTATAATTACTTGTCTACTTATAAACAAATCCTGCCAATATATCTCTTCACTCTCTTTCAAATCCATCACCTCCGCTGGCACAGCCTTGGTTCAGCTCGTCATCACTTCTCACCTGGGTTCTGCATTACAGCCTCAACCATACACATAATAAGCTGCTTGGCACATATTAGATGGTCAAGATATTTTTTGTAGAATGAACACATGTCCCAGCTTTTTTTTGCCTTGGCACCAGTGGCTCTCCTCTAATTTAGTCTCTACAATGCTACCAAAATAATCTTCCTAAAACGTAAATCTGGTCAGAGCATGCACCTGGCTAAAATCCTTGTATGATACCTAAAGCCATCAGGATAATGTTCAAGTGTGTTCATGCTTACCATTTCTATTTTGCCACTCTCCCTGCCCCAAGGGAAATCTTATCATGTTCTCTCCCTACCTAAGCAGCTCTCTGCACCCACGCTGTTTCACACACATACCTGCAAGCCTTAATTCAAGTAGTTCCCTCTGCCCGGAATGCCCTTGCTATCTTGATTCCCTGAGCTAATGTCTTCATCCTTCATAATTCAGAGTAAGTGTCACTCTCTCCAGGAAGCATGTCCTAACTCTTCAGTCTGGATTAGATGCTTCTCTGGGCTTCCAAAACATTCCAGGCATACTATTAGCCCAGCATTCATCACACTGAAAGGTAATTTTCTATTGACTTTACATCTTCCCCATTGGACTGAAAGCTCCTTTGATTTCACAGATGTGTCTTCCTCATGTTTGAATTCCACTGCCTTGCACTATTTGGATATTTTGATTGTCCTGTAAATTGGCAAATAAATATAGGAATGAATCAGGCTTTGTGTGGTTTGTCATTTTCACAGCCACTATCCCATTGATTCTCACTTCAGCTCCTGAAATTAGATGTATAGATACCAGAGTCTCTATTATGCCAATGAGAAAATAGACACAGGATAGATAAGTAACTTCTACAAGAGTACACCATGTAAATCAAGGATCTAAATTTCAAATCCAGGTATCCCTGGCTTCAAATGTAGGGCTCATATTCAAGGATACCTTAGCACTTCATTAGCACAGAAATTGGACCACCTCATGGTCCATATTTCCCGCGACTCCCTCCGTGAAGTACTTAGTGATTAACTTCAGCTGGCCTGAATTACTCTAAATTTCTTCTGCACACATGCTTAAAGTCAGCACACGGTTCTGTCTGCAAGTGGTTTCTCTCCGATGGATACAGTGCAAGCCAAGGAGGTTATAAGGTTAGGTCATAGCTATGTAGCTAGGTGGGATTAATCCATCCAACACTCTTGCACGTACTCTAACCTTACTCGAACCTCCTAGCAAACCAGTATCCTTGTCAACAGAGACTGGTTGAGATAATGTGGACTGATCCCAGCAGATGAAGAAATTAGTGAATTAAACCCTGCATTCTAAAACAAATAAGAAAATGAAAAGTTCTAGAAGTTAATTATCCTGCCTTTCCAGGAAGAGGAAAAAAATTCCTCTAGATTTTGAAAAACTTTCTTCTTGAACTTCTTTATTATTTTTTTTAAGATTTATTTATTTATCTATTTATTTCTCTATCCGGCACTTCTAGCCTCATAGCTGCGAGTACTAAGCACATGGGCACCCATTAACCAATGCATGTGTCCCCTGGGGGAAAGGAAAAAAAAGTGTGTCTAATTCCACATCATGCTTCAAGCCACCACAAAGACACACAGTAGGGGGAGTGGATGTGCCTCAAGCAGTTGAGCGTCTGTTTTCTATGTGCCTCCTAAAAATTTTTTTTAAAAAACAAGCAAACAAATGAAATAATCAACTCAGTGGAGCCAATGTGGCTCAGTGATTGAGTGCCGGCTTCCCACATACAAGGTTCAGGGTTCAGTCCCCAGTCCCAGTACCTCACACACACACACACACAAAAAGACACATAGTAAGTGCTCAATAAACAGTTCTGTGTAAATGAACCAGTTGTGGCTAAACCAGCTTTTAATCTTACGGTGTTGAAACTATTCCTAAAATGAAACTTACACTAGGTCAGACTTCAGTGTCTAAAATACTTCACTGAGGAATGTACTTTAGGGTTTAATCACATTACTTTCACCTCAGTGACCAGTGGAACCCTGAATGTTTAATTATGCTACTAGTTTTATACCTAATCAATCTTTTTCATTAAAATCCAGTGAAGCAGACAACTGAGGTAATTACTGCAGAATCATCTTAATTAAAGTTTTCAGCTTCTAATTAAGAGTCATTGTTTATCTCATCAGAAAACAGTTAGAATTCATGACAGGGTTGCCCTGTTCATTAATTTTTTAGCCTTTTTTGAGATTGAACGTAGCATATGAGACTCCTATCCATATGAGCATTTGTGTTATACAAGCACATATGCTTAAGTGTATTTAAGAGTGTTTTAATTGTATCAGAGAAAAAAATAATAAAAAGCATGAAACTCAATGGTAGCTCTCTCAGTAAAACCCTTGATCCAGTATTTATGTCCCAGCTAATTACAAAATGTTCAAAAGTAAATTATTTATACCTCAATTGCTAATTGAATACATAATTATATTCACAACTGAATAAAAGTGTTTTAAAACTTTTTTCAGAGGTACAATTTAAACAAAGGCTTCTGAGTATGCACCTAAGTCTCTGCAACATAAAGAAAGAACTCTTATTTCCCCAGACTCCCATTTCTGGACATTTTCTTTTCACTGTCAGAATCATGCATTAGGTCTTCAGAAGTAAGTCACAGTCTCCTTGCAGTACAGGTTAATCAGCTGGTAAAAACACCCATGATATATTGTCCCTTGGGAAACCCAGCTTCATTACTCACTGCAGGTGCACTGCAGCCCTTCAAGTGTATGTGTGTTGTCACGTAACTCATAACCAAACACTGGCAAGTGCTTTAGGTCACTATCCTTTGCCTGGATAGTGAGACACCGTTCTTTAAATCTCACAAATCATGAATCTACTGCTCTATTAAGCTTGGTCATAAACCCAAAGGAGAGCAAAGGGCAATCATGGACAGTGAGAGACAGAAGAGCCAATCAATTCCTTAAAGAAAACCAAGATCCAAGTAATATACTTGATTGGCTACTCCTGAGTCTCTATGCTAGGAAACCTGGAAGAAAGGCAGGACCAATTGGGACGGGGTTGGGGTGGGAGAGCAGTAAGAATAGTGGAAGGATAAAATTAATCATTGAAATTGACTTAAGGATGAATTTTAAAGTTATTCATATAAACCACGCTGAAAAGTTCCATTGTGGAAATATTTAGAAGTCAAATACTTTCCATCAGTTATGACAATGCCTAGCACATCAAAGTTGGCAGAAGCAGTACTAATATTTTTTAACTTGGGTGGGAAAATCTCATTCAATTTTTCCATGCTAACAGCCAAGCTGACATAAGAGGTATGAGGAGAAAGGCAGCAAATAAAGTTGAATTCATTATTGACAAATGAGGTTTTCAAACTATCTTTTGAAGAGAGGAGATGCAGGAATTTAGAGAAGTGACACTCCTGTATCCCCAATAATGAAGTGTTCTCATTCTCTTTCTGTAATTTTCATTACCCCATCCCAAGGACAGTGACAATATAGCTTTTTAACAAAGTAAGCAAGTATTTGCTTTGTACTTACTCTTGACATTCCTCAATGGACATAGAGATGGTTACTTAAGTGCTTGGCATCATCCTAAAGGACTTTAAAATTCATTTTAAATTGAAAAGGGAATCAGATATTGTAAATAAAATTAAGCTATTCCTTGAATAATTCTTCTTGGTATCAATTACTTCTCTTGGTATGAAAAAAGATGGGCACAGGGAAGAGTTATAATTTAGGATTTTTTATTTTCCAAACAACCAAAAAAAAAAAAAAAAAAAACAACAATTATATTATATCAGGCTTCCTTATAATGAAGCATCAATTCTAAGTCATAAAAGAAACAAAAATCACAGTATTTAACATGCATACTAGCCAGTCTTCCAAAAGAACACCAGCATTCAGATTTTAACAAAAATTCAAAGCTGCATTTTCTTCTGGGAGCAATTTGGACATAGTTCCAGATGTTTTCCTTTCCAGAAAACAGCAAATTCTGCTTAGCGTCCATTTCTGTGGTAACAAGGGTTGAGTACTTTAACTCCTGCCTGCTGCACCACAGCCCACTATTATTAGAGCCAGTGGCTCACCTAGACCTGCACTTGTATGCTAATACTGAAAGAACTTGTTCAGAAAAATTACTGACTGGCAGAAGATGAGCTGACAAGGGGAGCATCATTATTTTGCAAAATGGTCAATGCAGGGTGCTGTAAAATAAAAATATTTCCAAGGAATGCTTCACAGATGTAGCACATTTTATGGCAGAGCAGCTGGTGAATAAGGTGGCTCTGGAGGCCACCTTCTCTGCGCTGTCTTCCTTCTCTGCACTGTCTGTGACATGTATGACAATGTTTTGCTGCCAGAATTGTCCAGCCACCAGGGTTAATTGGCATATAAATTGTGTTGGCAGAAGAATGTTGCTGGCTTAATAAACAGAGTCTTAAAATAAAAGAGAACAAAGGGGCATAAATAAGGAAGATTCTTGGATAGGTATTGAGGCTCTTCATTCCTAACTCAGCTATGATGGAAGGATCATGATAAGTACTCTTATTACCACCATTTCTTGAGTAGATACTATGCTCCAAGCACTGGGCTTACTTACATCTCTAAGTAAGGAGAAGTAACTTGTCAAAAGTCATGTTGCTAGTTCATGGCCAAAACCAGGAATTAAAATTAGTCTGAAACCATATTCCTAATCACTTTGCTCCACTGAGTAAAGCATTTATCTATCTGTTTTCAGACTATCTTGGAATATGAAAATTCCAGTTCTCTCAGGAGGCAAGGAATTACAATTGCCAATACAGATGCTTTCTTTAAAAAACTAAAGCTTAAAACAAAAACCTCAAATCCTTAACCAGGAGGCACTTAATTCCATTTTTTAAAGCACCCAGTAGCAAATAAATCCATCCACTGAACTAAATCCCACTAATTTAAACTAAGATTCAAAGCAAAATAATCTTGGTGAATTAAATTCAACTTTCAGCAAGCACAGGTTGACTGAATAGCTTTCAGAACAGTCCCCCATATACATATAGATAATATAAAGAAACTGCAAACACACCTACTAACTATACAAAATAAGTCTCTTTGTAGATATTATGTTTATCCAATAGCTTGAAGTTCCATTCATCCTCAATTTTGAAATAGGGAGATTATTTAAATGGGAAGTCATAGCCATTAGCTAATATGGTTTAAGTTTAAGACACACAAAGTGGTAAAATTACAGTAGAAGACAGGGCAAATTTAGAAAAGTTATGTAACTTCTTTGTATTCATAACAACAACAAAACAACTAATATACACACATACACACACATGGAGAGAGAGAATAGATAGATGAAAGAGAGAATTTAAAGGAATTTTTATTTACAAGCAAAGGTCAGTTTTTTAGATTCCTAAAGGATTACCTACTCCTCATTCTCCAACACACAACTTCACCCCTTCAGAACAAAGCAGACTATATTTAGCTCCTTGTAGGACATCCACCACAGCTTAGTGGGATAAATTTGAAGGAAGTAATTTATTACTTATCATGAATGTGGTCATTCAGAAAAGGAAAGGCTGCTAAACCTCAGGGCACATGCCTGTAACTTCTCTTGCATACCACAGCCACTGCCTTTGGTCATAGCATCCAGTTTCATGGTTTCAAATACCATATACAGTGGCTCATGGGTGATTCGGTGGTAGAATTCTTGCTTGCCAAATACCATCGACATGCCAAGAACTCCCCAAAATACCCCCTGCTGATCAGACTCATAGATCCTTCCACTCAGATGTCTAGTAAGCACCTCTAGTTCAACAAGTACAAACTTGAGCTCCTGGGTCCGCCCCCCCATCCCCCCCCCCCCCCCGTTCTCCCAAACATGCTTCTCTCACAGTCTACCCTACCTTCCCCACCTGTTACTGGCAACTCTAGCCTTCTAATTGTTCAGGACAGAAACTTTGGAATTATCCTTGACTTCTTTCTTAATTTCACACCCTACATCCAACCATCAACAAATCCTGGCAGCATTCCATTCAAAACATGCCCAGAATCCTATATCTTTTCATCTCCTCCAATGCCACCACCCTGGTCCAAGCCACCCTCATTCTCTCCTAGATTTTTGCAAGAGCCTACTAACTGATCTTCTTCCATATACCCGTTCTCCCTTTAGCCTGTTCTCAACATAGACCAAGGTTATCTTGTTAAAACCTAAGTGCAGTTGGATGCTGTTGGCACCACCCAGGTTGCCCTCACAGGACTGAGGCACTCACCACCCAGCAGCTGAGAATGTTGCTGACAAGGGCTTACATTTGAGGGTCCCCCTGGGAACTGTCCTCAGCCAAAGGGAGTTGTCTGCTGAAGTCATGCCCCACCCCTGACGCATAAGCAATGACTGATCTATGTGGGGGTACAAAAGCTCAATCCTTTGCCTCAATTTTGGACAACTCTCAAGGGTCATACCAGCTCCAGGACAACCTGTGGGTTAGCATGGGCCTCTGGTACAACTGCATCACATTTCTGCTTCTTCCTCTGCCCAGTCCTGCTCCCTCACTCTCTCAGAGGTGTTGCTTCTGAGAACATTCCCAAATAAATCAACTGCAGGCCACTTAACCATTTTGGAGTCTGTTTCCAGGAGAACCCAACTTATGATGTTAAGTCAGATACATCACCCTCCAGTGAAAAAACCCTCCAGTGACTTTCCATTTCATATAAAAAGCCAAAGTGTCACCATGGCCTAAATGTCCGAAGTGATTTGACCCTCGTTACCTCATCTCCTACTACTCTTCACCTTTGTTCTCTGCCTCCGCCCCACTGGCCAGCACGTGCCAAGCACATGCCCACCTCAAGTCCTTCCCTTAGCTGCTCTCTCTTTCTCAAAAGCTCTTTCCATACTTGTCCATGTAACTTACTAGCTCACCCGCTTCAAATCTTGGCTCACCTTCCCAGAGAGGCCTTTTTTATGGCACTAGAACATCCTATGGCCCTAGAATTCATGCACTCCTCATAACCCTTATCCATCACTTTCTTCATAACCCTGTCTGACATATGATATAACACACTTATTTACCATGCTCATTATCTTTATCCTCTCATTATAAGGATTGTTTTGTCACTTTCATTCACTGCTGTATTCTCCGTGCTTAAAACAGTGCATAGTGCATAGTAGTACTGGTGCATAGTAGGTCCTCAAATCACTTGTTGAATGAATGAATGAATGAATGAGGACCAACTGTATGCCAGGCACCTCCCTGAGCACATTGATGATCTCATTTAATGCTTAGGACAACCCCGAGAGAGAGGCTTTATTATATATGTTTTGCAACTCAGATAATCACATGAAAATATCGCATTTGTAAGAAGTCAGGTGAACCCTTGTTGGTCTAAACACCCAAAGCCATATTCTTTCCACTATACTACATATTCAGGTACCAGCATTTAGCACATAAAGGGTGACCAACAGACTCTCACAGAACCTCCCCTGTTGCAGCGACACTGCTCTTCTCATGCAAATCTAATTGCAACTGAAAGACGATTCTAAGAAAGAGGTGGAGGAATTGACGAGACTCAGCTAGCATGATCATCATCCATTTCATAAAATGTGCATGTGCTCACTGTGCCTGTAGACTCTCTACAAAAGAACTTAAAAGTCCTAGCTTTGTAGTAACTGCTGATGTAAATGCTGATGTGTGTGCCACGTGCACACACCTTACCAAAAGCAACAAATTGCATTGCTAGGAGCACTGCAACCAGTAGGGGGCGGACAAGGGATATATGTGTGGCAGGAAAGGAAAAATCTGGGTTTTATATCTGAGTTAATGGAAGAAAATAATTCATTCTCTGTCTTCCACTTAGCAAAAGAAAGCCTTATAAAGGAAGTGGGATTATAAGAGCTTTCTGAACTCCAGAGAGGAGGAAGTTTGGCAAGTTGACACTATGATCTTATTCAGTGCTCAATACCCATTAACTTCAGAGAGAGCTTCTAGCCTGGATCAGCTGGGCAGGATGCAATGCAAATGGGAAATGAGGCTGACCCCCACCACAAAAGACTTTAGCTCCACACACATGTGGGTCTGATGGAATGCACTGGCATAAAAGGAAGGTGAGAAAGCTCTAAATTGGCTTTTACCATCTAAGGATGTTCACACACAAAGCGTGCATTGTACCCACTAATGAAAGACATGTGCTAGAGTGGTTACACATTGCAACTGAATGAAAACTAATGACATGAAACAGCCACGGTGCCTCTACACTGACCCCTGTAAAACCTCAGGCCTGACTTGTAACAGGCAGAGCTAAACCAATTTATCACTGAATTATGCATCATTTAATAAAGACTGTTGTGACTCAACCTGCCACGAATGCTAAAAGCTTGAGGAAATGGCCTCCAAACCCCCCTCTTCCTTTTCCCAAGCTCATCTTTAACCCTTCATTAACTGATGGACTCACTGAAGTAAAAGTCTAAACTTTATAAACCATCATTAAATAACCTTAAGGTAATCTGACCTTGGGGTTCCTGGGGACACTTACTTGAAAATTACCACTGTGGCTGAGTTAACTCCTATTTCTGTAATTCAATGTCATAAAATTAAATGAAAAGGAGCCATTCTCTTTTTTTGCACTACCATTGGCCTCCTGAAACTATAGTTTGAAGTATGTTTCTATGTGTAAAAAGCAAGTATTTTTCTAGTGTCGTTTACAGGGTCATTGTCAAAATATATTTTAAATGGAATAAAAATTATTTCTGAGATTTTAGATTCTGCCCATGGTTTTAAATTTTCAAAAAAAAAAATCTGCTAATCCTATCATTTTCATCAAAACAGAAAAATCAATGCATTATATGAGGATGTTTCAATAGGAGTAAATCATGCAAGGCTTAGGATAGGGACATCCATATCAATGAATAACCATTGGAGATAAATGTTTAGGAAAAATTCTGCTGAAATCAAGGAAACCACAGTAATTCCTACCATTGATCCCATACAAACCTTTTTTAGCAATAGTCAAAATCACAGTTAGATATACTCTTGAAAGTTAAGAAAGATTCTCAAAATCCTTCCTTATTTTATTTCTCTTTTCAGGATACAATTACGTTTTATGAGAACAATTTATACTACTGTAGAAACATTTCGGTCCCTTGAGATTTTATCAAGCTTTTTTTTTCTTGATGAATCATGTTTCTCTATATCTGAAACAAAAATGATGCCAAAATACATTTATTGTTAAATTCAGCAACCATAGATTATTTTGAAGGCTAAAGCACTAGTAATGTCCCTTTATATGGGAAGACACTCTTTAAAATCTTCCCTTGTGATTTTGCATTTCAGTCTTTCTTTTTCTTCCACCAAGGTGCTAAAAGCATCAAGCGGTCCTGATATATTGGGTCAAAAAGAATATTTAAAGCCCAGGAAACTATTATTAATCATCAAGGGTTTGCCACCATCTTTTTAGTAACCTTTGTTTGTCTTGAACCACCTTATTATTTAAGAAGTTTCAGATCATAAATAACATCTGAGAAGAGAGACAGGACTGTTGTAAGTACTTTATTTGTATGAACTCAATTTGTACTCACAACTGCTTTATGATAAAAGTCCTATTATTATCCCCATCCTTCAGTTGAAAAAACTGAGGCACAAAGAGGTGAAATAATTTATCCAAGGTCAATAGTTCTAAGGGGTAGAGACCAGATTCAAATACAGTCAGTCTTACTCCAGAGCCTGCGTGCTTCTCCATGCAGTACTGTCACCAGAAAGGCAATAAAGATAACTTGAAGCTTTCATTTTAATAATAAGCTGGAATGAAATTCTTCAGCCTCTGTGTACTCTACTAAGGTCCCCAAAAGGTGAGATTACACATTTCAGTGCATTTCTCCCAAGTGAAATAATGACAGTCCTAAATTCATTTCAGAATTTTGCACAAAATGTAAACTATTCTCTTCCTAGGGTAAAGGTGGTTTATTTCCATTAAAAAGAAGAAAAATAATAATGAGAAGAGCCAGGATGAGAAGTGCAATCTTTCAGCTTCATTATTTTCAAGGCTTAGTTTCATGTTTCAAAATTACCACATTATCAGAGAGGCTCAAATATAGATAGCCCCAAAGCAGGTTTTGACTATCTCCAATCATATTTGGAAGGTAAGGAAGATACAAATTAGAAGAAAACCAGAAAAGAAAAGCAAGGCATATTCTTTTGTAAAAGAAATCGATTTAATCCCAAGCTAATCGTTTTAAATGTCTACCTTTTAAAAAAGGAAAAACTAAAAGGAAACAGGAAAAGAAAATCTGGCAACAATACAGATCATTTCTCTTAATTCTGCTCTACTCAATATGATTCATTCCAAACTTTCCTCTCCCATTCAGGGATGCTTGATCAGCTCATACCTTTGGTTTTTATTTGTCTTTTTCTGAGAGGGCTTTATATATTTTTTAAGCATTTTGATTGTTTAAATGGGAAATTTGAAATCAATCTTTCCAGAGACATTTGAGAAATCTGAAAATAAAAACTACCCAAAATCTATTTCTAAAACGAGTATTTATAGGAACTCCCAGAGTGGAAGTGGTCAAGTCCACCAAAGAAACAGAGGTTTGATTATCCCCTGTAGTAAATATTTCCTTTGCATATTTTGTTCTCCATTACTTCGAAAAATAAAAATGAAAACATATGTACATGCACCCACCCACCCACACATTTCCCTTTTAAAGAATTTTCCTTTGTAAGAAAAGAGGAAGAATCCCATTTGCAACCTGGGAGGTAGGTATGTGACAAACACTTTCTTGGCTTTATTTGGATTCTACACCACGACCCAGAAGATATAAATGAGAGAGCCCAATCTCTTTCCAAGGTGCTGGAGGCCTGAGGCAGTCTGTTCTTTCTTTTACTTTCCTCAGATCAAATATAGTGCTCTGCACTTTGCAGGAGATTGATTAGTGTTGACTGGCCTATATTGTCCGGCAAAATTAAAGGGCAATCGGAAAGTTAATGCACAATTTAATTCTCTGGAGAATGTCTGAAGCATCTGGAGAATTTTGGTTGTAGAGACATGACAGCCTTTGAACACAACCATGATAAAAGTAATTTAAAATAACATTAGGGGTGTCTTTGAGCTATTTCTTATCACCCAAATCACTTTAGA
Organism: Tolypeutes matacus; assembly: GCA_026826555.1. Classification (NCBI taxonomy): domain Eukaryota; kingdom Metazoa; phylum Chordata; class Mammalia; order Cingulata; family Chlamyphoridae; genus Tolypeutes; species Tolypeutes matacus. The sequence continues at coordinate 3,143,337 of JAKSZT010053791.1, read as the reverse complement.
GAGAATCTTGACAATGATCAGCAATGATACATTAAGGGTGGCATGCCAAAAGAAGCCCAAATGTGAGACATCAACCACGAGCTAATGTTCCTCTGATAGGTATGATTTAAAGGTAGTCCATTATAGCCTTCAATTACCTATAAAGACCCATTTTCTAAAATATTATTATTATTTAATTATGAGTGTGGCAGACAGGCTCCAGGTTTTTATGTATGCCCTAAAGCTATCGCTGAAATATTGGAGATAATGTAAAAGCATGTACCTGTGTAAACTCTAATAATAATGATAATAATAATACCGTGGCAGAGTAGGGAAGCAAGTTAAAAAAAAAAAAATAGATAAAGTCTAACTGGGGGGAGGGGGCTCTAGTAATTGGAAGAGTCAATGGCTATATGATTCAAGAAAATAGCCTCCCTCGAGAAGGAGACTGATTGTCCTGCATTTATACAGCAGCTAACCAACACTAAGCAGACTTTCCTTTGCATATTATTGGTGCCAGCCCGATGAGGCAGAAAATTGCATCGTGTCATTTAATTTCCCAATCTTTGTTTTCATTGTATTAATCTTTTGGCTTTGCTTCACTTTATAATTTGAAGGCTCAGCAAGAAGCAAACCAAATGGAAATTCAGCTTACTTTCATGTCTAGCTGAATGTGTTTGGAGCAGTTTCCAAAAGTTTAATTCTATATAATACTGCCTATGAATAATAATAGTCTGCTTCTGCATGCAGACTTATTAGTGTTTATTAAGGGTTGCCTTAAAGTTTCTGGGAAATGTGCCCAAAAGTCAGTCACCAAAACATGATTAACAAATTGGCTACAGAAGGAGAACAGATAATTTTTAAAATCAGAAGTATATCATCCTGTCAAGAAATAAGAACTAAAACTCTCAAAAACTGATTTAAACTAAGTGAGCTTTCCTTTTTTTAATTTCTTCCTTTCTTTCCTTCCTTCCTTCCTCCCTTCCTCCCTTCCTTCTTTCCTCCCTTCCTTTCTTCCTTCCTTCCTTCCTTCCTTATTTGCCATTCCAATAAAGAAAAAATGAATAAATCTGGAATGATATAGGGGATTCAGATTCCAGTGAGTTAAACAAGAAGTTAGTACCTTGGAATATAAATTAAAAGGACTTCACCGTTTTGTGTGGGGTGGCAGTGCAGTGTAGAGCTCCCAATTGCTTGGCATTTGGAATCAAACCAACCTGGCTCCATTCCTTATCATCTCCACTCGCCAGCTATATATCCTTTGGTAAGGTATTTATCCTCTCCAAGCCTCACTTCCTTCTCTGTAAAATAGTGTAAAGAATACCTGGTAGGGTTATTAGAAGGGGTAAATGTGCAGTGCATGTAAATATCGAGTGCTGCACCTGGCAGCAGAGATGCCCTCTACAAAGGGCATGCACTGTTGCTGTGGCTTGCCGCTGCTGTCCTCAACGACGACTCAGAAAATGTAAATGGAGGAAGGGTGAGAATCAGCCAGCTCCATTTCCTCTACCACAATAGCTTTGATGTCATAAGGACTCCATTTTAGAATGCTTGGCTTTGGAGATGAAGTTTTCTTTTCTTCAGATTTTTGTTCTTTGTACTGACTGCAAGCTTATAATATAACTGACCTCAAAATTAGAATATTCCTAGTCCATAACTTTTTTTTTTTTAAGATGTATTTATTTATTTCTCCCCCTCTCCTCGTTGTTTTGCGCTTGCTGTCTGCTCTCTGTGTGTTCTGTGTCTGCTTGTCTTCTCTTTAGAGGGCACCAGGAACCGATCCTGGGAGCTTCCGGAGTGGTAAGAGGCACTCAATCTCTTGTGCCACCTCAGCTCTCTGATCTGTTGCATCTCTTATTGTCTCTTCTCTGCCCCTTTTTGTTGCATCATCTTGCTGTACCAGCTCTCTGTGCAGGCCAGCACTCCTGCCAGGCCAGCTCTCCGCTCAGGACAGCTTGCTTTTCACCAGGAGGCCCCAGGAATCGAACCCTGGACCTCCTATATGGCAGACAGGAGCCCAATCACTTGAGCCACATCCGTTTCCCTCCATAACTTCTTCATTGCTACAAATGTTATATCAACTCCCCACTTTGCCAAAGATTTTGAGTTATCAATTTTCTACATTTGAGGGTCCATCTAAAGCATGATTTATAATGAGGCATAAATAACAAAACAATACCAGAGAACCGAGGCGGAGAGCATGAAATCACATGTGGAGTAGACAGCAGGCTCACCTGGCTTCTTGGGCCTTACAATTGCTATGTCCTCTTTCAAGGTGATATTTCAAGAAGCCCAGAGAAGCTTATAATCATGGGCTAGAAAAAGGAAAATGTACAGAGCAATTCACCAAATTTCCTGAAATAAAAATAAGGCTCAGCCAGAACTCCCTGTCTGGTTAAAATTGTCTGGCTCTTTACTGATCATCAATTCCTTTTACAGACTTCCATTCAGGTGACACAACAACCTGGTGAAGTAAATAGCACAGGTATCACTGACCCCATTTAAAGATGAGAAAAACTGAGGATGGGGGAGGTTATGTGACATGGCCCAACCTGTTAAAATTATAAGCGGCATATATGGAGCTTGAACCAGCTTCATTCTTCCCAACATCCAGTGTTCTTTTTACCTTCCTGTCAGTGCTGAACACTTAGCAACTTAAAACTCCTGCCATCTCTATGCAGGATGAAAATACAATGGCTCAAGAAACAACCTGAGTATCCATAGAAATGGTCCACTAAAGGCTACTTTTTAAAGAAGAGTAACCTTGACTTAGTTGTTTGTGTTTAAAGAATATATTGCCCTGATAAGAGATATGGGTGGAATTTTGCTGTTTACTTTCTTTGACTTTCCATTTAAAAACAATGCAGCATCAGATATTATTCTCTTTTAGTTGAAATGATGGGAAACTCTTTTTTCTCATTTTCCTCAGATTCCTATCATGCTGTTTGTGCCAACCAACCCACTACAAATTGTTGAAATGACATTCCTCCCTCATCTGAGCTCCCCAGGCGTCCACAAATAGTAATTGAAAGTCCCTGCGTTTTCTGTGACTTAGACTTCACTTTCCCAAGAGTCCCTGGAAACAATGTCAAATTACAAAAATTTGCACTCTTAGTCAGCTCCAAATACCTGCTAAGTTTGTTGCTATACATCCTGCTCAAAGTGAGTCATCATTGTTATGAAATGAATTGGTCTTATATAAATGTCAATTCTGGGTTTTATTTGTCAAGAAACTCAACCTGTTTCTAATACCTTGTTTGAAATCAGAGGAAAGATGAGCTTCTGTCATACAGTGTGACATGGTATAAATTTATCTAGCCTATTTTTCACCCAACAGTAGAGGAGCCTTAGGAAGTTAATTACCAGCACTTTGTGCTACCTGTCAAGCAACTTCTTAGTTCCCAGTTACCATGAATGACACCCCAAATAGTTAATCATGAAGCTAATACAGATAAGGTGGAAGTATGCATGTTTCTTCAGGACAAGTAAATTATCAAAAAAAAAAAAAAAAAAAAAAAAAAACACATAATTATGAGCTCTGTAGCTAAAGATTGCTCTTTAATGCTATTGACAATTAATTGCCTTTTCAAATTTTTTCCCAAGATCTTTTAACTGTTAAGGTATCTTTTGATTAGCTCAATTCATTTCCTATTAGTCTTGGAATTTAACAAGGCTCCATGGCAAAGCAGGTCTGGAAGAGATCTTATTAACTTTCCCTCTGGATAATAAGTCCCATATGGAATAAAGAAAGAAATCTGACCCCAAAAGACAGAAGTCGTTAGAGTCAATGGAGGGGTAGTGTGATTTTTAATAGGGGCCCATTACAATTCTCAGCACTCATAAAGTTGGTACCACACTGGGCATCTAGTTAAATATAATCAAAGTGGTTCCTTCATCATCATCCTCACAAGGAAAAGTAACATCTTTCTCCCCAAGATTTCAGATTTTTCTCAGGGAGTAATATATGGCCTGTAATCCCTTCTCTCGTAAGCAAGCAAGGCAATTATCATGCTGTCTCTCCTGAAAAATGTTTACTAGTCAGAAAACTTTCATTTGATTGCTCATTAGAAAAATGAATTTTAATTGGGAATTAAGACAAGTGGCTCCAGTATGAAAGTAGTAATATGAAATAGATATTTTGATATAATTTTATATCAGGTATGCATGCATATAATGCATAAATGTATTTCCTACCATGTGTATTGCTGAATATCCATACTTCATATTATAGCCTCTGGAAAGCACCAAACTGGAAAGAGAAAAAAAATGACAGGCACAAATGACAGCACAACGCACATAATTAATTCAGGAAACTAAGAATGATTTCCATCATTGAAATATCATGAAAAAATAAAGATTGTCATTTGGAAGGGCCTCTGGAGGGAAAAAGTACAGGAAAATAAAAGTTGTATTGGAAATAATAGAATGAGTGCTAGATTTGGAGCCAGGAGGCACAGGCTTCGACCCCAGCTCTGTCCTAGCCAGAAGAGTGACTTTGCCCAGGTCATTTCTCCTCTACGGGCTGTCATTTCCTCGTCTGTAAAATGAGATGCTAGATGTGATCAAGGACCAGTACATACCTTTCACTTGAAGTCCCATTAATAGTAAACTAATAGTGGCAATCTGATGAAACTGTTTCAATTCTCAGATTGAATCCAGCCTCAGCAGGAAAGAGTGCTCTGTTCAATTAGTAATATCTGTGGTGATATGGAAGGTGGGAGTATTTGTAACTCAAATTTGCCGTCGCCTGGTTAAATGATTTCTACAATTCTCTTTTAGCTCCAACATTCTGGGATTTTATTAACTATCACATAAAAGAGATTCTTCCTTGTCAGGGATTTTTACTTGCTACAAAGGGTTAAATTTCTATCTCAACTCTTAGCAGAATGATCCAAGCCACTAAGATTGGAAATATTGAACAGGATGATACCCAACTTGATAAAATAGAGACTTAAAATATATAATTCAAGTTGGGTAAGCTCTGCATAGTATGCCTGAAGACTCCCTGTGACTCTAAGAAGTTTCTAGAAGATGGAAAAAGAACACTGTTGCTCCTACTCACCATCCCTCACAGAGTAACAAACACCTACTGAACTCCATATAACAAGAAAATTGTTTAAGTTGAAGATTACCCTGGAAATGGCCCATTTCCCCCTGATCCAATGACATAGTAATATTCATTGATACATAACTAATTATGAAGACCGAGTAATGCAGATGAAAGCATCACCAACTTCAAGGTTTGCCAATAAGCTGATTTGCAAGACAACAGTATTTCATATCATGTACTGCAATATTATTTATCAATGTTTAACAAGCACTTCATAAGTTTTAGCAAGCACATGAGAAATAGGTTACCACAGAGAGGTGATGAAATATTTACAATGTGCAATAGCTACTATTATACTGTAGCTGATCAAGAAATCTTAATAGCAAATTGAATGGAAATATAATACTGTAATAGATGTGGAAGTGTGCAATCGGCCATTTGTAATGAAATATGAAAGTGTTTTAAGAGAGTAAATACATTTGTAATGGTTTTTGATTAACTATAATGTGTATGGTTCAACCATCCATTATGAACAGTGTGCAGATATTATGTTGGTTTATAATATTTATGATACAAGTGGCAACCTTAGGGAAATTCTTATTAATTCTTACACTTATCACCAATTTTCAAGAATTAAATCTGTACCATTTCTTTGAAAAAAACATTCTTCTCTCATTTGCCATACTTTCCTAAAAAACTTAAATCACATTTCTTTAATAGATGGTCCTCATTTTATATTAGTGGTACTATTTATTTTTTACAAATCATAAATTTGACCTCTGTTTTTGCTCATATAAGATGGTCTGATTATAGTAAATGGGCATACAGCAACAAACAATTATATAAATATGTTAAAATATACATGTGCACACGTGTTATATGTATATTTCTACTATATATGTGTGTATTGCATGTATATGTGTATATATATATATTATACTCTACCAGTAAAGAAATTATTCTCTAAAATCAAGACTGTTATAGGATCATCAAAATTCCAGCCTCCCTGTATTGTTTAGTATAATTACCACCTCTATAAATGGTTCCCTACTCACTAATTAATTCATTTCTTTGACAAACACTGCATGTCCTTGCTTAACACCCTGCAATGGCTTTCCAGTTGCTGTAGGACACACCTACAGAGAGTGACAAAGCTCCTGCCCACTCCTGCAGCTTCAGGCCCCACCCCTCTTCTCTGGCTCTCTGAGCTACAGTTTCAAAGACCTGTCTTCGTTCAATGCCTCCAAAAGAGTCCGTCCTGTCCTTGTCACGGGTGCTACACACATTCCCTAGGCCTGTAGGGCCTCTCCAGTCCCACCCACCCCCATGCATTCTTCAGATCTCAGCACAGACATTGCTTCCCGCAGGCTGGATCAGGCCGCCTGATTCGATGCTGTAATAGGACATTCTACATTCTACTTCTTTAAACACTTGTCACTATCGTAAGCAAATATTTTATCGTACATGTATTTGTCTCACATCTAACTCTCCTACTAGAATGTAAAGTCCATGAAGGAAGGAACTGTGTGCCTTTTATGCAGTACTGATCTCCAGCCTTGGGACAATGCCTTGCACATAACAATGCCCAATGAATATTAATTTATTGAAAGAATAAATGAATAAGTATATAAATAAAAAGCTCACTCACACATTGTGCTGGACACTAAGAAGAGCTGAACAAGGTAGAGCCCCTGACCTGTTATTATCTTGAATGGACCCCTAAATTATATCATTATATCTGATTTGAGACCTACCATTATGGTATAATCCAAATATTATTCTCAAGTTCAGGTATTTGATTTTGAGGTTTGTAAAGTATCTATTGATGATTGCAACTTAGAATCTGTGACATTTCCACCTAAGCTCTCCTCCTACCCATTTTTCAATCATTCTGTTCTTCATTCTGCTATCAGTAAGAGAGTCTGGTTCAGGATCTGGTATATTTTCTCTATCGCTGACTTTGTTAATAACTAGAATATTACTCTCAGTGACGGTTTGAAGCTGGATGCACCCCAGAAAATCATGTTCTAAATCTAATCCATCTCTGGGCTGTAAACCTATTTTAAGTAGGACATTTTGAGGAGATTACTTCAGTAAGGTGTTCCCAGGGTGTGTCTTAATCTTCTTACAGGCATCCTTTATAAAAGAATGAAATTCAGACAAAGAGAGAGAAAGCCAGAGAAGCCAGAATCTGAATGCAACCAAACACAGAAGAGAAGGGAGAGATGAGCAGACACTACCATATGCCTTGCCATGTGCCAGAGGAGTCCAGGATCACCAGCAGCCAGTCTTCAGGAAGAAAGTATTGCCTGATGATGCCTTTCTTTGGACATTTTTCTCAGCCTTGGAATTGTAGGCTTATAAGTTAATAAATCCCCATTGTAAAAGCCAACCCATTTCTGGTATATTGCTTTTGGCTGCCTAGCAGACTAAAACACTCTCTAAGGTTAAGTCCTGTTAGTACAAGAGAAATATTCTTGATTATACTTTACCTCTGCTTTAAACTGGGCAAACAAACAAACAAAAAACAGCACTAGAATAATAGGACTCTATTGTCTAAAATAGTCATTCTTCCTTACCCTCAGTGGGAGGAGTATATGTTCTTGCATGATGATCTGATTGCTTGAATTGCTTTGGCAAATGTGGCATATGAGATGAATCTTTCTGTGTGATTTGGTGGTTTGGATTGGCTCTCTTTGGTTGTTCTCTGCCATGAGAATGGGTTTGTCCCACATAGGGGCTGCTCCTTTATTTTAGGCCCCAGAATTAATACAGTGTGTGCAGCGGAGTGTGGAACAAAGCCACAGTCATTGACCCACAGCTACTGAGATGTAACACAAGTGAAAAATAAAGACTTATTATGTAAGCCCCTGATATTTGGGGATTCCTTGTTTACACAGAAATATTTTACTAGCAAAAGCTGACTAGGATAAAAAAAACTTCTGGGAAGCATGTCTCATTTTGATATTATGTGGCATTGTATCCAAACTATGTGTGCTATCAATGATAAATACATATAGCTATAGTGAAATGGATTCTTGCCTGGATAGACACATAACATGGGCTCTGTCATAGAGATTTTATATTTTACAGAAGATCATACAAGTAAAGCTAAGTAATATTTATTTAGGGTTTACTATGTTTCAGACAATCTTCTGAGCCCAGCAGTCACAGGTGACTGTGACATTGTTTCTCCCTTTGGAAACCAATAGAATAGTAGGGAAAATAGCACTTGCCAGTGTGCAGAATGATGGGATATTGGTGCTAAATTCTACCTAATATATTCTGGCCACACCTCTCTCCTAACCAAAGCCTTCCTCCCATCCCTCAAGAACTCACTTGTTACTATCCCCTTCTATTGGCTACTTGGAAAGAACCATTCTCATAAATAATACAACTCCATAAGTATCATACAATCATGATTCAGAATTCCATCTTTCCTCCTTATCTATAAATTCCCTATGAAATTTACACCTATTGGCTCTTCCCAGCATTCAAAATTGTCTATCACCTGTCCCAGCCAACCTCTACACCACACTGTAGCATGAGCACTCCACCATGGTCAGGTTCCTCACTGCTGCCCACTATGCTGACGGCGTTGGCTATGAAGCTTTAGTCTCTCGGCTTCATACCCACCCTTCTAAACTTGGCTTCATGGTGTTGGGACTGGCTCTGCAAATTACACTCCTGCTTTTCCAGCTGGGCTCTGCCAAGACAGTCAGTAGGGAGAAAGGATTGGCCCGTGCTTCTGTCAGCATCAGAGTTATGGATTGAAGTATGTACCCAAAAAAGATATGTGCAAGTCCTAACCCCCGGTCCCATGGATGTGCTCCTTTTGGAAATAAGATCTTCAAAGACATTATTGGTCAAGATGAGGCCAAACGGTATTGCCGTGGGTCCTAATTCAATAGGACTGGTCCTTATTAGGAGAGGAATGGGACCCAGACAGGGACAGGCAGAGAAGACAGCCATGTGACAGAGGCAGAGATTGAGTCATGCCATAAGAATGCCACGGATTGCCAGCAAACCACCTCCAGAACCCACCACAACTCAGAGGGAGCACAGCCCTGCTGACACCTTGATTCAGACTTCTAGCCTCCAGAACTGAGACAATAAATTCCTGTTGTTTTAAGCCTCCCGATCTACAGTACCCCATTCTGGCAGCCCTAGGAAATATGATAATCAGGAAGGATCCTCTACACTTGAAGGAGCAGTTCATTGAGTCTAGTTACAGCAGCAGCTCTGGTTTGCATTTTTCTCAGATTCCCTGACCTTGCCTTATTATGCTCCCTCAGAGATAACAGCAGCAGTCCCTCTTCCAAGGTCAGGGTCCCAGTTTCTTGGGAACATACCTCTAAAATTCTAAATTCCAATAAACCCAACCTCTTCTCTTTGTTCTCCCAACCCTAGGAATGATGTTACTGCCTCTGCGACATCTCCTCGGTCTCCTCACTCCTGTCTTTCAGAACTCTATTATAATATTCTCATTGGTAAATCCTGTCATTCCAAGAAGATTATAACTCCCTTAAGGCCAAAATCTTTGCCTGAAACTATCCCCTAATCTTCAGCATGCCTGGCATAGTTTTGTGGTTTAAACACAGAATGAGAGCTCTCTAAATCCTTTCTAACTAAAATCTCAGAATTATATTGAAAATTTATGTGAACCAGAGGTTGCAAATTGGTAGTCTGGGGAGGAAATTCTGCCCACAAACTCGATTTCTTTGGCCAACAATAAATTTTTTAAACTAGTTGCCAAAAGTTAAAAACTGGGAGATTACAAATCCAAAGTGCATCCTTTAGATTTCAAAGTTGAGAAAATTTGTAATGAGGAGGTAAAGGAAATATCCAGTGTTAAGGACTCCATCAAGAGCAGAACAATCACTCAAACCTGAATGGCACTTTTATATTTTTGGTTCTGTAAGAGACACTACGGAATGGGGACCAGGGAAAAGGGAGCTATAATAAAGGAAAGTCTCCTTCTTAAACTACACACTCCTCTGTCATTTGCCAAAACATTCATCTATCAGTAATGTCCAGCTGGTTTTAATGCTTTATCTGGCAAAACGGCTTTCAAACTTTTTCGATGCAATGGTATTTTCAAGTAATTATAAGTGATCAACATTTCATTTCATTTGTATTGGCATTCATAATTCACAGAATTCACTGTGATTGATTTTTGAAGAAAACTGATACTAGGGATGTTTGTTCTCTGTAATGTAAAATTAATAGCAGATGCATGACCAAAGGGAATTTTTTCCTGCTGTTTTCATATTTGTCAAAATTCTTGGACTCCGCTCTTTGTCTTCATATTCCACATGCTATGTGCTCCCCCTTGCCAATCTCATTCCCTACAGCAATGAAAGTGGTATCTACTCTCTTTCTTAAAACTTGTGCTTTCCTTGCCTTCTGCTTTGAAGTAATAAGCAGTAACATTTACTAAGGACTCACTATGTGCCACACAGCAGAGTAAGTGCTTGATAAATATTTTTGTGATTAATACTTGAAAGAAGCTTTTTAAATTAATATTATCCTCTTTTACAGAGGAAAAACAAACGAGGCTTAGAAGGGATAAACCGGTTGCCTTAATGACACAGCTAGCATCTGGCAGCACCAGTGTCCCTAAGCACTCCGTGATACTGTCTCTCTTGATTTCTTCCTTCTCTGTTTCCTCTACTTCTTGGCCTCCTCAGGCACCTCTCCCATGAGGGACCTCACAATGTCGGTGTTTCCCACGCTTCCACTGTTACCACGTCATCAACCAATACCATATGGCTCTAGAGTCTGATGATTCGGGTTCAAATGCGAGTTCCACTCTTCACCAGCAATATGACCTTAGCCAAGTACTTAATATTTCCAGGCTTCAGTTTTTTTCATCTGTAAAAGGGATACTACTAGTACCTCACAGGGTTGTTCCAAGGATTAAATGAGAAAATGCATGTACAGAAACTAGCACTTAATATATTCAATAAAGATTAGCTTGTGTTGCTGTTGTTGTTATTATTATATCAAACTGCCTGGGTTAAAAGAAAAATCGCCCCAATATTTCAGCTAACCCCTAGAATCTATCCTGCATACTTGGACAAGAGGGGCCTCTTCCTGAATTTCAAAATCTGTTCACATCGCTCCACCTCGTTTAAAACCCCTGGGTGGAATGCCATGATCTCTAGAATGAGGTCCAGAGGACTCAGCAGGACACACAAAACCCTGCAATACCTCCGGGCTCCCCTCCCACCACTCCACTTCCCAAAGGGATAGAATTACTACTGCTTCCCTGAACAGCTCCTAGTCCTTCATAACTCAGTATCCTGGAAAATGCAGTTTCAGCTGCCAGAATGGCCCTTCTGGCTAACTCCTTCTTGCCCTATAAATGGTACTTACATCCCCTTCTAGTCTTCATCTTCCCAGGCTGCTGCAGTTTGAGTTAGGCCGCTCGTGGGAGCCGCTATCAGAGTCTGCCCATGCCTCTACCTTGACCCTTGTCTCAGGCTTCTCAGCCTCACCGTTGCTTGCTGTTCTGTCTCACTAACGATACTTGCTCACGTTTTAGACTCCCTAGATGCAGCCCAGCCTCAGGCACAGTATCTGAGCGCACTCAACCCTGCCAGACAGCCAGTGTTCTAAGATGAAGCGTAGGCATGTTAAAAGGTGCGTCTACAGATTTCCTTGTGCAAACACAAAATTTTGATGCTCAGGGAAACTTCACCGACCTAACCAAGTCCTTTCATTTGGCATATGAGGAGCCCAGGACTTCTGGAGGTTGAGTGACTTGTTCAAGCTCGTACAACTATTCATCTCAGAACACCAGTTGGTATAGATAAGTTCTCTGAACCTGGGCCTTAAATCCTAAAATTTTGGCAGCTGGAAATTGTGAAGTGGGGCAAGAGCATCAAAAAGCTAAGAGAAAAGCTAAAATCACTACTGAGGTTAGTATTTAAAGCCTTGCTCTAAGAACTGGTACATTTTCTAGGAATGGGTTATAAATTTGCCTCTAAGCTACCTGGCAAACAAAACAGAGAAGTAAGTGTAATCTACTCTTGAATTACAGCGTAAAATAAAAACAAACCACCGGCTCAGAAGGAACATTCTTGTAGCTGAAATCTGAAAGATATTTCTCCCATGGGTCTTGGTGGAGGAAAAAAAAAAGTGTAACAGAAACTCGGTGTCTTCAAAATCATATGAGTTTCATGATGTCATTTTGTATAATATTCTTCAATGAAGGTCAAAAGCGTAAGAAAGTAAAATTCAGGAAAATTGTGAGGATGGAGTGGAGGGCAAATTGATATGGACAATATCTACAATTCTTTTTTTTTTTTTTTTTTTTTTTTTAAGATTTTATTTATTCATTTATCCCCCCCTTGCTGCTTGTGCTCGCTGGGTCAGCTAACCATGCCGGGCGGGCGGGCTTGCCTTCACCAGGAGGCCCCGGGAACCGAACCCGGGGCCTCCCATATGGTAAACGGGAGCCCTACTGATTGAGCTACAGCCGCTTCCCAATATCTACAATTCTTGACACAAAAAGGCTGTACACCCATGAGGGCAAGAAGCCCCTGCCTTCTCCATTGCTGTGTTCACAGCCTCTCCTCAGTGGAAAGGCTCAGTGGATGTGTTCAGCTAACAGCAAAGTGAATAAATCTGCAAAAACAGATCACACCTCTGGCATGTGAAAAAAGGAACATGGGAGAAGTTACAGCTTTTCAAGGCACAACCAGGTTATTGACCTGGGTCCCTGAAGGCGTCAGTTCCAGGCCCCACATTGGTATGCAAAGAATTTGAACAACAGTTTCGGAAGAAACATTTCAAGCTTGCAGCTAATACGAAATTGGAAGAGACAGCAAATAATGAGAAACAAAGCAGGCAGATAAAAGGGTTTTAGATATTTCAAGTACCTACCCAGCTAATAAATGCAAATGAAGTTCAGTGCAGATAAGCACAGAATTATGAGTCTGGAAGCAAAGACGAAAAAGGAGGACTATCTGCCTAATGGAAATGAGCTGCACGGCGCTGACCAGGAATGAGATTTGGGGAATTATTGCAGGAGAAATCCCTCAAGCTCTCATCCCACTTTGCTGCAATGGAAAAAAAACACAGTGATGAACTGTATTAAACTACAATACATGACGATCAAGTCACGCTCTACATTGGGTGAAAATGAAACCAAAACAAGGAAAGAATAAGTTGTTTGCTTGTTTGGTTGGTTTTGTTTTTCAATTTCAACTTCCATTTCTGTTCAGGGCAGGGATTATCCTCACTGATTTTTCCTTTTTTATTTCAACCTTGAACAACTGTCATCTACAGATTTCTTGGAAGATGGTTTCCTATGATTTGCTTGCATTCTTTGCATTTTCCATGCCATCCCACAATTACTCATGAATGCCCAGAATAATGTCATTGCTCCTTATATAAGGGGATGTCACTGCAAAAATCAGAGGATACTTGGACTTACAAAGGTTCATTAGCTCCCACTGCCATAGCCCTAAATTTTATTTTCCTCTCCTCCTCCTCCTCCTTCTTCTTCTTCTTCTTCTTTTTTGTCAGAAAAGGAATTATGGATTAGTAGCTTTTAAAACTTATAGATCAGTAGCTTTTAAAACTAGAAAACATTCTAAATACACATTTATGAGGCTCCTGACTCTAGAGAGTAAGAATTACTGGCACCAGGTTAGAACTTTCAGAGGTTCATGCTTTGTCCACTATTCTAGGTCAGCCAACTCTGTGATGGTGCCCCCTAAAACTGTTTGGCTCAAACAAATCCAACACAAATTTGAAGGAGGTAGGAGCAGTACCTAAAGACCTTCCTAGCCAAAAAACAGTTTTCTTTATTCCTCTCCACCCTGCATTGGTTTCCAAAATCCTATATTCATTTATTCAACAAATATTTCTTGAGTCCCTATGAAGTTCTAGGGACTGTTCTAGGCATTGATGATAAAATCACAAGCAAAAGAGACAGTATCACTGCCTTCATGGAGCTTTGACTCTAATGAGGACAGAGAGAGAGAAAACAGCACATAAATAAAGTAGCCAATCTCAGATAATGGAAAGTGTTAGGAAGGTAATGACCTGGATGAAGTGTTGAGAAACTCAGAGAGGTGGAGGAGGACACTCAAGAAAAACCACTCTGAAGAGGTAAAAGGGGTGACATTAAAGGACTTAAGGGCTTGAAAGATGAGGAGCCCACCGGGAAATTTCCTGCCAAAATATAATTATGACTTGGATAGGTTAACACATTAGAGAACTACCATTTATTAAAATCTCTGAATTAGTTTCTCAGACTTTTTAAAACCAATCACCTTGTAGAACTGAGTAAGAAAAAAAGGTGGGGCCACAGAATAGATCATTTTTTTTAACATGAAGAAAAGTTACCATAGTTTAGGAACCTGGGGTTCAGACTAAGGGGCAGTCCATAGACCTTGGTGAAGAAGAAACCAAGGGAAAATGTTTACTGGAAGGGATGGAAAGATGAAGAAACAGAAAGATTTCACTCACAGTTACTGGAACACTTTCCACTAGAAATAGCCACATGTTCTCCCATAATTACCTTACTTTTGAGATTGTATTTTGCTGACCTAATTAGTGACTTATACATAAATAATAAACATGAACTGAGGGTGGTTCCATCTTCTTTTGAAAGAGGAAAGTCTGTCTTATAGCGTGGTGAGCAACCTCCAAGATGACCCCCATTGATCCCTGCCTCCTGATGCTTAGGCCCTTGCATCATCATCTCCCCTGAGTGTTGGCTGGATCCAGAGACTTGCTTCTCTGAATAGAAAACAGGAAATGTGACAGGATATCACTTCTGAGAGGAAGTTGCAAGAAGACTGTGACTTTCACCGTACATGCCCTCTCTTACTCGTTTGCTCATTTACTCCTTCTGCTGTGTTGTAAACTGCCTGGTGGAGAGGCCCATATGGCAAGAAACCTAGGAGGGCCTGAATACTGCCAACAACCACATACATGAGTCTGGAAGCAGAGTGTCTCCCAGTTGAGACTTCAGATGAGACTACATCCCCAGCCAACACTTTGAGGGCAGCTTTGTGAGAAAAACTGAGGCAGAGGCACCCACCCATGGTTAGGAAGCCATGTCTGGATTCCTAACCCAGAGAAACTGTAAGATAATACATGTTTGTTGTTTCACGCTGCTAAATTTTAGAGTACTGTGTTATGTAGCAATAGATAACTAGAGCATATAACAAGAAAACACTTTCAAAGTGTGACCTGCCTCCTTTTGACATTTTCTGCTTTCCCCCAATCCTGCTTATAAGGTAAAATTCTGTCTCCTCCACCCCTGAAGATTGGGAATGGTATAGGGCTTGGGACAAGAATGTCAAGTTAAAAGATAATAATAACAGTTGTACATTAAATTCCATTTCATTCTTAATATAATCTCATAAAACCATCACATGGGGTATTAACAAGCCCTGGGAAAGTATCCATTGTCTAATTTGAATTATTTGCTCAAGCAGTTGGGCCTTGATGCTTTTCTTTCCTGGGGTTAGTTTGTTGTATCCCTAAGCTCAGGTTACCAAGAGATACCACATCCTCTCTACCTAAAGAGGAGAGGCACATCCCCAGCCCGCTCTACCCCACCAGGTGGGGATGTGTTACGGCCAATCTCTCCTATCACAGCCCTTTCCTGGTGGTTCCCCGAAGTCACCAGCTTGACTCCTCCACTCGCAAAGGCAAATAAAATGTGATAAACTCCTAGGTAACACCAGCAGAAGGAATTAAATCAATTAAGATCATTAAGGGCTGGTAATTTAAACTGAATTACTTTTGGACTAAACACCACTGTTTCTCTAACATAAACTCAAATTTATTTAGGTGAACCAAAGAGGAACTCTTATTGTATCTAAATGAATGACACCCGCCTTACTTATATTTGAAAAGCTAAAGAATTTGTCCAGAACACTGTACAAGGTTGCTGCTATCATCCCAAAATGAATACAATACTAATCAAAAGAGACAGCCCCTGTATAGTACCTGTCACTGGCTGTTAGCAGCTGGGCCCTACACAGTAGGTCTTCTTGGCCACAGCAACCACGGTGATATCAGGCTTTGCAAATTCAAAGAGACAGTTCTGTACCACCGAGAACTTAGAAATATAAAGGCAAAAAAATACATTTAAAAGACCTTGGAAAGCTTTCCTCCCTTGCCCCCGGCCTCAGTGTGAGGGGATCCAGCCCAGCAGAGGCCATTCAAAGGAGGGAAGCCTAAGAGAACTCCCCTGTTTCCACCTCTTTGTTTTAATCTTTCTGCAACACTGGCCTACATAAAAATCAATACATAAGCCAACCTTTCATAATCAACAGTTCTTTTAAATAGGCTTCTGTTCGGGGAATAGCCACTGATTTGAGGCCAAATTCTCTGCTGTGGCACACTGAATGCCAAGTACAAATACCTCACTCACTGTGCCTTCTACCATTTAAAATTTACCTTCATAAAAGAAACTATATGGGAAGCAACAGAAAAACATACATTTCCTGTAAACCTCTTCTCAATACATCTCATCTACAAATGAAAAAAATCTCATTTCAATTTTAAATTCTCCTTTGCCAAATTCAATAAAAATTCAGACACATACTTTTTAATCTATGACCCTTAGATTTGCACTGATAACCCTCACCTTCACCTTCCTGAGAGTCCTTGTCAGCGTTTATATTTTAAATCTCTCTCTCTCTCTCTCTCTCTCTCTCTCTTATTGAAATCACAACATATTTCCTACAGTTAAAGTTTGGAAAGTAATTTAATTCTCCCTATATACTTAATTTTTACTTTAGTGTCAACATCGCTACATAGTATTTGATCTGGAGGTAAAAGATGAGAAAAAAGCCTCAAATGCCATTGGAAGCCCAAAGATGAAACTTTCTCCAACTCTGGTGAGTGCAGTCGTTAGGAAATTTTTAACGTTTAGAAATTCATATTTCCTTCTTTCTTTGAATGTTGCACATTTATGTTCCATTGTGTTTGGGGCTCAGGTTTCATAAAAACAAAGTATTTGGAAAATCAGTGATCTCAAAGTATCAGATGTCTTCCAAGCACAAAGAAAAACAAAAGGACGAAGTGGTACAAAGATAATGGTCCTTTAAAATGCATTAATGTCGCCAATCCCTCAAATAAAATGAAAAGAACAGGAAGGTGATGGCATGCCTTTTTCTGAAGAAAGCAACAATTATTGTTATTGTTATAAAAATAATAATTCCTATTTCTCTACACATCTTTGTATTTATCTTTTTCATTCATCAAATTGTTGGTTGTGCTTTTTTTTTTTTAAAGATTTATTTTTTTTATTTATTTCTCCCCACCCCCCTTGTTGTTTGCACTTGCTGTGTCTGTTAGTCTCCCTTGTTTCTTTTTAGGAGGCACCAGGAGCCAAACCCAGGACCTCCGATGTGGGAGGGAGGTGCCTAATCACTTGAGCCACCTCCTCTCCCTGCTTTGTTGTGTCTCTCATTGTTTGTCCTCCCCGCGTCTCTTGTTGTGTCATCTTGTCATGTCAGCTCGCCCGGCCTGCCCATCACATCAGCTCACTGTCTTCTTTAGGAGGCAACGGGAACCTCTGCTCCCCGCTCTGTTGTGTCTGTCATTATGTTCCCTCTTTTTCTGTCTCTTGTTGTGTCAGCTTGCTGCGCCTGCCCATTGCGCCAGCCTGCACTGGGATCCGAACCAACGACCTCCCGTGTGGTAGGCGGGAGCCCAGTCACCCTGGTCGTGCTTTTTACGCACTCTTTAAAACTAAAAATCATTTTACTTTTATCAAAACTGGGAGCATTCTCCATAATGTGCAAAATTAATTATGCTTATAGGAAAAATCTTGTGAAGGAGCCACTGAGTTTAAAGATTGCAGCACGAAGGGAAAGATAGGAGAAAAGGTTATAGAAATCTCTTTTCAGTCACTTGAAAGAAAGATCCACATAAACCCCACTGTATTCTTTATACAAGTCAGTCAAAACAACTGATTTCTGTACACCAAAATTTGGATGCTGAATTTTTTCAATGTTTTCGTCTTAAAAAAGTATTTAAGATGCTTCATGAATTTTTTCTAGGAAACTCTCCCAAAATTTATCTACATTAACCTGCGGATTCCCTTAAAGGTTTAACCTGATTGAGCTTTTTAAAATAAAATTATGTCTGTACTCTATAAATAAAAATAACTTAAAAACCTGTCCTTCCCAAGTGGAAAGATTTGTGAAATCTAAATAAAGTCTGTAGTTTAATTCATAGTATCATACCAATGTTAATTTCTTAGTTTGATAAACGTTCCATGGCTGTGTAAGATGTTAACAGACACAGAGAGAAGGGTATACAGAAACTCTCAGTACTACCTTTGCAAGTCTTCTGTAAATCTAAATAATTTCAAAACAAAAAGTGTTGAAAACACTGTCCTTTGAATTTCAGTTTAAGATGGGCAGTTGAAGAAGAAAAACTTCTAACATTTTATTTGGAGTCTATTCATAAATAGTCAATTAACAGAGAACATGTGTTCTCAATTGACTTATGACATTAGGCCTATTTTATAGTTCTAGAGACCACACTGAGGCAAAGGGGTTACAAGTCCAACATGAGCACATCCTACTTGTGTTCTCACTCAGGCTACTGCCTGGAAGGGCTCTGTACGTCAATATCTATTTTCAACCATAGAAAGGTGGGGAAAGCAGTTATTTCTAAAACAAAATTCTCCAAAACCAAAAAGCATTTTAAAACTACGTGTTATTTTTTAAATGTATATTCACAGAACAAAGCAGAATATTAAACTTGCCTGTGTTCATTAGTTATGTGAAAATGTCACATACAGAGCCAATATATATCTTCACTCATGAGAATGTTGAAGACTTTGTGACTGGTAGACCTGTTATGTAATCCCTTAATAAATAGTGAAATCCCATTATACTAAATTGTAATGGTGTCTACATGTCTGCCCAATGAGGAAACCCATTGCCTGCTCAAATCCCATCTGAAAATTACTGTTTCTATTAAAACCTTGACCCCACTTTAGCACAGAGGTGAACAACAGAATCCCACAGATGGAAATGGAAAAATGCAGAGGTGGGAAAATAGGCAGAAAAGTTATTGTCAAATAATACAATTCAAGGAGTTTCTAATATTTTAAAGGAAACAACCCACAGAAGCAATACAAATGATGGAGTCCAAAAAGATCAAATCTAAACTTTGACTAACTATAGGTACAGATAATGAAAATTCTCTGCAATTAGTAAAAAGTGTTGTGATAACAGGAGGTTATTTGTCTCCAGCACAAATGGATAAGACAAGAACAGAATAGCACAGCAAGAAGAGGCTAAGGAAAACCTGCACAACTAACAGGAAAAATTAGAATCAGACCAGAAAAGAAACAATTTCCATGGTGATTAGTGATACAAAATTACAATTCATCAATTCTTTGTCAGAAAGGGCCAAAAATTAATATCTGAATTCCCTGATATAGCATCTGATATATTTGTTTAATATAATTGAGTTTAACCCAACAGTATTATAAACCATATGCCAACTCACATTCCACAACATTGATTCCATAGTCCTCAATTAATACCTTGATTGTCCTAAACCTGAGTTTGAAAAAAAACAACTTCCAGGTCTATATAGAGATATATCCTGCCTGGTCACTGAACTGAGTGACCACATTGACAGTGGTGTCCACTCTGTGCCTAGGGTTGTCTAGAAGGGTGACCAATCACCCACCAACCAATGCAGAACGCTACTCTACCAAGCCTTATTTCTGGGCCCTATGAACTACACATCAATCATTTGCCGATGTTTTAAATTTAAAATGAAGTGGTAATTGCCACCTGGCTCATTGGATCCTACTGAAATGTTCATTTTTAAAACTGGACTTTTTGAGATTTATCCATGTTGACTGCTTGTTTATTATTATGCTTAATAATATCTAATATATGTTACAGGTGTTATTTTGTATGGATAACTCTAATGAAGAAGGAAAAGAACTCTTTTTGTTGAAAGTTCTTAAAGGACATTTTATATATACATCCCTGTGTAAAACATATATATCAGCTTTTATATTTGCTCATCGAAAACCATTTCTTAGAAAAGATTTTATTTTTGCTCTATAGACCTTCAAAGAGGCTACTAAAAAGTCTGTATGATATCTTAGTTTTAAATATTCAGATATAAAAATGGCAAAGCTCTCTGTATGATCACACAGAATCAGTGAAAGACAGAATAAAGAACAACTTTCAAAACATCACAGTAATTCCACAGTTAATAAAAATTGTATACTTTATTAAGAGTTCAACATCAATAACATATCTTAATATTAGAAAAATCAATAGCTTTTTAAATTCATCCATTCATCAATGTATTATATACAGTCCATTACACAGGTTCCCAGAAGTTCTGGGTATGCATTGAAATAAAATGAACATTTGTATCATTTTCTTCTCACATTCACGTTTTGAGGTTAATTGCAGCCTTCTAAAAACAATCGAGGCTGTACTTGAATCAGCTTCAAATGAGAGGTCAGCAATGGAATAAGCAAGCATTTCTAGCTAGAGGCCTGGTTTCAATGAACAAATATAAAACACTCAAATGTGTCATTCCTTGAAGAAATTTTTAAAGACCAAATGACTTAGTAAAGGCATTTGGTCTGCTGTCCTCAAAGGAATGCAGGTGCTAAGAAAATCAAACCCATTTGCCTATAATAGAACTGGGGACTATTTTAGTGAAACGTAAAATCATTAGACTGTTCCAGACTAAAACCCACACTTGCCCAAACGGTCTCTATACCTTCACAAGGCCCAGGAGGGTAGCCAGAAGGGAGAAGAAGCGGAACGAAAGAAGAAGCGTTATACTCAATCAGTCCTCTCATGAAATTTCTGAGCCTACTTCATTGTGTGTTCAAACAATACTTGCTGTGTGCCTACTATATGCTTGGCACTGGACTGCAAGGAAACAGGGACAAGCAAAGGAATATAGCAATTTCCCTCCGGGAGTTTGCACCTAGTAGGAAGGACAGAAAACAAGCCAAATATTTGATTTACCCTTCTGATTATGGCTAGAAAGAAGAATTTGAAAAGGCCAGGTGTTGGGGATTGAACCATGCCCCGCAAAAAGACATGTTCAAGTCTTGATCAACATTCCTGGCATGCAAACTCATTTGTAAATAGGATCTTTGAAAATGCTATTATTAGTTAAGAGTTAAGATGTAGACTCATTTGTGAATAGGATTGTCAAAGTTCCTATGGAGAGGAGGCCAGATTGAATCCGTGAGGGCCTTAATCCATGTGGTTGGAGGTCTGATACGGCAAAGGAAATTCAGACACAGTCCAGTCAGAGAAAGCCTCAGGAGGAAACCAAGGTGCGAGATCATTTCCATGTGATGGAGGCAGAGATGCCAGTCAAGGAACTCCAAGGCTTGGGACAAACCAGCACCTGAATCCTACAGACTGCAGAGGAAAGCATGGCCTGTTGAGATCTTGAATTTGGACTTCTAGCCTCCAAAAGTGTGAGCCAATAAAACCCTGTGGTTAAGTCAAACAGTACATGGCATTTGTCGCAAGAGCCCTGGCTAACTAAGGCACAGGGCCAGCCTGGACAGAAGGGTCAGATACATTTGGGGCAAGTATCGGGAGGGTGGTGGAAATATCCATTTCCTAAAACAAAAGCTCTTATTTGGAATGCCCATTCTGTGATACAAAGTATTTCACAGGTTTTATCCCATTTAATTTTCACAACAATCCTGGGGGCTAGGTTTTATTATTCAAGCTTTGAGAGTAAAGCTTTAGAATCCCACCACCTATGCCACTGGCTCCTCTGTCACCAGCCCCCACTGCAGCCAAATGCCCTCACCACAGCGAGAGGAGTTTGCTGGGCTGGCTGGACAAAGTCCTTCCCAGCAACATTCCTCAGAACCAGGACAAGCCTCTCCTCCTTCAGTAACCTGGAAAGTGTGAGATTAAGTGCCTGGGGTGCAAGACTAAAAATTCTGGTCTGATATTATGTGCTGCCTTGACATGTGGTAAAATCAGGAGGGTCTCACCGGGCCTAACCTCAAGTTCCCCCACCCCCCACTCTGCTCCCACCGATAATGTCCTCATCAAACAACCCTCCTTATCAAGGGGACCAGGTGCAGTCCTGCCTATCCCAGAATAGTGGGGTTCAGTTCCCTGCCAGCCCACAGAATTACTCAAACAAGCCAATCCCATCCTCCCCCAGGAAGCAGGAGGCACCACAGCTGCTTGTTACTACAAAATCTGCCTCCTACAGCCCCTGGTTATTCCCCAGGTATAGCCCTTCTCTCCCGGGCTGTGAATATTTGTGACTAATAAATGCTGTCCTTCTCACATGTCCAGTGTTGGATGTGGGGTATGTGGCCATCCCTGTAACGCTAGTGCAGGAACCCTTCCCTCACCCGGGGTATAAAAGGAGGTGAGTAAAACAGTATCTCCTCCCGCTGGGGTCCAAACAGGGAAACATCCTACCCATCCTACCCCACAGTCCCAAAGACCCAAGCAAAGCAAGAGAAGGTCTTACAAATAAACTTTGTCAAAAAGGAACCATGTAAATGTACTTCAGATTCCAAAATTATTTCAAAATAAAAAGTTGAGAGAGAGAGAGAAAGCAAGAGAGAGCGAGAGCAAGCGAGCCCAGGGCAACTAACACATTCTCTCTCTTTAATTAAATACTTTTTTCAAGGAACATTAATCAAATTAATCAGGCCAAAACGGTTTTGTGTGTCTACACAGGAATGAGCAGTCTCCCTTCTCCCACCACCTCTTCCCAAATTGCAGCATTTAATGAGACTGGGAGATAAGGGAATAACCCTTGGGTTTTTCTTTTCTTCTCATAAAACTGTCATGCGGCACACATCTCATCAATGCCTCTGTATTCTCCTTATCGAAAGCAGCTCTATAAAATCGAAATACAATGTAAAAGATGACCTCCAGCAAGGCTCTGTGGTTTTGGCTATAAAAGAGGCAGCTTGCTTGGCATGCAGTTCCATCCACAGCCTGTTTCCAGCTCCCGGGAAGCTTTGCAGGACTGCAATGCAGTAAAGGGTCATCATAAAACAAAAGGGGGTGGGGCGGGGGTGGGGTGCAGAACGAGGTTGCAATTTTCCTTCGGTGCATTGAGCCTGAGCATTTTCTATTTCTACTGAATATGAAGAATCATGGCCTTGTTTTAAGGATTTAAGAAAAATAAGACAATTTAAAACCAAATGTCTGCTCTCTGCAGTGGCAGTTCTATTGGCAGGCTGTAATTTGCCAGGGATGGATAATGGAAATTCAGTTATGTTTGTATAATCCAAGGGCTGTTTATCATCTATGTAAAGCCCAAAGATATGGGTGGTAGCAAATCTTTCTGTCTTAAAAAAAAAAAAAAAAAAAAAAAAAAAGCCTTTCAATGAACTCTGAAAAAAAAGAAAATCCCACCATTTTAATCTAAAATCTAGTCATTTCTTATCTTTCTAGATAATTCTTAAGCAAAGGAAAGAGGTTAATGGAAGAAAAGAAAGAATTTGTAGGACAATACGCATGTTTCATAGCACATATACAACATAAATGTGTTTCTGAAAAGAAGAATATTTCTATTCATGTCCAGAAGTATTTGTAGCCCATAATTTGGAGGTAAATACCCACAAATGACAGCTCTGAACAAATCACTCTCTTGATACTAGAGTTGCAAACAGCCAGAAACCTTCTTTTGGTGGGGGAAAGGGATTTGCAAACAATGAAAGCCATAATTTGATGCGTTTGGGTTTTTTCTTATTATTCTTGGCTTTTCTGGAAGAATCAAGTCCTCAGTCAAACCTCACCCTTATCTGAAGGTATTAAATAAGCATTCACTAGATTTGCAGTGAGAAATAATGTACACAAATATAAACGTCATAGGCTCCTTAAGAACCATAGTAAAGCAAACTCTGAAAAATGTTTCTTTATGCACAGATATCAGTACTCACTTCTGAGTTTTGATTTTCTAGTTTGCACATTATACTCTGTGATAGTAATCTTGCTTCACCTTTTCAGTGGCAGCACGTCAGTCTTCAACTGAATTCACAACAATGAATATATAGCTTATTTAGTAAGAAACAGAAGGTACATGCACGGACAATGCAAACATCATGTATATACATCTCAGAATATAGTAGCATTAAATTTCCATTTCAGCATATCTTGCAAGCACACTGCATAACACTAAAGAGACTGGAATGAAATGACATTTTCAGACCAGGGTTTTCCTGCCTGGTTTCCAACCTGATCAGTGTTTGTCTTGTTTAAATGAGAAGAGGAAAACACATAAATCATATGCTTTTTTTCCTGCTTGAATGTCCCTTTCTGCTATTTCACTCTGCAACCTCAAGTGAGCTTCAAAAGTGCATTTTGTCACCAGCTCCAAGCCACATGAGTAGTAACCCATTCTAGTATTTTTTTTTTTTTTAATCTTCTTTTCGTTTGGGGAATAATTGTTCCCTGGGCTCATACTGTCCAATTTCTCCCAGCTCCTAAAAGTATTGGGGTGCTCTCTGTCACAGGGTCCTTATCAGGATTCAATGCAGCAATCTCTATAAATAAATGTCACATGGCACCTAAGCATAAGTTATTTAAACTCACTAAGCTGCAGTTTACTCAACTGTAAAATGGAGATGGCAATACTTAGTTCATAAGGTTGATGTGAGGACTAAATATAAAATGTATTGAAAGCTCCTCACCCAATGACGTAATTTGGCAGACCAGTATAGAGAATGGGTGCTGGGACCAGGTTGCCTGGATACAAATGCTAGTGCTGCCATTTCCTGGGTAAGGTTGAGCATTCTTAACCTCTCTGTTTCCGTTTTCTCATCTATAATATGGGTAACAATAGTAAATACAAACCAATGGCTATTGTGAGGATTGAATGCATTATAAATAATTTAGAAGTGAGTCTGGAAGTCAGCCTCAGTTAGCTATGATGATAGTTGCCATTTGTTCATTTAGTAAAGAGATATTTATTGAGCAACTACTGTATGCCAGTCATTGTTCTAGTCACTAAAGATACAGAAACAATCTCTGCGCTTATGAAATTTAGAATGTGAAGAGGAGATAGACAGCAATCCAATAATCACACAGATAAATGTGCAGTTATAATCTGAGATATGTGCTATGAAGACCCAAAAGAAGGAACTTATGGAAGCATAATTAAACTTGAGAGTCTTAACTGGGGAAGAGGCAGCAGAGCTGAGTGCTAAAGGATGAGTTATTAATTAGGCAAAGACTGGGAAAAACAATTCAGGGAAAAGGAGCTGTATGTGCAAAGGTCCTGTGGTGAAGGACCATATGGTACCAGAGGGAATGAGAAAAGGCTGGAGAATTGAAAAGTGTTGGAGGCTGGTGTGTGCAGGCTGTAGACCAGGCAGGGCTTGGGGAAGCAAAGTGAGGATTTTGTATTTTATCCTAAGAGATTGGGAAACCTTGAAGAATGTTAAGCATTGAAGGAGGGAGGGTGTTGGTGATGACATAATCATGTTTGTCTTTAGAGATCATCCTGACTGATATGATTTGCAGAAAGGTATAAGTATATTTGGGGAGACCAGTTAGGAGCCAGTGGTGGGTATCAACATAGGGTTGGGACTAGAGCTGGCAGTGGAAATGGAAACTAGTAGAAATATTTGAGAGAATTTAGCTTGTAGTCTATTAGAGCACCCTAGAACAGTGAGTTACCTTTCCTTTGGCTATCATTGCCTAAGGCAGTTTTCCTACAAGGTCACAGCTAGAGATGGAGTATCTATTATCAGGCCATGGAGTAGGACATGACCCAAGGAAGGCCTGGGTCAGAAAGTAAATATGGAATGGAAGGAGAGAGATGAGACAAGCACAACTGAGAGAGTTGACACATGGGCTTCCCCAAGCAATCCCAGCCCAGCCAGAGCAAAGATCCACCCTGCCACTCCAGTGCTAGTGGCCCCAGGAACTCTGGATATGGGACGAAGCCACCACTGCTTTCGGCTCTGACTGCTGCCTCTTTGCTACCTGGAGAAGGAAATCAGTCTCCCTGGGAAGAGGAGCCCTGTTCCACATAAGATCTACTGCTAAGACTGCATCAGTGAGCACTGAGACAGCATCCATCAATCGTATTATGTCAGCTGTATGTACTTGTCACTAAAAGTGCTGCATACCATAATTCATGGGCGTTACCGACAGAGCTGCTTCTTGGCCACAGAGACTAGATCAAGTGTCACCTTCCAGCCATGGCTGACCATGCCTCTGTGGAACCCTCACTTTCTAAGTCTGACTCTCTCTAGTAAGGTTTGGTTCCTCATAAGCAGTCACTGTTTGGTAGCAATCATCTATTTACTTTACACCGGCTTATATAAACACGGATTCATTCAACAAGAATTAAACACTTATTGAGCACATACTATGTGCCATAGCTATGTCGGGAGCTAGGGACAGAGTATAGGGGCCCTTCCCCAGGGTCAAAGATTAGCAGGGAAACCGAATATAAATCAATTAATTACAACGTTCTATGGAAGTGCTAAAATGAGGGCATGAACAAAATATGGAAATCCAGAGCTGGGTAATGTTAATTTTTGCCACTTTCTGTTAGGAGCGGTACATAAAACCTCCACAGAATTTGTTGCGAAACACAATAAAAATTAGATAGAGTTTCGATTAACTACTTCCTTCTGGTTCTTGATCTCACTCTTTAACCCCATTGGAACTGCCTTGCAGTTCCCACACTATGATATTAACGGAAATGTTCCCCCTCATTATCCAGCAGCATGGTTACATAGGCATTTCTGTTCTGGAAGATGCTTGAGAACTTCTTCAGCAGATAAAAGAATTAACCTTTTAGACTAAGGTGGCCACTTCCTGCAGTGTGTGACTCTGGAGATTCTGATTACTTAGGAACTATAGAGCATCTGTTTTGCATGTGTATGTAGTATAGCCTAACAAACAACTATTCACAACAGAAACATTTTATTATCATCAGGGGATTACAGAATGATAATTTGCATAATCATGCTTCTATAATGATAATTCACATAACCATGCTTCTTTAACAGTGAAATCTCAGTTTTTTGAGCTTCCAAAGCGCAGAAATATCACACAAAAAACTTTGGTATCTAAGACCAACACAACAGGAACAGAAGAGGCAGCCATCTGCATACAATGATTTGATGATTGTGAGAAGAACTATTCCCCAACCTCCAAAAAAATAGCTTCTACAATGTCTAGGCTACCAGGTTAATAGTGGAAATGTAAAAATGATGCCCTCCTTATATACTCCAACTGAAAAGCAAATGAATCAAATTGAAGATTGGGAAACTTGTATAAACAGACTGGTGGCTCATACTCTGGGTTCTTTTGAAAGTTCAAGGGCTCACCCAAGTAGTCAAGGTCTTCTATCATCCAGGGCCAATCTACATTGCCAACTTGTATCCCACTTTCCCCATGGGGACTGGCAAGTCTGAATTCTGTAGAGCAGACCACAAGTTGGAAACTCCAATGATAGTGATGTTAAATTTCCCAGGACAAGCTGACTGGCTGAAGTAGAGAAAGAAATTCTTCTTTCTGACTTCTGAAATCCTCAGTTCTGGCTTTAAGATCTCCAACAAATTGGATGAGGACACTCCTCTCATTGTCGAAGGCAATATCCTCTGTTGACTGTAGATGCAATCAGCTGTAAATGAATCAACTAACTGTAGATACAAATCAATCTATAAAATACTGTCACAGTAACAATCAGGCCAGTGCTTGCTTGACCAAACAACTGGATACCCTATTCTAGACAAGTTGACACATGAAATTAGCCATCACACCCAATAACAACCAGACTAGCATAATCATTTCCTCAGCTCATGTTTTCCTCTTTCCCTCTAAATAGAGATTGGGGCAAGTATATGTCTGCTGGAGGTAGCTATAGAATCAGGGGATATCTCAGCATCATTACAGAGAGTTCCAACAGCTCAAATCATATTGCAAATAATCAAATTAGCAACTGGACAGAAGAATAATCTCAGAATAAACATCTAAAATTGACACCTGTCATAGGTAATGCGCTAAAGCAACAGGTGTCCTTCCCAAGAGATCTAGACGCAGCGCTTTCAAAGGCATTACATTGTGGATCAGGCTTTAATCTGGAAAGAGCACTTCAGAAGCACTAGTGTAAATGTGGGTAAGGAAATCTTTCCTTTGTTACCAGATGAAAGATAAGGACATAATAATAGCACTAATAACAGCTGACATGTATTGAGCATTTGCAGTGTGCCAGGCACTATTCTAAATGCTTTACACATATTAATCCATTTAAGCCTCCTAGGAGCCCTGTGAAGTAGGTAATTTTTATTATGTCCACATTACAGGTGAGGAAGTAAAGTTAGAGGTTGAATAACTTGCTCAATTTTGCACAACACCTAAGTGGCAGAGCCAGAATTTGACCTCAGGCTGTCTGACTCCAGAATCCATGCTCTTAACCTCTAAACTAAGCTTACATTAGCAACCACTCTATCGTCACAAATAGCAATGATATATAACAGTTACTGAGAACTTATTTTGTTCCTGGCCCATTCTAAAGAAGACTTGGTTGGTGGCAAGGCTCCAGGATGTGTAAGTTCATTGAGGGTGGTGGGCCACACTGTGGGAGATGTTTGTGTGGGATGTGGTGGGAGGTGTGGGAGGTGGGCAACATGGGAATCCCAGTGGGTTCCATGTAATATTTTGGGTAATCTAAGCACCTCTTAAAATATATGTATGTATATATATATATATATATATATAAATAACATTTTTGTAAGCAAATACACATATATGCATATATATTTATATATCATTTTGCAAATGTTTGTATGTATTGTGAGAATTTTGATTTTTACCCATAATAAAATAAAATAAAATTAAAAAATTAAAAAAAAAAAGAAGACTCTACTTGCAGACATTTATTACAAACACCTAATATGTGGCTGCTTTCATTAGCCAGGTAAGGAAATGTCAGATTATAGGTAGAACTACATATGTGTGCCACCTCCTAAAAAATTTCCTTTTAAATAAGAAGTGATAGAGGTGAGCAATGCCTTCTCACAAATTATAGTAAAGTTTAAAGAATTGGATTAAAATTTTCTCTGAAATTTTGGGTGAAAGATACACATCCTGATCAAAGAGGTTTGCTACAAATTTACACCATTTTGCAAGCTGCTTAAATTTGAAGCAATTTAATTATTTTTTAGAACAGTTTTCAATGAAATAAAATATTGGCTCTTATTGCACTTTGTATTTCCCTAATAGTTCTAAACATGGGTCATAGTAATTGATTTAAAAGTGACTATTTCACATGCACAATGGAATAATATGCGACTATTAAAATTATCTTTACAAAGAGTTTTTAGTAAGAGATTAAAAAAAAGTCTCATGCTACAAAGTTAAGTGAAAATGATATAAAATTATATATTCAGTATTGACACATCTCTGGGAATTTATAGTCATAGGAAATAGACTAGAAGAAAATATTAACAAAGTGGTTGCCTTGGGTGGTGACATCGGATTTTTGTTGTTGTTGTGCTCTTACACTTGTAATGAAAGTAAAAATTTTAAGTAAATATTAACGAGAAAGTCATTAGCAATCCAAGTTCTGTTTCTATTTTCAGCTCTTTTAAGGATAATTTGCTGTCTAGTTAAGAAAATTCTCTTTGAACCACACGCCAGATGTAAGTTTACCTTTATGAGACCTTTCAGCATTTTATAGACAGCCACTAATCCAGAATAATAAAGAAAATCAAGGCATTCTTTCTCTAAGGGAAAAAAAAACATTTTTTTTTCTTTCAATTTAGAAGCAGTAAAACGGTCTGAGGACGGCATTTGAATCCTGGCTCAAATACTTTAGCAAATTAGTTCACCTCTCTGAGCCTTAGTTTTCCCACATGTAAAACAAAAGTTGCTATTAGAATTAAATGCATTAACATAAATCAAGTGACTAGCTCAGATGACTGCAGTCACAAACGACTGACCACAACTGTGGTGTTAGTTTGCTTTTCTCTCTCTTGGCAGGTAAGCCTGGTACAACTTCCATAATTGAGAGGAAATGCAAGAGAATTTCACATTGGGACTGTATTTTGGATTCACTTAAAGTACTGGTGGTTCCAAACTGAGGGACAGAGAAAATTCAGTCTATTTTCCAATCAACATATGTTTATTGTTTTCATCAATATAGAATGATTCTAGTTTTAATAAGCATGTAACTTTCCAAAGAATGAAAAAAGATGTTACTTGATTTTAAACACGTTTTTCATAAAACAAATTGTCAGATTTACTCATCTTGCTTATTTTCTTTCTGTCTTTCTTCCTTTCCTATACTATTTTAAATGCAATAGTTATCTTACTAAACACCCAAAGTCCTAAGTATTTTCTTATAGCAGGGTAGTACATTAGGTACAATTTGATCTGTAATGCTGAACTATATTCCACATATGTGAAGAAGTATATCAAAGTAAAAGTTTCCTCTGTTGGGTGTAAATGATTATTTGAATGGGTTAGAATCCTTGTGACGTTTAAAGAGCAGGCATTTTCTCCTTGAGAACATTCACAATCTCTGTCTCTTCTCCTGACCTTCAAAGTTCCCTTAACAGCATTCTAGCCTTTCATAATTTAATTATTTTAAACAGGTTGTACAGATCATAGAGTCCTTCCTATCCTGCATCAGTGACAGGACAAATATAAAATAGGGTTAGATGAGCAGAAATTGAGATTTTTATCTTACCTATAGATTTTATAAGTTCCCATCATTCTTATTTTTGTGGAGTTGTAACTCTCTCCCTTGCTAATTCCTAACTTTTTTTTTTTTTCAGATCTTAAAGAACATCCCTTCTGGGAAGCTTTTTGTCTGAACACTTCCCATTCCCACCCCTCCCTACAACTCCCCATCTCAGATGAGGTTGTGGCTTCCAATTATGGCTCTCTCGTTATACCCTAGAGTTTTAGTTTATACCACTTGTCACAACAGTAACCAAATTATTGCTAGTATAATCCTCTGCTTAATGTCTGTCTACCTGAATATAACTATGACTTCCATGGGACAAAAAACGTATCCGTTTTGTTCTATTTGTACCTCAGGACCTCCCACAGCATCTGACCTATAAAGGGTGGCTCAATAAATAATTATTGAATAAATGAATGAATGAAGGCCTCCCTTGCTGCCGTCAAAAATATCGGTGTCTCTATGCTTACAACCCTGGGTAAAACAGGCCGAATCTCATGTGTCCATTTAAAGCCAAAAGGTATTCATTGTTTAGTTCAGTAAACATGCAATACATATCAAGGAACCACTTTTAAGCTTCTAGTAAACAAATATCTATACCTGAGTAAACGAAGTTTGTCTGCCATTCACATGAGATGTGTATGTTACCAAAGAATACTTACAACTACAGAATTGACAGTGAAAGACGCTCTCTGATATCCAATATGTATAGGCTATTGCTTTCTCTGGTATTTTTTTTTTCTTACAAGATTTACCATGAGAATTGATGGAATGCCCTACTTCCAAACATACAGGAGCTACTTCCGACAGTCATCAGATCATATCCAGTGCAGAGAGGGTACATTACAAGGAATGAACAAAATTAAAATCTGAAGAATTGAAGTTAGGGTGCTTGGAAAGAATATAAAATAGAAATTCTTTTAGTGGCTCAGAGTCAGATCCACAAAGCCGCCCTAACCCACACAACAATAAACAAGTCCAGAGAGCCACCAAGATCAGTTTTATAGAGAGGAGTGTTTTGAGTCGATGGAATGTCCACTTTGGAGTGGCTTCCAGGTTTATTCATTACTTTAATAACAAAGTAATTCAGGTTACTCTCCTTGCCTTCTGAAGTAATGACAAACAGCTTCATTCTGGGACAGGAACCAAGCATGGAGTAAAGTGGGCAGCTTAAACTCCCACAGTGTGCTAAAAAGGAAATAATGAGAACACAGGAGTGGAAAGCAAGACTTCAAGCCCTCATTAGAGCAGGCACCAAATAATTAACCAAAAGCAACACCAGAGGTTTTGAAAAGATAATGTACGCTTTTTGCCTAATTTAGTTCAACAAATAATTATAGACGTCCATATGCCACGCACTGAGCAGGGTTCGAAGGAACACAACAGTACGGGACATGCCGTAACAGAATTTCCAGTCTTCTGATATACAAAAGAGCAGCACCAGTTCCTGAAAAGTGCTGTTGCATGTTCTTTTACTCGTTTGTCATTAACAAAATACTATAAATGACGTGTCCTGTGTACCAGTCACCTAAACGCCTTCCCAAGAGCTGAACTAGACTTTGTGGTCACACATGACTGCAATACAAGTAACAAACAAATGACCCAAACGTTAAAGGCGAGGAGAGTCCAAAGAGGAGGACGCTTGGGTTGGTAGAGTGGAGAGGTTCTCAAGTCAGAGGTGGGTCGTAAGCTGGGCCTTGAAAGATTGAATAAGACCTAGAAAGAGAGATGAGACCTTGAGGATGTGAGGGAAAGCCTGAGAAGACATGAAAGCAGGAGTGCAGATGATGGCCAGTCGGTGGGTTTGAGTGAAGCCGAGGGACCAGTAAGGAAAGATGGAGCTAGAAAGGTAAGGAGAGTCCTCACATGCAAGGTTCAGGGTTTAAACTTTACCTTATATTGTAAAGTTCTGAGCATTCTGAAGAGAAGGTTGGAGAAATCCTTGTGTTAAAAACATTAATCTGGAAATAGCTCCTACAATCTGATTTGAAAAATGATGCCAGCTGGCTTTAATCAGAATCACCTGGAGCACATGGTGACCCATAGATTTCAAGTTTCTCATTCCTAGAGATTTCAATTCAGTATGTCTAAAGAAAGACCTTAAAAAAAAAAAAAAAAAAAAAAAAAAAAAAGTACCTTAAGTGATTTCCTAAGTGATTCTCATGCAAAGCCAGCTTTGGGAAGCACTGATACAGAGGATGAAATGGAAGGATTTGGCTGCATTCGTTTAGCAAAAATGAGGAGGGCCAGAGCTAGGGGACAGTTTCGATTGTCAGGACCCGAAAGGTAGCCAGGCTGCTCAGGCTGAAGCCAAAACCACAGCGTCCAACTGATGTCCGGGAATGTTTGTATGAACTTTTTGACCCTGAAAAGTAAATTACCCTTACATGGCTGAGCTCAATGTGTAGAATAAAAGGTTTATTGCACAAGGACCCTAAATGAGTCTATTAAACTATATCTGCACATCTTGACTCCATGTGTTTCCTGCTGCGCCCCTCCCTGAGGAAAAGGCAAGTTCCCTGAAGGCGGAGAACTCACTCTCAGCTGTACCCCAACTCATACACAGCCTAGGTAAGCAATAATGTGCTTTTCGGGTTTTGTGTATGTATGTGTGTGTAACTGTGTATGCTTTTTTCAATGAATGAATAAATAAATGAATTAATTTTAAAAAGTCTATTCTGGAAAAAACAGCTGGCATTCATGGAACTTTGGGAATCATGTCCAAAATACTACTCTCCAGGTGAAAACCAAAAAGATTCAGCTATGTCCACCACAGATTCTGAATGTTTTTGTACACTGTGGAGGGTTCCAGCGTAGAGAAGAGGGCTGGAAGAAACTTTCTAAGAAAACAATGAAGTAAAGCACAGAAGCAGTGAAAGGAACAAAATTCTCAAGGTAGGATAATTCCAGCCTGGTTATAAAGCATCTGCTATCTGCCAACATCATGCCATTTTGGTTTCTTTTACTGCAAGAGAATTTCCAGGTCATGAAGAAATTCCCTCTCTTTCTATTTAAGAATTCTAGAAATCTGAGAGACCATTTGAAATTCCCAGAGTTTAGCATTTGAGAGATGGTAGGCCTTTCATATTTATTTTTCTGAAAATGGGCATGGCTGTGATGGCTATTTAATCAACTATTACTCCTTTCATGAAGATTTTTAGAAATCATCTTGATTGGCATAATCACTTAGAGCTTGTTAAGTAGCCTGACTAGTTCCCACATTAATGATCTTTACATATATCAGCCTGACTTTAAAAGAGGGAACCTGAGGCCCAGATAGTTAATGCCCTATCTGAGGTCAGACAGCTTCAGAGCCACCACTACAACTGAAGTCTTCACATTCCCAGTCAAGTACAAATTCTATTCAGGTGGCGCTGCCTCCCTTAAAACAGAAAAGCTCAGGATTTAATGTCTTTTGAGTCTAATGCTTTTTATCACATAGGCGTTCTTCCTTCAGTCAAGTAACTAAGAAGAAGCAACACAAGGAGAAACTGGTTTTAAATGTTTTGTGGATAAAATTCTTCCTAATTGCGAATATTCTTGCTGACCCGATTTTGTGATAATCAGGGTAGGCTAAACATTTGCTATATTAGAAACCATGCATGTGTCCCCAGACCTAGTTTTTCTCCCTAGGTCTGGTGATAAACTAAGCCTGATTTATTATATGACCATCATGTATGGGAAAAGACTGTAACTTTGGGTATCTTTGGTCAGCCTAAAGAGATATAGCAGGGGGACAGATGTGGCTCAGGTGGTTGGGCATCCGTCTCCCATACGGAGGGACCTGGGTTCGATCCCCAGGATCTCCTGGTAAAAATTTTAAAAAAGAAAACTATAGAAGGCGCTTGGACCACGAGGCCCCATGTGCGGGTACACCGCCAGGCCCGGTGAGCGGGTGAGCCACCAGGCCCTGTGTGTGGATGCGCCACCAGGCCCTGCAAATGGGTGAACCGTCAGGGCCCGTCCGTGGGATCGCCATCAGGCCCTATGCATGGGTGCGCCATTAGGCCCCATGAGCCACACAGCAAGATGATGATGTAACAGGAGAGTGACACAAGGGAAAGCCAAGAGGAGACGTCACCGAGAAACCAGTAACTACGGTGGCACAGGTGGTAGGACACCTCTCTCCCACATCAGAGATTCCAAGGATCGAATCCCAGTGAAGACAGGAGGAGAAGGATGAGAAGAGAGGGCAGGAAATGGACACAGAGAGTTGCCCAGTGAATGGACACAGAAACAGCAAAACAGGAGGGGGGGCGGTAAAAATGGGTAAAAGTAAATAAATAAATCAATAAATCCTTAAAAAAAATGTATAGGGGCGGAAGATACGGACTGTAGTTAGTAGTAATGCTTTGACAATGCTCTTTCGTGATTTGTTAACAAATGCTTCACAAAATGCAGGGTGTTTGGGGCGGGGGGGTGATGTGTGGGAGCCTTGTATGATGTTATGCATGTTTGTTTTGTAAGTTCACAATGTTTACTAAACATTTATAGTTTATGTATGTTCATGTATGAATGATATACTTCAATAAATTGTTTTTAAAAAAATTCTCCTTATTAATGAATTCCATATTACCAAAGAGAAATCAAATTGCCCTTTGGACAGGTTAAATGGGAGAAGTATAAATACAAAAATAAAGTATGCTTAGTTTCTCTGTGACTGTTTGAAGCTGGATGGATTCCAAAAAAACTATGTCTTGAGGGTGTAGGACCCTTTGATTGGATCAAATTCAGTTCGGGGCCTTTGACTGGATTACTTCAGTAAGGTGTGACCCAGGGTGGGTCTTGATCCTCTTGCTGGAGTCCTTTATAAATGAGAGAACATACAGAGATACAATAAAAAGGCAGCAGAGACAAAGAAATCCCAAGAGGCTGAAAGAGGTCTCAGAGGCATGAGGCTGGAATCAACAGAGCACAGAGACTCAGAAAGAGGCCCCTGAGAGGTTCAAAGAGAGAAGGCCTAGAGGAGATGATAGAGATGAGCCATATGCCTCAGCTGAGCTCAGGGAGAAAATGATTCTGGAGTAGAGCCCTAAACCAGAGTGCTGCCATTGTGTTTTGCCACGTGGCAGGCATCCAGGATCTGATGATGCCTTGATCTGGACATTTTCACAGCCTCAGAACTGTGAGATTTTAACCTAATAAATTCCCATTATAAAAGCCAACCCATTCCTGGTATATTGCTCCCAGCAGCTTTAGCAAACTAAAGCATTTCCCAACACAAATTTTTAACAGAGAGCCATCGGAGGTGGAGGAAGCACAGAGGGGGGCATCTGTTCCTGCAGGCAGGAGTGTTTTATTACTGGCAGTGTTTAGAACCACTGGAGCATGATGATGATAAAAAGCAGACCGACCTGGTTTCATTATCGTTTTTAAATTCTCTACAGACAATGCACCCCATAAGTGACTGCACCTGAGGCCAGCACTCCTAGGACCTGCCCTTGGTAGGCCACAGCCTACCAGGAGCCGAGGTGGGACGTGTGCTTAGAGACTGTCCAGGGGATACAAATCATTGTCCAGGGGATACAAAATGTTGTCACCAAGGGTAGAAATAGCATTGAAGAAACATAGGAAACCATTTAGGACCTTAGGAAAGTTATAATAATAGGTAGCCATGAACCAAAAGCAGATTAATGTGTGCCTAGGTGACATGGTTGAGTGAGGGAGCCCAGAGCACATGGTAGCAAGAAAGCC
This sequence comes from Tolypeutes matacus, assembly GCA_026826555.1. NCBI lineage: Eukaryota > Metazoa > Chordata > Mammalia > Cingulata > Chlamyphoridae > Tolypeutes > Tolypeutes matacus. The sequence continues at coordinate 3,106,922 of JAKSZT010053791.1, read as the reverse complement.
CCACAGACTGAAGGAAAAAGAGTTCTGAGGACTGTTTTCAATGTCCAGCAGGTCAGAGGAACTGTCCTTCAATTTCTGCATTAGGATTAGGCCCTGGTGTGCCCTCAACCATCCTTTAATTGAGGAGCTACTCATTGATTGGTGGGTTAATGTAAAAAAGAAAAGAAAAATAGACAGTGAATGTAAATAGTATAAAATAAATTTTATGAAACTGAAAGGAATGCCTCAAAATGTGACATGGACAAAGGACCCCCATGCACCTTCCCCAGTCCCTTCCATTCCTGGCTTTGTGCTCCTTGGGATACTGTCTCACCTGGTCCTTCCTAAGGGCAACCTGTGTGACAAGAAGAACACTTTGGACTCCAGGAGCACATCCCATGCCCTGGCCCACCAGGCAGGTGTCCTTACCTCACCCATGGTTCAGGTTCTAATCCACATCAGAAGTAGACAATGACCTTTCCAAATAGAGACATAGGTTTGGGCAACACGTTCCTCCATTCCTTGGTCAAGGATTCCACTGGCCAGGATTCGTGGTCCAAAATAAAGGAGACAATGCTCAGTACTCATTTCCATTCTCAGAGAGTCACAATCCATTTTAATTATATTATAGGCTATAAAGGAGTCATGTAGTAAAGAACCTTGTTTAACTTTTTAGAGGAGCACAAGAACCTTTTTTCACAGAGCGCATATTAATATCAATATATCTGGAAAGGCATTCTGTGTTCAGAACCAAATGGACGGGAGATGCTTCAGAATTAGAGAATTCATCTTCCTCTTAAAAGCATTTTCTGAAACAGAACAGTCCTAGGCAACAGCAAGTGCTTATATTTTGATTGCTTAAATAAAAGAATGACTGGAATTAGAGAATTCCAAAATATAAAGACCAGGCTAAAAGATGGCCAAACTTGGAAGCAGAAACCCTTTGGTTTATCAGTGGAGTTCATGTAAAAGCTAAATTTAATATTAGTAGAAGAAGGTTGTGATATTCCCTTGATGGTACCTACCCTACATGCTGCATGCCCACGTGACACACAAAGCCTCTGGGCATTCAACTGTTTGCCTGAACTTCCGTCTTCCCCAAGAAATCTCTTCCTTTTTCTTGTTATGAAGTACCAGATTGTCATTGTATTTGGATTTAAAGTATCGCCACTTTACACAATGACCTATGCATTTCTTCAAACTTACGGAATCATTTAATAGTAAGTTTTAAGGTTTTGAGAAATGTGTGGGCATCAGTTTAATTCATGTGATATTTTACACATTTCTAACCACCTGTTATTTTGATACTACATTTGGAAGATGTTATCTCTCAGGCCAATTTAGGTTTTTCATCTGAGAAGGGTGTGGGAGGTAATAGATTATTTTTGCCGTGTCAGAGGAAAACTTCACATTCATTACTATCAATTTACAGCCTATTTTTTTTCTGGCACCCCTAATATTTTTTTGTCATATTCGTTCTTTTACCCTTTATAACACCCTCTTGAGTGGACTTTCTCTCCTTGGGGACTGTTGGTTACAAGAAGCCCTGAATCAGGTGTCTTTAGCTGAGATGACATTTATCTCCTCTCAGGACTTAGAAACACCACCAAATAATGAGTAGAGACCGAGGTTTTTAAATATCCTAACTATATATCTCAATTCAATATTGATTGAAATGATTAAAAATTTTTCTACAATGGTACAGCATCCTGACCAATCAACTGTAATGTTTACAAGGAACATTAATCATAGTCTACAGTTTTTTTAATAGGCATGATGGATCGAGAACATTTTATGAATCAATAAATGGGCAAAAACGTATTCAGGATGAGAAACATAGGAGCAGACACAAGACCTGCTTAATTTTTACATGTTTTTAAAATGCCAGCAGTCTTTTTAATTATAAACCCCATGTTAGGCTTATATTTAAGGTCTTCTTTTTATCAGCTTGTTTTTAACCATTATGGAGCAATGGAAAACAAGTTCAAAATGTGGAGCTATTTCTGCACTTTAATGTGATGTCGTACAGCAAATAACAGCTAGTAGTGTGATTTATCCAGAGAAAACAGTATTTTAAGTAGAACTATATAAAATGATCTGTATATGGTTCATTTCCTTGGAGAACAGCCAAGATTTAAAGATTAAACCTCTCAAAGCATGGTATAAAGAAATGATCAAGATTTTGTTAAGCAGAACAGATATTGTGATAAAGATTTCCTTTCACAAATCTGAATTATCATATTTCTTTTTGTTGTTTTTACTCTTCAAGCTAATTCACACATTCATACCATTATACCCTCTCAGTTGTGGTTTATGTCATTTTATGTTTCTTGCCTCTCTTCTTTTACACTTTAGTTCCATTTCCATCCTTATTGTTGGGACCCATGAATTATATACATTCAGTTTCAGAGGAGGCTGTAGAATCTCAGCTTATCCCGGTTTCTAACATGCGGAAATTGTGGACATCGTTCCAATGGCTACTCCTTCCCTGGAGCAACTTTTCCAAGGGCAGGATTCTGAGCCAGCACTCCTTTAATGTCGACACGACACGTGCTAGAATGGAGCTTTTAAATATGTGGAGTCTGGAAAGGGGATCTCAAGGTAGGTAGAGGATCTTATTGTTGGTTTTCACACACCCCTGAGACAACACTTCCATAAGAAAGTGCACTTCTGTAAGAATGAACATCAAGAAAAAGGGTGATATATGGATAGTTTCATATCTTGACATGGATAGCTCCTGGGTTTCTCAGTGCCAGGGCTGTTATGCCCAATGGGCAAGGTGGGAAAGTATATCACTGTTTGTCCACAGACAGCTCACATTCTTGACTTCTGAGATGGCCCAATGCTTGAGAAAGAGGAATCTGGAAGTTCTCTTTTCTGAAGCCCTGGTGATGTCCTAAATGCAAGGTTCATTTATGAAAGTATCCTTTTGGGGAGCAGGATTAAGATTAAGGAAAGCTGCTTGAGAACACTATTTTATGAAAGACTTCAGCTTTTCATTTCTTTATTCAACAGACCCTTATCCAGCACCTGGTATGTAATAGGCATTGGGTTTTCATTGAGTACTAAAAAAAAGGATAAGACACAATCCCTGCTCTCAAGGAGCCCAGAGTCTGGTGAGAGAAGTAAAAGGAAAAACAAATATTTTGGAATAGAAGCACTAAGTGCCCTGGCTCATAAAGAACAGTAAATAGTTAAGGTCGGAGCAACTACTCTGCCTGCAGAAGTCAGAGAAGACCCCAGAGGAGGAAGTGAATTTTACTGAATGCTAAAGAATTAGTTAAAGTGTTTCAGGAGAAGAGGAACTATATTCCAAGAAGAAGGGAGAGCATGTGCCAAAAGCACGGTCATGCAAGAACTTGGCATGTTCTGGGAATGGTAAAAAGGTCCCTGAAGCAAAAGTGTACTCACTTTTGTCTGATGATGAAAATATTGGCAGCAGATGAAAGAGAAGGGCAGGGAGGGAACAGAGGTAAATCGCCTTGCTGCAGACATGTTTATCTGCCCACATTTTGTTCTTTTGGGGACACACTTCCCTACTCCTGGTTGGGCTTCCACCCAGCATTTGGCCCAGCCCTGGACAAATGCACCAGGCCTGGCCGAAGGAGTGCTCCAAATTACTGGACCAAGTGATAGGCTCAAGGACAGACACAAGACCCAAACTAGGCCATTCAGAATCCTCCTGAGGGCTCTCAGCAAGGCCCGCTTCATGGGCCAGTGACCTGTGCAGTTACAAGAGCCCTAACCCCAGAAGTGCCCCCCACTAGGGTTAATGCTCTGCTGTTGAAATTCTTTAAAATTTTATCTTTGAATTTGTGTTTTGTAAGTGAAGTCCAATGGGACAATGGAGCATGTTTGTGAGCAGATGTGTTTGTGATGCCCCATGAGATGAGCATAGAATTTTGGTGGACTCACGATGCATGGGAGTTCTACAAGACTCAAAGTGAGTGCAAGGTAACTGTGTGATTCTAAAACTGAGTAAGGGCATTGGTGGGAGGTGAGGGTGCTGAGAGTCCCAAGAAGTCATACTTTCCATTCAAACCAGAACTTGCTTCAAACCCAGAAAGAAGGCAATGGTGTTCAAGGAAACAAGATTAACTAATCTTATTATGTCCTTACTTACTTGTGTCACTTCCCTTTATTAGCCAAACATGTTGATTTAATGACCTAAAAAGAAAGGGAAAGATAGGAAAACCCATTTTCCTTTTTCTTTCAGTTCTTCCTTATTCATTAAATTGAAGACTGTTGGTAGACTGTGCATGTAACAAGAATTGAAATAAAAACAGTTAAGTTAGTTTGGTACAATGTCTCCACTGTTCTAGTAAGGACAAAATACATATGCATGTATGAAATACGAATTGTGGTATTTTGGTGATTCCGTATGAGTTAAATGTTCTTACATTTGCATTTAAAACTGGCATTGCCCAATATAAAGATGAATGGCAAAATTCAAGCTCATAAATTTTTTTCAAATTTAGAAACACAACAAATAGCAAATAAATAAACATCATGTCAAGTCACAAGAGGAATCACAGAAGGAAGGAAAAAGCTTTTATATTTGTATCTGAGATGGCACTTTTCTCCTTCTGCTGTTTGAACAAGGAGCCCCATAAATTATGGAGCGAGCCCGGCCATCGGGAACGATGCTTTATTATCTTCCGAGGACCCAAGATATAAGGATGATGTAAGCTGGAGTTACAGGCAACAATCTACCCTGGCCACATGGATAAAGTCACTTGTAAGAGAAACTAAAGCCAACATGCAGAGAGAAACACAGCTGAAGAGAAAGAGAAAAAGAGAGGAGACATCAGTGCCTCTGAGTGTGACCAGACCTGAAGTCAATTCCATACCTGTCCATCTTAGTTATGTAAGTCAACAAATTCTCTTTTCTTCTTTTTTTTCTGGCTTAAATAGTTTGAGTTGAATTTATGTCACTTGCAACCAAAGTATTGATTAATAAAGCCTTATATGCCAAGCAAAAATTGGTTAATAATGTTTTTTTTTTAATTCAGACTCCTACAAGCTGGTGAACAGAGGTTTCAGAGAGCAAAGAAAAAAAGTGATCTGAATTCTTTTTAAAATTGTTTTATAATTTCAAAGTATAAAATATTTATAAAAGGTGTGACTTTTTTGAGAGGGATAAAGAATGTCAATAAAATATGTGTGTATACTTACCACCCAATTTTTAAAATATCTAATAATACCTTTGATGACCCCAAAAGGCCTTACCCAATTCTACCCCTTCCTTCCTGCCCATTCCCACCCACCCACTTCGAGGTAACCATTATCCTGAATTTTGTGTCTACTTCCCTTGCTTTTCCATGTAATTTTGTAAGTTTTTTCTGGTTGTCTATGGAATAGGAATCACAGAAAGCTAGTCTGGAGGTCAGGGGACAAAGAGGAGACATGGCATAGAAGTCTAAACTTGGCCAATCATTATTAATGAATGTTTTATGTGCCCACCAGATCATGTTTTGTCTAATAAAATTTTGGTAAATTATGAATTTACAAAATTACTTTCTTCACAAGTAAAAAAAGTATCTTTGCCTTTTTTGCTTTAACCAAGGGCAACTATTCAGGCAGGGCAAAAGTAAAAAACTACAGCACAGAAATGACTTTGGGGCATGAGTGTGGTAGCTTTGCTATCTGCCTCACCAGTGACAGCTAGAAAGGGAAGTAGAAAAGAAGAGTGGTGGAAGGAAAGGAAGAAAAGAGATGCTGTAGTATCCTCTCCCAACTTAAGGGAAAGCAACCTAATATACATTATGGTGCTTTTGACTTTATAGGACTGCCCTTCTCCCCCATCAGACTCATTTTAAAAGAATCACAGAATTAAAAGAAAGAATATTTAACCCAGAGAAATTAATCCCTAACTTTCAGTGCAGTACAGAATTTAGCTGGAGGTATGTAGGAGTTGAGCTTCCCAATATAGGTGAAATTTACCTTTCAGGTGCTCACATTCCTGCTGGACCGTAAAGATCTTCTGTGCTCTAGGAAATACTGTGTAGGGTCTGTAATTACCTGACCACCGCTCATCTGGTCTGAGGAGGAAGAGCAATTTGTCTGATTAGTGGTGAGAGCCTGGCATATTGAGATCCTGACATTCAATTTCTCCCTTGGGTGTATCACTGGGATCAGTGGGCTCAAGGTTGTTACATTCAGTGGCCTCTCTCACTTGGGTTGTCTGGGCCCAGTGGGCATGAGCTGGGCCTCAGTCCTTCAGGAATATGGCTGGGTAAATATTGTTCTGCAGGCCCAGCCCAGTTCACGTGACCATCCCACCTTCTGAACTTGTGAGGGAAGGAAGGAGGAAGCCCATTCTGGCCGCATTCTCATCATATCATTTTATCCATAATAAACTGAAACTTAGATTCCTGTGTTTATTTCTCAGTTGCCTCAGAACTCAGAAGGGAGGTGGAATGGACTGTCTCCTTAACACCCAATACCCGACCTCCCTCAATTTATATAATTTAGTTAACTACTTATGAGACTGCCATCTAAATCATAGAAATATTTCCATCTTTATTTTTTTTTAAGTGGTAGAGATAGGTAACACAATTCTGAGGGATAAGAAGAAGATAGATATGTAAACTCTTACCATGAGAATCAATTTTCTCCCTAACTCATAAAGTCTTCATGAAAACAATGTGATTTTTTACCCTCCTGTCTTGCTATAAGCCATAGCCTCCTCAAACACAGATTCAGGATTTGTAATGCTCTCCAGACTCCATGTAACAATCTCCAAATACTTAAATCAGCAAAACAAATTTACCCATGAGCAACCTAGGAGCTGCCAGCATCAATTAAAAATAAGTGGTGTAAAACAAATCGATGAAGGATAATTTTGAGGCAACACCACTTCAGCTTATATAATGCTTTCCATCTCTAAAAATAAGCAGACCTGAATAACAAAAAAAAAAATTTCCCTAAGAAACAAACAAACATTTGTTCCACTCAATGAAAACACATTGCTTTTATGTGATCTGAAAGAGTTTAGTCAAACAGAAATACTGGCATGAACCACACATTTGAATGATTTGGCAGAGGTGCTTTAAACCATTCCTTTATGCGAATTAATAAAAATGGCTCCACCATTGGGAAAATAATGGAACAGAAAACTTTTCAAACACACCATCAAATTACCAAAAAAATGTAAAAATTATAAAAAAACTGTTAAACTTTATCGTGCTGCTAATGTTTCTGCAGGACTGATTCCTTAAAACCCTTTAAATTATGTATTTGAAAAAGACTGGTTTTAAAAACAATATAACTCCAAAAGCTACAAAATGTAATTTTTTTAATTTTTAAATTCTTTTTTCCAAATAAATCCCTGTCTTGGTTTGCGGGGCTGCTATGACAAGTACCACACAATGGGTTGGCTTCAACAACAGGAATTCATTGTCTCCCAGTTTGGGGGGCTAGAAGTTCAAAATCAAGGCGTAGGCAAAGCTATCCTTTCCCTCTGGAGTCTGCTGCTTTCTGGTGCTGGCCTGCTGCAGTCTTGGGGTTCTGGCCTGCAGCTCTGCAGCTCTGCCTCCTGTCACATAGTGATCCCTCTCTCTTGTGTCTGCCATTCCAGTTCACTGACCTCAGGCTTCTGGCTCCTGGGTGGCCCTCTCAGACTCGCTGTGTCCAAATTGCTTCTGCTTATGAAGGACTCCAATAATAGAGATTAAGGCCCACCCTGATTCAGTTGGGCCACACCTTAACCAAAAATAACATCTTCAAGAGATCCTATTACTGAAGGTTTCACACATACCGAAGGTTTCAGGAATGCAAATTAAGATTAAACATGTTAAAGAAAGGAACAAAGAACATTTGTTAGGAAAAGCTATTTCTGAGTAAGTCATCAGAAACCTTTATGTACTCAATACTTTTTAGGGCCCAGTTTTTTTTTCCCCGAGTTTAAGTTTTCTTTTCATCATTTCCTGTTATGGTTGTTCCAAATCTTCTCCATATTCCCCATGTCCCAGTGCTGTCTCTTCCTCCTGACTCTCAGGATGAGCTTGTTTTATTGAAACTAACAGGCTTTCATCTTCCCTTCTCTCCACCTCCAAATCTCTCAAAATCTCTCTACATCTTCCTTCATTCTCCTCTTTTCCCTCCCCACTATTGCATCCTGTCTAATACAGATTGACCTGCAAAGATTTTCCTTTATTCCAGGGGTTCTCAATAAGGGGTCTGTGAGCTTGAATTTAAATTAAAAAAAAAAAACATTATTCTTATTATGTTGGTGCGGGTGTGATATATTTATTAAATAATACACACCATAGTGTGGACTTAGTAAGGGGCCTGTGGTTTTCACCTGACTGACAAAGGGGTCTGTGGAACAAAAAAAGTTAAAGCCCCTGCTTTATTCCATCTTCCCTTCTTCCTAATTCATCAATTCCCTACCCCACCATCACAACATCAACACAGACCTCTTGCCCCCTTTCCTTCAAAGGTACTCAGGTCTTTCTTCTCTTTTCTCTGACAAGCCACTTAACAGACATTTGGATCAAACCTGGGTCCCAAATTCACTTGCCCACAGAGGCCAGGTAGGTAATATAGATGAGAGAAGTAACTGGGTTTAAAACATCATTAACAGGGTGGGGACTGTGCAGTGAAGAGGAAAAGGCACATCTTTCCTAAAGTGGACAGCCAATTGCTGCCATGAGGGAGTGGAGGCCCGGTGTTGTCAGATCTCCTGGTTTCTTCAAGAAAAATTAAAAATTATACTTTTATGAAACCTCCCAACTTTTAAATGCTGGTATCTAATTTTTAAGAAATCACTGAACACTATGCGAGACAACAATGTGCAGGTCAAGCAAAGGACATTTGTGAGGCTTGTAGGGGCAGCAAATCTGCTGCCTCTAGTCTACACTTGCTACCTCCATTTCCTCAGAGTCCTGCTCCTAACTTGTTTTGCAATCTGGCTTCCAACACCACCACTAGTCTGAAATTCTGTGCAACACTCTCTGGTTTCTTCTCAAACCTTACCATCTCTAAATTGCCACAGTATTTGACACAGGTGGCTGACACTGATGACTGACTCACACTCCTGGCAGCTCACTCTCTTGGTTGCTCCTCCTCTGGTCCCTCTTCTTCCTTCCCACCTCCCAGAGCTTCTATACTACTTTGGTGACGCAGCCATTCAGATGGAGAGAATGGTGGGACCACACACCCCATTTTGTTTACGCTATCAACTGTATTTTGCATGCAAAATGGAAGGCTTTTGACATTGTTTCTTATCCTAGGCTGCACATTAAAATCATCTGTGGCGGGGAAGTGATTTACAAAAACCACTCCCAGAGATTCTGATGACTTGTTTTGGGTTCAAGCCTTGGCATGAGGATTTTTAAAAGCTCCCCCAGATGATTCTAAAGTGCAGCCAAGTTGAGCACCATCAGTATACATGGTGACTGAACAGGTCAGTGGGTGACGACTATTCAGAATTGATGGGTCCCATCCACCTTGTGCAAATTGCTTTCAGGGTCTGCCAGCTGGTGCGAGTCCACTAAATTATTCAACAAGTATTTACTGAGTGCTATGATGTGCCCTGCACCATGGGACTAAAGGAAAGCAAGGCAGCTGACTGAGAATCCTCTCTGTTCTGCCCTGAATAATCTAAATTAACTTTCTGTTGATGCAAAGTATTTGTTTAATTGGAATATAATTTGTAGAAGCTTCCATTACACAAAGTCTTTTTCATTGACTTCCAAATCTGTTCTCTCTCTCCAACTCAGAATACACTTACAAATTTCACTTCTCATTTTCAACTGCCTATTGGACATTGCCACTTAGCTTCTGCCTCTGCCCTCCTGCCCAAATTTCCCTCTCTCAACTTTCCATTTTGATGTTCCCATTCTCCCAGCCATTGGAGTGTGAAACCTTGACACATCCTTGATTCCTCCCTCTAGCTTTATCTTTATATCTGATACTGATTCTTATTTCACACTGTTTATACCATCTCCATCTCCTGACTCAAGGTTGCTACTTCATTCTTGGTCTATGGCAGTGGTCCTCAGTGCTCTCCCTGCTCCCGGCTTCTTCAATTAGTCCGTTGTGCTCTATTTGTGTTCCCTCTTCTTAGAAACCTTTGCTGGAACTGCGGGTATAGACCTTCGATAAGCCTACATCCTGGGTCTGCTGAAGTGGATCAACCCACTCCCAGGCATTCCAGAATGTGCTGCGCTTGTTTTGGAACCGTTTCTTGCATCTGGTAAACAGGCAGGCCTGACCCAGAGTCCACTGCAGAAGCAGGCAGGAGGCCAAGAAGTTATAAAATCCCTTGTGAGACTGCAAAGGTGAGCCTCTCACTCCTGACCAAATCCTTGCTCACAGTAGATTCAGCAGCAGCAGTGCCCTGTGCAGGAACTTTGGGAGACTCACACCTCCATTTGGGAGCACATCAATCTCCTTCTCTGTGTGCTTGCTTCCAAATGGATACGATTCTGGGGGTTTTTGCCACTGAAGAACTTTTATCCTCCCGTTATGTCTGTTGGCATCTTTCTATCTTCTGCATCACCTTCCCAAAGTGACAGCCTCTCAGATCTCCAATACCCAACAAAGAAGGTCTATGATCCTTGGGGCTGACATTGGAGACCTTCCCAAGCTTGCCTCACTGGTCCTTGTGGCCTTGGCTCTCCCTTCACCTGCATTCCTACTCTGGGTTCTGGGCCCAGTGAGCTGCTTGCAACTTTCATTGAGGCCAAAAAGAATCTGAATCACTGAGATGCTTCATCCAAAAAAGGGTTTGGATATTTTCCATTTACTGAACTATAAAAACACATTTCTGAAGCTAAAATGCCAGCATGATGTGCAATGTTGGAAGTTATAATGAAAATTATTCTTGTTGATTTTATTATGCCTGCCCATCTCTCACTCTAACATTATGATTATAATTTTTTGTAACACTTGATAGCACTTGACAAAGTACTTTTGCTTATATTATCTCTTTAATCCACACATCAATTCTGTAAACATTAACAGAAGAGAAAATTGACACCCAGGGATGTTGTTTTGATTTTCCCATGGTCACACAGTTTATAAGGGGTATGTATGGCTCACCAACCCAGGTCTGCTGATCTTAAAATCCCATTAACTTTCTATTACCCAGTCTTGCTTTATTTATTAATGTCAATCCCCACATTATTTACCAAAATTTACAGACAACCAGGATTAATAAAATAAGCCACCTCTCTTTAGAATTCTAATGCAAAAGCTATGCTTTTATTGGCACTGTTCTGACTCATTTAGAGTTGTACTAAGGAGTATATGCCTCTCTGTAGATGAATGTCATTAGAAACCTCATATATCCTAAACTATCCATAGATGGAGAAATGAAAGCTTGTAAAAGGCACTGGAATTGAACAAAAATGAGAGTAATGAAAAAGTAGGAAGACAAACAGCATTTCAGCAATTGCATTGTTCTGCACAGAAAGCTGTCCATCATCAAATATTGGCCTCTTTTTGTTGTCATGCAAAAAATCTAATTGCACCATTTACTTTCTATAGTGCTGAAAAGAGACCAAAAGTGCCAAGTGTCATTTCTTTATTATTGTCATTTGCCTAGAAGGAAGGAATAGAAATTATAAAACCAAAAGAATTTACTCTGTTCCAACACTGGCGAAAATAAATGTGGGTCCCTGGAAAAAACCCTGGCATTCAGATGGAGGAATGTGGGATTGGAAACAACTGAAGGGAGGAGGCAAGGAATGGACACTCAGAGCCTGTCTGAAAGCCCTGCTTTGAGGGTTCAAATAGCTCAGTTCTAAAGTAGTCAAATTTGAAAATCTTTCACAGAAAAAAATTCTTACTGATTTTGAAAAAGAAATGCCACCCAAATCAACTATTCCATTTCTAGTAATGCATCCTACAAAGAAGAAACACATACACATGCATGCACATGTGCATGCGCGTGCACACACACACCCCTGAAAATATAGCTGAAGCTGTGGAGGGTGGCAGTGAGGATTAACAGTCAGGCATGCAGGTGTTAAGAGAGACTTACTTTGGGAAGCAGAAGTGGCTCAAGCAATTGGGCTCCCGCCTACCACACGGGAGGTCCATGGTTCTGTTCCCGGTGCCTCTTAAGAAGACAGCGTGCTGGTGTGATGGGCAGGCACAGCAAGCTGACAGAACAAGATGATGCAACAAGAGACACAAGAAGAAAAACATGGTGAGAGACAAAACAAAGCAGGGAGCAGAGGTTCCCGGTGCCTCCTAAAGAGGACAAGCAGGACGGCGAGCTGGCGCCATGGGCAGGCACGACAAGATGACACAACAAGAGACACAAGAGGAAAAACAGAACTTGAGACACAACAAAGCAGGAACAGAGGTGACTCAAGCAATTTTTTGCTTCCGTTCCACATCGGAGGTCACAGGTTTGGTTCCTGGTGCCTCCTGAAGAAACCAGGAAGATGAACAGACACAGCAAGTGCAAACAACGTGAGGGTGGGGAGAGATAAATAAATAAAATAAATCTTCAAAAAAGAGAGAGAGAGAGACTTACTTTTTTTACTGTTTATCCTTTCATACCTTTGGATATTTTTACAATTAACATCTATTACATACCGAAGAAGTTAACTAATTTAATATGATTTTTTTAAAATCCATCTTTCAAATACATACACGCTGTGATCCATAAATTCCTCTTTTAACTATACTTACAAATAAACACCAAGAAGTATGTACAAGGATATTCAGTACCATAATAAAAGAGATTATTTGGAATCTAAAGTCCCATCAGTAGAAGTGTACAATTAATTTCAGCACATCCATTCAAGATAAACATCTGCAGTCATGGAAAAGAATAAGCACTACATATCAAGATCAATTGTTAAAAGAATAAAAAGTGAAAAACAGCATGTATAGCATGTTACCAATTTTTTTGTAAAAAAGTTACATCTATATTAAGCAACTTTGTTCTTCATTCATGAATCTGAACAATCAAGCATTATCAGTAGTTGAAGAACATGAACAACTTAAAAGAGAAGGACAACATGAGCAAAGAAAAATTTACTTAGAATGAAAGAAAGCTACTTAGAATTCCCGGCAATATATTAAATGATATTACATGTCCCTCAAAAAAACAAAGAGAAAATGATAATGTGTTCTTGAAAACTGAAAATAGGATTGATAAATAATAAAAGAGCCCATGTATCATAGACCAAAATTAAAAAGAGAAGGAAAATATGAAAGAAAAGTTGATACATTGAGGATAAATTCTTGAGGACACACATTCATCTGAGTTCCAGAAAGAAAGAACAGAAAAAGAAATAGAAATAAAATAATCAAATAAATGACCAAAGAAGATCTCCCAGAGCTGAAGAAAGACATGCATCTTCAGGTTGGGAGTTCCTATGAGAGCCAAACAGAAGATACAAACAAATCTTTGTGCTTTAAGGATTTAAGAGCCCAGGGATAAAGAGAAGGTTGCAAAAGACCTTCCTGAAAATGAAACAAATGAACAAAAAACAGGTTTCCTACATAGGAATGAAAATAAAATTAGCATCAGATTTATCATCAGTTGTACTAGATGTTAGAAGATAATAAAACAATGACCACAGATTCAGCAATGAAATAATTTTGAGTTTTAAATTCAATATCCAGAAATCCTATCAAGTGTAAGGGCTAGAAAGAGACATTTTCAGACATAAAAGAACTAAGAAACTGTATTTCCTTTGTACCCTTTCACAGATGCAAAAAAAAAAAAAAAAAAAAAAAAAAAATTGCATGAATATGGATGCCAGAAAGAAAATAAAAAGGGATAGGAAGGGTATACAAGAAAAAGAAAAATGTTGGATACAAGAACAGAAGTGAAATAAAAATAAATTATAGGATTACAGTTATGCTGTCGGTTTTTTTAAATGGTTAATCCATTTTAGAGAAATGTTATGATTAAGGCAGCTGAATAATTTTAAGATATAATGAGGAATGTATGTCTTTCTTACATAAACAAGAAAAATGAAAAACGATTAGAAATATTAGGAAAAAGAGAAAATGTAAAAAAGAATCTGGTACAAATAAACAGTGGCATGATTTTTAGCACTTGATAGAGTATTTTTAAAAAATCCATTTGAACATTGTGATTACAACATTCTTTATTGAACAACACAAACTTTATGGCAGAGGATTATATCTTCACTAAAGACCCAGTCATACTATGCGATTCAACAGAGAATAATATTTACATAATCATAAAGTTATAAAATCTGTTTTATTTCCAATTTTCAGAATCAATCTATAGATTAACAATAATGGTATAAATAAATTTTTCACATTTCTAAATTAACCTATAGACCCACAAGGGAGATATAAATATATTTACCGAGCACAACATAAATATGATATGCATTGGCAACATAAAAGTAGTAACATACCTGATGGGAGTTGGGAGTTGGTTTTAGGGCAGGTGGAAGTAGAAGGCTAAGTAGGAGTGGTAATTCCCTAATGATAATAGTGGGAAATCGAGGATGCTGTCTAAAGTTTGACAGATAAGGAAACAGGGCTTAATTATATTACTTAAAGTCATAAGAATAATCAGTGGAAAAACTAAAATATGATTAACTCACATGTGTATGGATGAGATAGAAAGAAAATATGTAAGTAGGCTATACTCACCAATTTTTATGGCATGGTGTCAACTGAAACCGTTTAAAGTTGATAGATCATCTTAATGAGTGTTAGGGAGATACTTTACACAAAAATTAATCTTCAAGCTTTTTTCAGTGGCTCCCTTTGGGAAGTGAGGTTAAGGTTGTAGGACATGAAATCTTTTCATTTTTACTTTACTCACATTTATACCATTTGAATTTTTACTTCAATGTTCTTGTGCTTTTTTGTAATTTAAAAAAAGTGCTTCTTGTATAAGTAGGCTGCATCATAAACTCTATTCAAAACATTTATATAAGTGTAGTTATTAATTATAATAGCAATAATGACTAATAGCTAGATTTTACTGAGGGCTTTTTCTGTGCTAAAGACTTAATGAATATTCTCACTCAATAGCCTCAATTTTGATGTAGATACTATTATCGCCTACATTTTAGACATGAGGGAACTAATAATTAGAGATTAAGTAACTTCCCATGGTAACACAGCTATTGGAGCTAGGGCTCAAACTCAGGTCTGTCTGATCCAAAGCTCAAGCTCATGGCCACTAAAGTCTCCCTATATATATACATATATACATATAAACATATATACACACATGTATGTGTGCATATCCTTGCACAATTGAACTTCTTCTGTTTAAAAAGGAAACAATCTCCTATTCCTCTTCCTATAAGGTTCAGAGTTAGGAGAACAAAGAAAGCCACACTCATAACTTCACATCACAAGTTACTTAATGTCTACTTTTGGCAAACAGTAATGGGTTCTGGTAATTATATTGTTCAACCAGTGTTTGAAGAGTGCTCAACGGTAGATGCAGAGATATAGCCGTGAACAAGATGGAGACAGTCGCTACCTTTGTTGAGTTCACCATAAATCAAGGAGTGGCTTGAGGAGTGCTTTAGGTCCCGTAATCTCAATCACAACCCTACACCTACCCTCACTACCATTCTTTTAATTTTTCAGGATTATTTTGGTGCTGGACAAACACGACATCAAACCCTTGACACCACACACCCCTTCAAAGAGACTGACGCCAATCCCATTTTATATAAAAATTCAGAAGCCATCGTTAGAACTAAGAGTCTAGTTTTGATAGATAGGCAATTAATCATAATTATGCAGGTCATTGCACACATATAGGTAATGAAGTAGTAAAGGGTTCTATCAGCATTTGATTATTTATAAGATTCTATTGTTACATTAAGTGGGAGAACAAGGAATTATGAGCCAAGCCGTGCAACGGAGTTACAGAGAAAAAGAAGCATCAATATGCCTTATCAGTGGGTTCTATTTTGGAATCTGTGCTCCTGAGAGTGACAGAATTAGACTCAAATAAGTCCTCCCTGCACATGGTTCACCAGTCCCTTCTATTCAAACCTA